>CM067373.1:164787281-165199781 GCA_034401795.1 Chaetoderma sp. LZ-2023a | reverse complement strand
ATGAGCAAAATACTATCGTAAATAGATACTGTTATCTCCGTCTATTCTCATCTCGCCTTTCTCACCACCTCCCCCTCTCCCTATTGTAGATAGTGATAGGTGGATGGATGGATGGATGGATGGATGGATGAATGGGTAAGTGATTTACTCAATGGTATGTGTGAACTCATAGTTTCTCTTATATCAGTGGCACAGAGCGAGTCTGTAACTGTTTTGGCTCGTTTCTGTAAATTATCTATGTTCTTACATAACCTAATCTTGGACGCGCTCTGATTCGCCAGTATCTTATACATCGCAAAAAATGTTTGTACATCGTTTGCACGCATGATATGAGATAAGGCAATATGTTCCGAGTAAAAGAATACGTATCCTTATATAAAATGTTGACATCGATTTACATTTATCTCACAATTATAATGAGTTTACTATTTCATTCGTTTGGTGTTTTGACCAATCTGAAAAGAAATCTTATCGCAGCTTTAATTGGTTAGTTATTTTCATTCAAATTAATTGACCAATAAGATTTCAAGAAAGTCATTCTCAGAGTAATCAGAAGAACAAAGGCGTGGATATTGCAATATATTTGTACTCTTTCGGAAATGTATATAGAGAGGATGATGACAGGTGAGAAATAAAACACTGAATAACTTGCAAAATTGAGTTTATTGTAATATTGTCACATTCTCTCAACAGACCCTAATCCCTCTTATTGGCTTTATTCGACTGGGCGGAAACCGAGAGTATATTGGCTCCCTAGAAATAGATAGAACTTATATTTGCTCTACGAAAAGGCCCAATCGAATACAGCCATTAATTCTTTTCATTAAGTCATTGCCATTCCATATGACATTTAATGAGCGGCGAACTGCTAATTACACTCGTCTAACTATTCACGTATCTTGGCGGCAACGAGACGATCATATTTATAATACAACAAAACGTGTGTGCAAATATTGGCGCAGTCCACACACCACATTGTTATTCGTGTTCAATTCTACAATTGATTATTGCCCATCACGTCAATGCAGTTAATAATCACGGCTAAAACAGCTAAGCGTTAACAGATCGATCTTAATTTCGTTGCGATTTCGTTGCCATTTCGATTTTCGACCGACTTTATGACGATATGTCAAAGCTAAAATGATTTTCGGTACAGCTGAGTTAATACAATCTACGGTATAATAACTGGTTAAACATAATTCACCTTTCCAGTTTATCCATCCATCATATGACGTCATAATCAACTAAGCGACGTGTATGCTGACCTCATAATCATGACGTCATGAATGAGTCGATATTGCCAGTTCTTAACGCTTAATAGTCCTACAAGTTGTACGAATTGTATGTCGTTGCTATTTAACAAACATGCTGTTGAATATTTTGAAACTAATTTGACTGGGTGCTGTTGCTGCCATATGCAGCAACAGCGCCCAGTCAAATTAATTTCAAAATATTCAACAGCTTACATGTATAGTTTTCTGGAAATTGATAGTCAGGGACCTCAGAGATCGATCGATCCCAACACGGACATGGTGTGGGCGGAGCGTAGATTGAGATGGGAGGAGCATAGCTAAAAGTGGAAAGATCCATTTCCAAAGTAATCACGACTTTATTTAATTTTCATGATGATTTTAATAATAGTAACATCAGTTAACATTGAACATACTTTAACATAGGGGTAAAGCATAAAGATCGCGCATTTCCGGATAAAAGCATGAAACTTGCACATATATACATTTATGCATGCTGATTCACTTTTGGATGGGACCCACCTTTTAAAACTCGATATGGCCGTCAAAATTAAAAAAAATGCCCGCCAATGCGCTCAGAAATAATACTTCCCACATTCCAGAAGACATACGATTACAAACTGTGTATCTGAATAAGTGGATTCGGTAATTAGGATATTGTCAGATATAAAGTCTAGATTTTAGGTCACGTTGCTATCAAAAATCAAGATGGCCGCTAAGAATTTTATTACGGGACATTTCCACAACCATCTGATGAGAAAACAAATCCATTTAGTATCTAGATTAAATTTTATGGATACAATGAATAGAAATAGACATAGATCGAATAACAAACCTATTTTCTAATTAACCTTTTCATCCGCGAAATCCCAATATCCCCATCATACAGAAATATTATTAAATATGTCGAACATAAATTGATTGGCAGTCATTGTTGCTACTGACGGCAAGAGTTTCCCATCAAATCAGATTCAAACTATTTAACAGAATGTATCTCACATTGAAAAAATCTGGTATGTGGGCTTGAAAGAGTTAAACCAATAATCATTTGATTTACTAGCATCACGTTTACCAGGCTTCCTTTCCTTTCCTTTGTTTTCCGGGCTGATGTTGTGACTTGCGGAGACAGTAGATGAGCGATTACAGCTTTCTAGTGTGGATGTGCTTTATGCTCGTTATGGCAAAACATTGCAGCTTAATCAGTGTTCAGGACAGCGTAACTGCTGGTACATTGCACCATTGCAAAGTGTGAACTGGAGTATGCGACTCACAACATTAACAATGAAAAGCTGATATGATCCGACGAATATTATTGGAAGGTTAAATGTGCAAGGTAGAAATCTGTACAAAATCACTCATGGGAGTTCATGCGATACATAACCTCCCACCAAACATACAAATGGAGTGATTGGATGAGGGTGGATGACTGGAAGCAACCTTCATATAGTATAAAGTCAATTCACCTTTCCAGAGTATCTACCCATCATATGACGTCATAATCAACAACGTGATGTGTAGAATGACATCATAATGAATGACGTCATGAATGACGCCGATATGTACGTCACGAACGCATATTTGAAGACGGTCTATGCGTTGTTGTACAACTTGTATGTATTTACTATTTAATAAATATTCTGTTGAATATTTTGAAACTAATCTGACTGGGCGCTGTTGCTGCCATAGGCAGCAACAGCACGCAGTCAAATTAGGTACAAAATATTCAACAGCGTCCCTGCATAGTTTTTAGAAAATTGATAGCTAGGACATTTGGGGATCGATCAATCCCAACACGACGAGGTGTGGGTGGAGCTTAGCTAGTGATGGGCGGGGCATAGCTCAAAATGGAAAGCTCCATTGGCACACGACATGTAGGAACTACGCTAAAATTGTAAAGATGACATACAGGAACATATTACTCATTCAGATGAAGTAATTTTCGAACGTACCAGGTCGGTTGTATGCAGATACTTTGTGTTTTTTCTGTGATAAAGAGGACATGCATCTTCACATTATAGAGACATATGAATATAGATGCACATGCCTGTTAAAACAGCTTTGCTGCAACGAGTCTAAAAAATTACGCAGTACATTAAGTGTTGGTGCTATGATGACAATCGATGCCAAATATCATTCATTTATCTTCGGCAAACTGCCAGACAAAGTAATGCACGATCTGCTGTCGCCAACAGCTTAGCATTGGCCCAAATCGTGTCTTACATTGGCGAAATCCAATTAGATCAAACAGACGCTTCTGTATTTAAGCAAACTTTATCCAATGGCAGGCTATGCGCTGTTGGTGCGAAAGAAAATGTTCACGCAACTAGACTCCAAGATTAACTATTAACACATGTTCTGGTCTAACAGCGCACGGACAAGGACACATGTGTTACTCTCATTTAATGAGGATATATGGTTAGGCCTTGCTGATGCTTGGGAAGAGAGATCAGATGCGAATGGTTCTTGCCGAGCAAAATGTACTAAATTAAGTAGACACATTTTTGATGAACAAAGTAATTTTACTTGCCATTTCTCAGCATGTCTGTCCGAAAGATGTAGTCCCATCTTTTCTTCTTGCCTTGGTCTAGATGATTTTAGACGCGCCCAATATTAAGACCCAATTCTAATACGGCTGCATCAACAGACGTTGTAAATGTGTGCTTGTAGCTCTTTCCTGAACCTGTCTTGGCTCCTGTGGTGGTAAATGCCCCAGAGAATAAGCACAACTAATAAAAATGATTTATTCATTGATAGCGGGCTACACCAGGACTATGCTGACACATGTGACTTTTGTATAGTTTAACGATATAAACGTGACTTTTGTGTTCAAACAAAGCCACAAATCATAACTGATCTGAAACGGCGGCATTGCATTTAACCGATGGAGCGCATGCATTTTCGATGTTCCATTCTTTTATATATGATAACTAGTGTTCATTTTGGAAGCATTGGTGATATAAGCTTTTGCAGTCTAAGAAAGCAACAGCTTTCAGCAATATTGTTTCGAGATTGTACACCAGTTTTTCTCCTATCGGCGATTAGCCATTAATCATCAGTGTGATAATGATTAAAAGCGGTGTCTAATCTGCCATCTTTGTATGAAAACTACATCAAATCAATCTTTGTGTTAATGGCACCAGAAGGCTGTTTTATAACACGTAGCAAAATTCTTCTTGGCGGGCATATTGATTTTTGCTAGGCCTAAAATCTAGACTTTGCATGGGACACAAATCTAATGTACAGAATTCACAAAAATCGCTTCAAACCCCGCTAAATTGTGTGCATGTGCATTATTTATTGCTTAGAAGCTTGGAAATACTAATTTTGATGGCATTGGCGGCCATTTTGAATTTTGGAAGTCCGTCCAGAAATGAATCAGCATGCATTAATGCATATTTATGCATAGTTTCATCCTTTAATCCGGAATTTCACAATCGTTCTGAAAATACGTGTATTGCCGGCCCATTACTAGAGGATTTGCAAACTTCTCACTGCTCTAATCGAAAAGACATATCTATTTATTTCTTGGCAAAACAGATCATGAATCTTCCTTCTTTTGCCGCTATCTTGGATCTGGTCCTCCCAGATGGTTATCAGCGGAAGCGTCCCACAGCCTTCCCGCCCGCTTGCCTCCGCGCCCACCTGCCCACCCGTCTGCCTAAGAGGCCACCCGTCTACCTATCCGTCAGCTCGCCCGCAAGCCCACCCACCCACCCTCCTACCACCACGCGCGGACGCATGTATGTACGCACACGCGGACGCACGCACGTACTTTAATAGGCACTAAGATAGATAGACATGACTGCTATAATAGTCTAGCTCACACGTTGTAGTGAGGCTAATTAGTCTAAGTAACTCGCATTTGCGTTTCAATCATTTATCACCCAGGCTATTGACGCCAATCTGTCTGACCTGTGTGTTATGGAAATATGGATCATTGTTATGACGAGCAAAGACAACGCTGCGACGCTGTTATTTAGCATTGACTAGTTATGCCAAATAATTTTCGAATTGTGTATTATAAGCATTTTCCATCGATGTAGGCTATGATCCATAATGTGTTACTGACGGTGATGACGCATGTTGATCATCCAGTTCCTGTCTGTATCTCAGTATACACAGCCTTATGTGCCAACAACATTTTCACCTTCATACCACAGAACAGGTGTCTTGACAATTTAATTGATCAATCTGTTGTTTAACAAAAATGAGAGCGTCAGCCGGCAAACATTCTCGCCTGTTTATCGACTCATGTAATATGGACACCACCCGAATACACATTTGCATTATAAACGCGCTCATAGATTGTCGATCAAATTGTTAACTGTTAAATATTAATTCTCTGCGGAGTGCACTATTATTGTTGCATATTTTATTAACATAGACCTATGCAAGGATGTACATTAATTACAGTGCATAATTTCAAAGTGTCATTTGGCGCAATGAATAAATTCTCCGGATTTTGTGTCCAATTACATTCTGGGTCATACTATCACAGGCCATGACACACACACGCGCGCGCGCACGCACTCACGCACGTACGCACGCACGCACGCACGCACGCACGCACGCACGCACGTACGCACGCACGCACGCACTGAATATTTTGGTCTGACAGGAATGGTCACAGTTACATTAATGGTGTAAGAGTACACCTCTATGTTGAATATGATTCTCATCATTCTAGCTGCATGCACTGTACTACTATGCTTCTTTTAAAACTGTTGTTTACTTAGGCAGCAATAACATTCAATCAACATGTTTTCAGTAATTTAGCATTCATGTTTTCCATCATTGATATAAACTCCCAAAACATATCTCCCTCAACGTTATTTTTTCAGGCAATAGCTCAATAGGGGAGTCTAGGTGAACTGGCCCAAACAATTGAACAGTCCAGAAAATAAATGGTCGGATTTGGACAGTTCAGAAAATAAGCTTCAACATAACATACACATGATTTGTTTAGGTAAGAAACGTGCAAGGCAGAATGATCTCGAAAACCCTGAGTTCTTTGTCAGTCAGGGTGTCCTCTTGTAGAGTAGCTACTTGATTTACTAGATCAGCACCTAAACGGCGAGATCTCAGACTATAGTTCCTACTCGATGCTACCCTTCTATAAGGTCAGAACATGTCCAAACACGCGGTATATCTATCCTAGTGTAGCTGATTTACCCTAGAGCAGGCATGAGTTTCCACCTAAATGCAGCCTTCCGGAATGTGGGAGAAAGCTTGAGTGTTTCACTCTTATAAGAACTATAGGCTAGATGAGGATACGTAAACCATAACTTTCGTTACGCATTAAGAGTAGAATTTGGAAACGGGTCCAGATAAATTTTACACGTGCTACTGAATGGAAATAGGATTGTTTCCATTCTGACATCATCTTTACATGGCAGCCATCTTGGATTTCAAGATGGTCACCACATGAATTTAATCTTTGCTAAAATATCAGATTCTAGCCCAGATAAAAACATGAAGTTGATGTTTATACCCATATAAATGTGGGTGAGGAATGCATTTCGAGCGTGTAAAACACCATATAATCCTTTCTTAATCGATGGCCATCTTGAATTTCTAGGAAATCAGTATTTGCTAATATTTCAGCTTCTAGTCCAGATAAAAGACTTAGACCACGATTGTAAGACTGTCCTCCCGGACCAAATATCCGACCGTTCTGAAAACTTAGATATCAGACAGCAGATTCTGTCATCATCTGGAGCCAAGCCGCATAAGAACAAGACCGTGACTCTAAGACCGCGTTCTTAAAAAGAATCATTCAAACACTGAGATACAAATCTGGAATAACTGGGCCCACACACCACGATATCTTAAGCCTGCGAGAGAACTTCTATGACCTGCTAGCTAACTCCGCAGTCCGTATAGGTGTTGCCTGCTAACCGCTACGTGTTCCGAACTTATATGCGCCTTTGAACATTCAATAGACTGCCTGCACCACATCTTTAAAGTGTGATAGGAAATGACATTAATTCGCTAGAACCACTCGTGTGCTCGCTAAGAACGTTTGGGCTCATTTTCGATAATACTAAGTGAATTACTAAGTGAATTACTTTGGTGTACATGACTTCTTTGTTTTTCCTATTAAACACGCCGCTAGGTTTTTGATATTAACATTATACCCTACTGCTTTACTATGTCAAAGCAGTGTAAAATACCACTATGCTATCATAATTTACACGCGAATTAACTTTCCCATTGGTTATTGTAGCAGTCTCTTCTTAACCATATGTTGAAATAGGAGTCGCTGATGAGATAAATGGTATAAGCTATTCATCTTATTCAATTCATTTTGGTAGCTTTTTGCACCTCCATCCGTTACTTGGAAAATATTTACTAGTCCGCACCTCACTCGGAATAACCTCTATCTCACAGATAAATCCACAGATAAATAGGATTCGTAACACCGATTTCCTCCTCTCGCTGTCATAAGTTCAACAAGGGCTTTACTGTGTTATCATTATACTACAGATAGGACAGGGAAAGCATATGCGAACTTGTCTTCTCGCTGCTCGCCCTGGCACTCCATTCTCAGGCTTTCTCACTTGGACACCTGGATCATCCTCTTCCTGATGCCACCGATGTCCTAACAGGTTGTGCCACCAGACGAAAGGCTATGACCTCATCCGTGCCAGCTGCACACACCGCCCCTTGTATACTATTGTACCCCTTATTATACCGATACAATTTACTGATAGGTTTTTACCTAATTGAAGGATATAAGCTGATAACTAACCACACTCACTTTGCAGCTGTTTCATGTAGAAATTCTTCCCTCACTTGACTTGCAAATAGGCCCTTGACTAAGAGGTTAGATAGGTCGAACTAGCCGGTGTACTATGTAGTATTGCATAGCGGCGCATCCTAAGCTAAAAAACTTACACCACTCTGTCCGCTCCAGAACTGGGTGGGGGTGGGGTTGGGTGGGGGGAATGGTGGGTGTGTCATTCTACCCTCCTGTCATGTTTATGTCTACTGTACTACCATTCGGCGGGCTTGTACATCATGCACTTTATGTGATTGTTCGCAGCCCTGTATCCGTATCTGCTCCTCGCTATAACGTCTTGTGCCACATTTCAGTACCTACCGGAATAGAAAGTGCAGTGTCCTTTGCCGCAGCCGTTGGTGTGATTCAACCTTCCGCTATGTGGGCTGTCATTTACATTCTCAGTCGAATCTACTAATATAACCTGATAATTTAGAATAGTGCTTTGCCTTGGAGGCATAAAACATACCACATAGATAAAACTACAAACCTACTAGCTTAGGCACACAAAAGTCGACGAACTGTAGTACAGAAAGACCACCATGAAACATCAACAGTGACATCTACTAACTTGTCGCGCCTTTCTGGCCTATACACACACACACACACACACACACACACACACACACACACACACCCACACACACACGCACACGCACACACACACACACACACCACACGCACGCACGCACGCACGCACGCACGCACGCACGCACGCACGCACGCACGCACGCACACACACACACCGAAGCATATGTCTTGCTTTTGGTCCACGCTTTCGAAATAGCCGGCAAAATTACTGACCACGAATCTAGAAAAGATCGTCTTCCTTTCTCTCTTGTTCATCACTTTGGGATCTCGAGTTGGCAAAAATTGCTCGCAAGTTAAACACATTTTGAGTGGTGCTCTATTTGTCTATTTGTCTATTTGTCTGTCTGTCTGCCTGCCTGCCTGCCTGCCTGCCTGCCTGCCTGCCTGCCTGTCTGTCTGTCTGTCTGTCTGTCTGTCTGTCTGTACATTGAAAAAACCGCATTGGCACAGGAATTTAATTAAAAATTTCTTTACCTAAATTTGTCCTATCGATTGGCCGATTTGACTCGCGACCATCTTGGATAACACTGCTCTAACACTTGTACGTGGCCCATAGGAAAAACTCAGAATGCAAGAACTCGATTCTCAGAGCCTGCACTTTTCAATGTTTTTGGGTACGTCGGTTAGTATCCCAGAACACCCTTA
Source organism: Chaetoderma sp. LZ-2023a (assembly GCA_034401795.1). NCBI lineage: Eukaryota > Metazoa > Mollusca > Caudofoveata > Chaetodermatida > Chaetodermatidae > Chaetoderma > Chaetoderma sp. LZ-2023a. Next base: position 165,190,514 of record CM067373.1, on the reverse strand, counting down.
TGTGAGAAGGGAAAACCCCATTTCAGATCTTTCTGCAGACAATGCCATCCAGTGTGCCCTTTTTGTGGAACCTGCCCCCGCCCCTCAAATTTGTTTCCGGCGCCCCTGGACTGACTCGGTTATCGAGCCAGTCATTCCAGTGGCAAATCCGCAAACACACTCCTCTCCAGGCCAGCCAAACGACATTCCCTTAAGACAACTACAGAGGCCATCTATGGCCAACTTCGCCATGAAATGGGCAATATATATTCCGTTGGATACCTCGATACCAAACAGACTGGGGTGCGTTGCTGTCATACGCTTACGTTTTCCTTTAAAAATTCTATTAGGGATTGTAGGGTAAATATATGGTAAGTTCTTCAGTAACATTTTCTGACCCTGCTTGATTTCTGCATAGAAGCTCATTTTCTTCCATGAAGTTACTTATTCGACTACTTAGAATTGATGTACATACCTTGCCTAGACAGCTAAGCAGGGTTATGGGCCTGTAACTCTTTGATTCGTTTGCGTCACATTTCTGCTTATATATCGGAATTATACAACCATGATTCCATGTAGCTGGTATTTCCCCACTGTCCAGGACTCGGTTAAAGACAATGCTCTTTGAATCGATCTCGTGAGTGATAAGAGAGCATGTTTAATTTGCTTGAAAACTAGCTTTACGTGCCCCCACTGACTTCTTGGACCCGCACCAGTGAATGAATCCAGTTTTAGCCATGATCGCCCAATCCCAGCTAAGCTCACCACACGTTTTGCTCGGGTTGGGATCGATCTAACCGTGAACTCCATGACTCTCAATTTCTAGAAAACTATACAGGTAAGCTGTTGAATATTTTGAAACTAAGTTGACTTGGTGCCGTTGCTTAGTATTAAAATATTCAACAGAACGTTTATTAAATAGAAAATACATACAATTCGTACACCTTTACGGACTATTAAACGTTTATGACGGACATAGATACGTCATTAATGACGTGATTGATTGTAACATCAACCTGCATGTGGCGTTTCATTTATGATGTTATATATACTTGACTGGCAGATTGGATTCGCCTACTGGCTGCATCAGCCCTATGGGTGTGACACCCCTGATATGGTTGAATGTGCTGCCTGCCATCATTGCCTTTCTTCACATGTAGACAATGCTCAACATTGCGAAAAGACCAGAAACATTTGTGAAAATTAAGGGCAATCCTATTCCCACAGAAGTGACATAAGCGTGCCATTGAGAACCTATTCAGATTCAGGCTCTGACCTGAGACTGATATGCTCATTTAACACTTTACTCTTCGAATTTATTCAAGAAAATTTCAATTTTCTCATAGAAAATGTCCACTTTCCGGTTATAGAGCCAGTCATTCCGGTGGTAATTTTTCAAAAATAGTCTGCAAATCGTCATTTCTCAAGACCACTGCAGAAGCTGTTTTTGACTGATATGAGTGTTATAGAGTTAATCAGTGCCCGAACATGTTCTCGTGACAAATGACGTACCAGGATCAACATACAAACATGATCTCAGCAATATGTATGTGGGAAGTCCGAAATGAAATTTGATTCCCTGTACAACAAAAACAAAAACAGTCATGAGCAAATCTGCATGAAGGTGTGTGAGATAAAATGTGACTAATGTGGAATGGACATTTCCATTTTTAGCTATGCCCCGCCCATCACTAGCTAAGCTCCACCCACACCTCGCCGTGTTGGGATTGATCGATCCCCAAATGCCCTGGCTATCAATTTCCTGAAAACTATACATGGAAGCTGTTGAATATTTTGAAACAAATTTGACTGGACGCTGTTGCTGCCCAGTCAAATTAGATTCAAAATATTCAACATAATATTTATTAAATAGTAAAAGCAAACAATTTGTACAACAACGCATAGGCCGTCTTCAAATACGCGTTCGTGAAGTACTTATCGCCGTCATTCATGACGTAATTCATTATGATGTCATTGTGCACATCACGCAGTTCATTATGACGTCATATGATGGGCGGGTACTCTGGAAAGGTGAATTGAGTTTCTTCACAAAGCAAGTAAAGCCTATGTAATCACAAGGTGACCGAGCACACTGACGATGTGTACACACCTTTTCAGTTTTAGCTATGCCCCGCCCATATCTAGCTAAGCTCCACCCACACATCGCTCGTGTTGGGATCGATCGATCTCTGAACTCCCTGACTATCAATTTCTATAAAACTATACAGGTAAGCTGTTGAATATTTTCAAAATATTCAACAGCATGTTTCTTAAATAGCAAAAACATACAATTAGTACAACGTGTCGGGCTATTAAGCGTTAAAGACGGACTTAATCGAATAATTCATGACGTCATGATTATGTGAGCATCCGTGGGTTTATGTGTGTGATAGGACCTTAAACTCTACTTTGAATCTTAGTAATATATACAATCATTTGTGTGTTCGATTATATATACACCTGTGCAAAAGTTAAGCACCACCCTATTTTTACGCACATGCGAGGGTATATTCATGTGCTATGAAGAAAGCAATAGCATACACATTTATGTACCCATCCATCTTAGTGCAAGAGGTAATAATGCAACTAGAGGAATGCTGATTATGATGGTGGGGAAACACTGTATGTTTTTGTTTGAACTTGAAAACGAGGCCTGAATATGGTTACGTTGACACAACTGACAACTATTGCCCTACAGTTGACACACGTGGCTAGCTTGTCATTAATGGTGTCTGAAAACGAAGTTTGACATCTGTGCACGAGTTTGAGACTGTCATTATTAATACCGGGTATATCCACCTTGTGCCTGGATGACGGCCTGGACACGACGTCTCATGCTGGTCACCAACCGACTGATACGCCATTGTGGTATTCGTTGCCATTCAAGATGGAGTGCGTCTGTTAATTCCTGTAGGTTCTGCACAGGAGGATCCCTCCTTCTCACCATGTTTCCCAGCATGTCCCAGATATGCTCAATAGGGTTCATGTCAGGGCTCCTTGCTGGCCATGGTAGGGTTTCGATGGCATTCTGGCGGAGGTATTCATGCACAGCTCTAGCACGATGTGGTCGGGCGTTGTCATCCATGAATATAGGGTGGGTTCCAGGTGCATGATTTACAAAATGAGGGACCACAACTCTATCCAGTATGGAATCTTGATATCTTTGTCCATTTAGTGTTCCAGGTACAGTCAACAGATCCAGCTTACAATCAAATGAGATGCACCCCCATATCATAACGGAACCTCCACCAAATGGAACTTCTTCCATGATGTTACGTTGGTCGTACGCCGTGCGCCTGGACCTCCATACACGAGTTCGACCATCTGTGGCATGAAGCAGGAACCGACTTTCATCGGACCAGTGTACCCGTTTCCAGGATCTCATGTTCCAGTGTCTTCTTTCGTTGCACCGCCTCAGACGCTCCTCTTTGTGGTGTGCAGTGAGGAGAGGACGTCTGACAGGTCTCCTAGCTTTCATGCCAGCAGCATACAGTCTCCTTTTGACGGTAGACATTGACACTCTATTGCGCGTTTCCCATTGCTGGCTGAGCACTCTGCTGTTGGTGAATGGAGATCTCCTAACAAGGCGTTCTAGGGCTCGATCATCACGGGCAGTAGTCTTCTTCGGTCTTCCAGATCTAGGCCTGTCCTTCACCTCGTTAGTTTGCCCATGTTTTGCAATCAAACGACTGATTACAGTATGGTCAATGTTCAGCTGTCTGCCAATCTCTCTGCATGACATACCAGTGGTATGCATGCCTATGATTTGCCATTTCTCACGATCACTTAACCTTCGTCTTGCCATAGCGGTTCACAATCAAGAGCTAATTCTCTCTGTACAAATAAACCACGGTCATGAACACAAAATTCCTAATCGTGTCGCCTAAATCTGTATGTAATGTTCTACACCTCAAACTGGACTTTTACATAACTGAACACGTGTGCTGTTTCCCGCCACGCACGGACATCAAGCGGCGTGAAGTCATGCATGCATGTGCATTTCGTACTTGGAATTATGTCAGCTAACGCGGGGACAAAAAGTATGGCAGCCTAGTCGTACCATCATGTTTCTACGTTCTATTGTTTTTGCTGGTGCTTAACTTTTGCACAGGTGTATATAATTACGTGTGTATACGCCCATAATGTTACACACATATATAGCATATCATTACTGTACATGTATTGATAAAAAATTGAAATTGAAAAATTGTATTCTTTGTGCCGGTTCTCCGTGATTGTTACTCACATTTTAGTGTCCCAGCCCGACCATGCTTCTATAAATCAAACCGGTGTGCGACACTTAGCCTCTGAATGCGCTTGTCATTCACACTAACTTCGCATATATCAGTATACATTTATAGATATTAAAATTACTAAATTTAAGGCACTCATGTCATATGAGCACCAAACATAGAAAGGCTAACAAAAACAATAGAATACATTCAATGACATTTGACAAATTTGCTCGATCACGATGGAACACAAAATGTCACATATAAGTTCACACATATGTGTTCTTCAAGGCAGTATCTGATTAGATTGGAAACTTGACGCATGGTTGCCTGCATACCTTTTGTACCACATCACAGTTTCACGGAGGAGGATTCCACTATGAATACCACAAGCCATGTTTTTGTCTTTTCTATTGCACACCTACATGTGAATTTCAGACATAGTTCCCTACTACGACTTTCAACTTGTCAACGAGAACTCCTGTGGCCTCCTCCTTTGCTGTCTTCTTTAAGGACACATTAACAAAGTCATCAGGCAGCCCTGTGGTGAATTTGGATGCATGTGTTGTTGGGATGCTTTCGCGAGAGAATCAACACCATCATTGTGACATTGAATTCTACATCTTCCCCAGCTAACGGAGGGATCCGATCTGTTAATCAATTATCTGATATATGCTCTTTCTCAACTTCTCCTCGTCTCTGGCAGATAACTTGCCTTCATCATTCGTTTCCTTTGTGTCGTACATCTAGACATGTAAGAACTGTGTTCTAGGTATGTTCGTGAAGAGGTTTGTGGCTCTGAGTTGCTTTGCAGGTTTTATAAGCGGTTCGTTAATTTCATGACTTCATGGCACACTCCATTTCCAGTGACATATCTACATTTGAGATTGGAGGCTTTGGTTTTGTTGAATGAACATATGATATAGCTGTAGCGAAGTAAAAGGTGAATAGCATTCGTGATAAACCACGTCCTTGTGGCCGTCCGATTGATCAGTCAAATTTTGCAAAAAGTATTTATCCGAGCAGTTAATTTTGTGTTTGCCTGTGCGTGTCTCACCAGGCGTAGTTCACATCACAACTAAAATGAAGGAAATGAAGAATCTGTCATCTCTTGATGGCATTGAATGCACGTGACATGTCAATCTTATACAAATTCCAGCGCTTTGATAGAAAAGCCGCTGTTAGCATATGTTGTACACAGACTATGTTGGCGCAATTGGATAATCCTGTCGTCACCTAAAATTTTCATTTCGCGAAATGATGTTTAGCAGATGTGAAACATCAGAGTGATAGCCCTTGTAAATGTGCATATGTATTTGAGCCACTGGGAATAGACAATACTTTGGTATCGTGTTTAATCATATTTTAAGATATTGACTTCTAACGTGATGGGTTTGGACAGAAGACCATCTAAGAATTAAGTCAGTCTGATCTAGTTTACTGAAAATATAGGTCAAATGTTAGTTTTTGTATTCGAAACTATAATACAACATTCAATCAGTACATTTTGTATTATATTAAGTTATTTGAAGACAATACATTGAAATCATTTGGAATAAAGCACGTTTATAGCTCAACAAAGTTAGGTGTTAGGCAACTAAGTACCAAAGTCCTTGGGCCTCCTGTTTAAAAATGTCTCGAAAGTATTCATACAGCACATGGGTGACGCCAGTCTCTCCACGCTCTGACTTCAAATAAAATTGTGCGTGTGCGTGTGCGTGTACGTGCGTGTCGTAGTTACCTTTTCTATCCAGCCGATCAGAAATAATTGAGTGATCCTTAACCATGCATATACCATTTTGGTAATGCTGTCAAAATTATAATATATTGAATCGTACCGCGTGTGAGAAGTCTGAAGGGTCAGTATTCTATACATTCATCCACTGGCGGCCTTAGTGTTTACATACCATTCAACAGCGAGAGCATCCCAATGTGTGCTCGGGAAGATATATTATATACTCTGAAAAGCTCCAAAAACATGGTTGTTACAAACTTAGGGGACCCAAAAATTGTAGACCCCAGTAGGTCTATCGTAGCCTGGTCTGCGTGACGGTCAATTGTTTAGAGGGTTGTCGATATTGTTGTTCAAGATAATCTCCACCGCTTAGGATAGATTTGCTAGAAAATCAAGTAGACGTGATAAAGTCCATACCAATGACCTTGGATCAGTTCGCTACTGACTACTGACCACTACATCGATCCACTGATGATAGGCATATGCTAATATGATGGGATAATTGGAAGGGGGCAAGTGCTTCAGGTCCGGCATAGCGAAATATTAAAAAGATTGACAATGGCACGAACAGCAGGTCAGCGAGTGGAAACAGATGGCTGAATTCCGCCAGAACACTAGCTGACACATCATTTCCATGTTGTGGTATCTGCATCGGCAGGAAAATTATGCGTATACAGCATATCCCACGTAGGGCCTACCAAAATATGTACACATGCCACTGCCTGTTCAAAGATCACACACGCAGGTACGTGCTCACTCATGCACAAAAATTGTGTACGCACTCGCGAACTCATGCACGAGCGCGTGGACGCGCACGCACATGGACACACACACACACGCTCATATACCCATGCACGCACACGCAAACACACAAGCGCACGTGCAAGCACAAGCACACACGCACACGCACATAAGCTGGAAACACACGTGCCCGCATACGCGTATTATGCAGTTTTCTCTCGCCAAAAGGGTTCTCTGCAAATACGATTTGCCGACAGCTTGGGAATTGCATGGCACCGCAATCGGAAAGCTAAAGCGGAAGTCAATGGTGAGAAAGGCTATGGAGAGCTACTGGACGGATAATTGGCAGATGGATGTTGATGAGAAAAACTCTCTGAAGTATCTAATCCCAAAAACAATACAGATGGGTAGGGCGCACCATGTGTGGACAGCTATGCACTCCAACATCAGTGAGGTTGAGAAAGCAGCAATAGAGATCAAGCTACTAACAGGGACATATACCCTACATAGTAATCGGGCTAGGTTCAATCAGTATAAGGCGGGCCCAACATGTTCGACGTGTGAAGAAGAGACAGCACATTGACACCATCTAATAACAAAGTGCTCTGCCTATGATGACAGGTGCCAGACGTACACAATGAGACTTGAGAAAATCCTGAATGCTTGTATCGATTGTGTTACGGTACAGAACTTGCTAGAAGATCCATGTAAGCTGACACAGCTAACCATCGACAGCTCGGGAATCTTATGGGAAAGGTGTACGTCCGACAACCTAATTGAAATTCTACAGGGGGTGGGGTCGAGAGCTGCAGCCGCTATTATCTATACAGAATACACATCGAACGCTGCCTTTTGATGGATATGCGACCATAAGATCATATGCTCTTCTGGCTATATGCAGAATATACATACACGACAGTTGCTTCACATTAAATACGAAAGAAGTCACCTCCCGGAAGAGAAAGCTAGTTTGTGACACACGTCACACAAGATAAGAGATACCACGTCGGATAACTGCAGAATACCAGGACAACCTGGGTGCGCCTAATGATAAAGGTGGGACTTCTTTCAACTGAATTGAACTGAGCAGCCAATCACATCCACCACCATCTACATCACATGCATTGAGCCGCTTGCTTGCCCGCCCGCCCGCCCGCATGCCCTCGAGGATATGCGATGCTTATTTGCCTTTGCTATGTAATATTTTCCAAACAGGCACGTTCTGGACAATACGTTGGAGGACTCTGAGGAACACCTACGTAAGGAAGAAAAAGGAAATACAAACGAAGAAAAGGGGTTCTGTGGCAGAAGCTGCCAAGAAATGCAAATTAATGAAGATCGTGTCCTTCATGAATACGTCCTCAGTTGAGCAAAAGTAAATATTGATATTGAAAGCTGAATTTATAATGCATTCCATAATCATAGCAAACACAATTGCCACAATTCCGATGTACATAGTGTCTGATAGCATTTTGGAAGAGAAGATTAAGAAACAGAAAACACTGGCATAACTAATGAAGACTTTCTCAATATATACATGTACATTTTTTCAAATTCATTTTAAATACATGGGTGCCTAACTTATTTCTCCCATTTTGCTATATGCATCATTATCTATCTAAAACCCATCTTAAGAGACACTTGAGAAAAAAATATTTTAGTCCCACCCACACATCGACCATTATGATCGCCATGTATGTCCGTCCGTCCGTTCGCCCGTCTCTCCATCCATCTGTCAGTCCATAATTTGGTCATTCTGTCCATCCAACTGTCTGCGTCCGTCCAGCAGTCAGCCCGTCTGTGAGATCAAGTGATACAATTGTTGGTACCAAAAGAGCAGCACCATCAACATCTACCCCATTCAAGCCATCGGTATCTACTCCAGTCACAGAATAGCGTCTCTAAAATCAAGGAAAATCAACTGATTAAATCCGATTCGCTTCAAATGGGAGCACAAGAAAGAGTAGTCAAGTAGACTAAACCTATCCCACGTGTAACATCAGAAAATTCTAAAAAAAGAGAAAATCAGAAAAAAATATATTTTTAATTTTTATGTTAAAATGGAAAGGGAAAGGTCGAGGGTTTGCAGTCTCCGAGGTTTCTTGTTTATTTTGTTCAACTTTTAGATCACAGATAGCAATTCCACGGTTAGTAGCATTCAAAGCTCCAGCCGTGGAGACGTGTACGGGGATCAACGTGGGGTTGATGATGATGAGGAGGAGGAAGAAGAAGAAGAAGAAGAAGAAGAAGATGCGGATGATGTTGATGACGATAATCTTGTTGTTGATGATGAGAGAATCAGTAAAGGCCGTCATGATACATGTATTGTCTTCAGGTGAAGCACGTAAATTCTTAACAAGTCATTAAATTTCCACCTTCGAATCTAATCATATTGCCAATTTAATGTGTTAATGTTAGCAAAATACTCCATGAAAACATTCGTGATATGACTGGCTTCAAGTCCTGCTTTGCTACAAATCCTTGGAACGTCTTGAAGGCCTTCACATGTGCTTGCATCACAGTCTTGCTTTATAGCTTGGATTTCCATAGCTGTGCTTGAAATATGAAGCATGTTGTGTAGTACACATATTGCTTTCACAATAGATTTAATAGTTTCAGGATTCACTGCAATCTTGGGATGGTATATTCGCCAACGTGCCGCGAGTATCACAAATGCATTTTCAACAATGCGGCGCTCTCTACTCACCATATAGTTGGAAATCTTATTGTCTATGCGCAATAAACACATAAAACACAGTTGTTTGGTCTTTAATTGGGAGTTCACTGCTCTTAATTGAGTACCCGACCATGTCTCTCAGTTGTGAATATTATCCTAAAATGATAGGATGCCGGATAGATAGCTAGGATTTGTGAATTATGTTGTACTATGAACAGATTTCCGTGATTCTGAGTGCTAAAAGAGCATACTTAGTTTGCTTCCAAGATAAAATGTTAGGGCTGATTTAAAGATGTTAAGAGGAGTGGGGTGTTTTGTAAGTTTTGACAAATTTATTGGGGCTGGGGGAGGGGCGGCGCAGGGGTACACTATTCAATATAGGCCTAGTATGTCGCGGTTGCTGCCTGTCCGCGCCGCTTCAGATGCAGATACGGGTTTAAGTGCGTACTGAATGATTGATATGACTGACATATGAATCAGGGGAATTTTGTCAGAGGTCACAGCTCAAGGTTTGATGCTATTGGTAGATGATTCCTTAATTTCGGTTGTTGATCATGTCAGCGCAGTCAGAGAAATTGTGCTACAGAAGGTTCAAGAATTATTGCCAGTAGACATGCATTGTTTTAGTGATGACAAATGGCAGATGATATTATGCTGATTCTTTATATAGCCAAGGCCTGCTGACTAGTTTGATTGACAACATAATGTATCAATAGAATGCTTGCAAAATCATTCCCAATGAATGACATTCCAAACATCTCAACACTTTAGAAGCAAACAACGCTGTTTCTGCGAGTGCAACTATTGTTCGATACCCTCATCTTAAGTAGATGGGTTAATTTCTGGGTATGTATCGCCCATTTCCAACTAAGCTCCACCCGCTTTGTACACAAGTTTAAATTGATTTTAACCCGTTGAACACGTGATCCTCAGAATCACAATTTCAAGGCAGCTATACAGGTAAGCGTTGTTGGTGGTAGCTTCCCCGCGGTCACTGCCAGCGGAGACCACGTTAAGGTGTTGTCATCTCCTCCAGGCAATAGCCTGACCATGTCTAATTTTCTACACTTAAACAACCGCCGTGTTCGACACACTTGAGCATATGAGTTCGCTAGTGCAATGTGGAAGGTTCGCGGTTTAGCCAACTCTCTGAAAAGATAAACACTTGGAAGAGACTGCGATTACTACAATACTGATGTTGCATCCATCCAAGAAACACAATGGACCTTTTCATTTTAGCTATGCCCCGCCCAGCACTAGCTAAGCTCCACCCACACCTCGCCATGTTGGGATTGATCGATCCCCGAATGCCCTAGCTATCAATTTCCTGAAAACTATGCAGGGAAGCTGTTTAAGATTTTGTAACTAATTTGACTGGGTGCTATGGCAGCAACAACGCCCAGCCAAATTAGTTTCAAAATATTCAACAGAATATTTATTAAATAGTAAAGACATACAATTTGTACAACAACGCATAGCCCGTCTTCAAATATGCGTTCGTGACGTACTTATCGACGTAATTCATGACGTCATTCATTATGATGTCATTCTACACATCACGTAGTTGATTATGACGTCATATGATGGGTGGGTACTCTGGAAAGGTGAATTATTCACTCATTCAGAACACAACTTGCAATCAGGCCATACACGGGTTCTGCCCGAACAGAAAGTGATGCCAATAATTGAGGCCTAGGTATTGTAATTGGAACACAACTGATGGACCATGTCCTCAGTTTTGCATACATCAGTGAACGCATTGCAATTATTGACATAGCCATGCCTATGAGAACCGATGCTACCACAAAATGTTGCATTGTGAATGCATATGGCGAAACTGCTGATAAATCACATATCTATCCTTCAATACGCGATTCCTTCTATGATGAATTGTGCACAACTATCAGCAGTCCAGCAAGATGGCAACTTTTCTATGTGGTGACTTCAACTCCAAACTTGGAAAACTAAGCAAAACAGACAAACGAATACGGGTTGATTCGTGTAATGGTTCCTATGGAATGGGAAATTCATTAGTTGCCCTCGTCTTCACTTGTGGTCTATATGCAACAAAAACAGCCTGTAAGCACTCATCGAAGAACATAGGCAGGACACATAACCGACAGGAAAACTAAAATCACAAAGCAATCTTTAATAAGATTGACTACATACTGTGCAATGTGAATGCAAACACGTTACCCCGAGACTCATGGTACCATGGCGATACAGACCTGAATTCTGATCACAAACTATTGATTATTCGAACAAAAGTCCCTCATCTACAAGCAATCCTCAAAACAAAAATCCAAGGCCAACCACGATCTCTCAAAACAAACTATCGACAAGGCCGTCCACTCATCGCATAGGAAACACCAATTGAGCAGATGCCCGTGGTCAACCTCAATTGTAAATTAAACGGAGTTCAAAGTAGTCTTAAAATATGCGGAAACATCAGCTGTTAAAATATCAGTGCTGCCAAGAATACCAACTAAAGGAAATTCTATGTTGATTATCCACTTGTTGTCCGATCAAAAGAAAACTCCAGCACCAGCGCATATATCAAAGCAGTCGAAATGAACAACAAGCTGAATTAAGGCAGAAGTGCCATACGATCTTGCTCCAAATCAGGGAATGACTGAAAGAACTCGCCATAAAAAGAGCAAATGACCTAGTAAATGAGATCATGCCCACCGATAATTGTCGAAAAGTGTTCATAGCAAGTAAAACATTGAAAATCAGCACACCACAACAACCACTTGCTGTACATAACTGTAATCGACTCTGACCAGGGAAAGGCTGAAACAACCAAGGAATGATTCAAAGATAAGTTCATTGTCACAGAAAATGAGGCCTCTACCTATGTTTAAAGACCAGCGACGGCCACCCGCAAACGCAAACAACAGACGCAGAAGTTAGACAAGCTTTAGCATCTCTAATGAATGGCTGTATATGCGAACCTGGCGGCTTTCTAAACGAACTCTTTAAATATGCAGATAATATCACCTCAGCTCAAATCGAACATGTCATCAACCATGCTTTTGAACAACATCCCCGTATCAATGATATGGGAGAAGGTACCAGCATCGCACTCCCAACGCCTAAGAAACCGCTCGGATCGCTTTCCAAGCTGATACCAAATGTGCTTTCGAACAGCATCCAGAAATTTTACCAGATGTGACACTATCGCCTATCGAAGATAACGTTGACTTATTTACTGGAAAGTAGCAGAGTAATATTAAGAGAGGACGTAGCTGCGCTGGCATATATTGGGCACAGCTAATGTTAACATCAGTAGTACTATCAAAGCATTGGGACCTCTATAAGATGGGTATGGACATGGCACATGCATTTGATACCATCAAGAGACCACATATTCTCCATCAAGCTGACTGCGAGGATGCTGAACTGCGCCCGGTGAGACTGTTATTTGCAAAACTAAAACTAAATGTTCGTGTCAAATCAACGCTTTGCCTTTCTGCACAGTTTGAAACATCAATAGAATAAGCACACCGGGATAGTTTACCACCAGTGCTTTTCATTTGCAACCTCGCCACAGCACTATCATCTATTCAAGACTACTCTACAATACCAAATCCTCAAATCTCAATGATAGGTATGCCACTAGAGATGGCGTATGTAGATGTCGAGTCTTTCGACGAGGAAAGCATCCTTTGATCCACTACGTACAGTAGCCGCATAACAGTTCAAGGAAGCAAACAACTTCGTGAATGAAGCCAAAACAGAATTCACTCACGTATGTCAGATGAATGATATCCCATCGGGCCAGTGAGAAGTGGGGGAAGGGCAGAATTTGGGCTTCTCTCCTCTGCAGCTCTGTAACAGGAAATATCGCCTTCCAGTCCTTTTGGATGGAAAGTTACAGGAAAGCCAAGATGCAACTGTCGTCATCGTCGTCGTCGTCATCGTCGTCGTCGTTATCGTCGTCGCTGGCACCGCCGCTGTCTATTCCTATCTATGCCCCGCCAATTTCAAGCTAAACCCCGCCCACTTATTAAACGTGTTGCAATCGGCTAAAAAGTTTGAAACCTGTATTCGCTGAATCTAAATTCCAAGGTAACTATACAAGTAAGCTCATGGTCCGAGCGATCCCAAATGTACCTCTATTCGATGATGGAATGGAAGGGGCCCTCTTTACCCGGAGAGATATATTGCCATCAAGAAGGAAGCAAGATTATGAGGTTGTCGCTAAACTGGCCCATCAGTTCTATACATTCAAGGTCTTCCATCATGACATAGTGAACATAGTGAATTCGATCGTTATGGAGCATTCTGGTGATGGACATCTGAAGCCTGAAGAAGTTAGTGAACACACAACTCTGATATCACTAATTACGAATGATGTAGCCATGACAGACATAAAAAGTGTCTCTTCCGACCACAGAAATGGGCCTATGAAGGACAATGTGAAATAGATTTTTAACATAGTGTGCCATTTTTGATAAACTCGAAATCATATGGAACATTGAACAAGACAAGAACAGTTGATGCACACGATGGGAAAAGGTCTTTAAAGACAGACAGACATCTGATGCACAACCTTTTAATGCATCAACAGCTGGACGACATGTTGAAATGTTGAAATGAAAGAGCTAATGAAACATGAGTTGCCTCCTGTTCCAATATCCTTGGCCAAAACCAGTAGAATGATGAAGTCAACTCCAAAATATGTTCTGTTGCCAGATTTGACAGAAGGGTTATAGGAATTGACACATCTGTAGAATTACCTGATGTACAAGTTAATGTTTAAATATGTGTACTAATCCCTGCTCATTCCTTGATTCAGACTATGGGAAAAGCATCCAACGGTATAACATTCAACGACTATGCTGAAGCGTGCACCATGAATGTTCTCAGCAATTTCTCTCATTCAGTTAAAGCTGTGATGTTAGAAGAGGTGGGGTGATATGGCCACTTTTTCACACCTTTTTCTTTTGTTCTCTCCTTTGTTCTCTCATTTGTTATTTTGACACCGTTTTCATTTGCTCCCTGCCATCTTTTGTGTCGGGGTTTCCTTTGAAGTGTCCATATCTCCCCTGTTTTGATTGGATGTTAGATGTAGAGGGTGCCCATAAGCCCCATCCCCCTCATTAAAACACGTGCCTCGTGTCATCCAATCAAGTGAGCTTAAGGGTAATTAGCGTACTGTTGATTGGCAAGGGTTAATGCATTGTGTAAGGATGATTGACAGGTCACATGTCTAAGCAAACACCTCAGCGGTGATCTTGCATGCCCGCGAAGCCACCCAGATAAGCTACAAGAGGATTCGCATAAGATGCGGAGACACAGATGTTCTCGTCCTACTCCATTTTCTGTGACAACCTTAAGTGGCAGGGTGGATCATGAATGGAACACCAAGAGATGCTAAATGTTATCCTGTTCATAGAATCGCAACGAAAATAAAACCATATGTGTTGCACAATATATGTGATTTCCATGCCTTCACAGGTTATGACACTCTCCCATCATTTGCTGGACTTAGAAAGGACTTGCTAGAAATGTATTGAGCTCAAGTGTCTATATATGTTTGTCAACTCTATGGAGCACCAGCTGTTTATGGTGGTCTGATAAAGCGAGGCTTGATATATGTGAGAAGTGTAAAATGCCTTCGAGATGCTACCTCCAATAAGCTATGCATTTGATTTGTATCGGCTACGTTCGAATTACCAAGCTAATGTGTGGCTATAGGCTTTTGCTACACTCATGGGCTTAGGCAAAATGGGACACAGATGACGGCATAAAGATCAGATAGACCAGAATACCTTCTGGGCCAAGTATGTACATTGAACTGAGTTTATGTGATTTTAAGACAAACTGTAAATCAATAGAATGCAAGTACAACAAAACAACTAGAGAGATCTGTACACTGGCGTGTAGATGAGGCATGCATGTATGTTTGAGCACAGTAGAAGCTCCAATATTTGCTGAAATTTAAAGAGTTTCGAGACAACAAGGCCCATACAATTTGGAAACAATTTGGGTCGCTGCAGATTTCGGATTCTTTGAACTTGGCAGATTTTTCGGGATTTTTAGGAATTTTTTCGATTACGCCCAAAGTTAGGGAATCCTAATGTATGTTCACATCCTTTCCAAATCTCAGCCAAATCAGACCGACAGTCTTCGAGATATACAGAAATACAGAATTTTATCCAATCCGGATCCGAGTTATGTCTCAAAATTCCCTTGCCCAGTAAATTAATACGTTGTGTTAAAATTTTAGACGAATCGCACCCATAGTTTTTATGATACAGCCCTGAATATGCTTTTGTGACTGACTGACTGTTAAACTAACTGACTCAGGGGCATACCGGTTTATTGAGCTGCTACTCACAGCCAAATATTATCGCGCAACACATACGAATACATAGGTCAAGCTCCACTCGAACTAGCTAGTCAACTAATGTCGAGCGAGCACCTGAGCTCGGTTTAGGTGGTTAGTGCAATATTTGCGTAAATTTCAAAATGGCAGACACCGATCGCTTGCTATGAATAAATGCATATAAAAGTGTAAATGTTTCGCTAAATAACTTCTGTTTGATGAAATTATGCTTTCCCATTGTATGTCAATGTTCCCAAGGCCATATTCCTTCCCACTGTATGTCATATGGACGCTTTTTCACGTCTTAGTGGACAAAAATAACCAATTTTGGCAGGCCATCAAAACAGACGACAGAAAGTGTTAATGGAGACTGGTATCCGGATACAACTTCTCTGCAATAGTAATTCAATGGGGGATCGGGAAACAATTAACTATAGTTAACTATCTTGCATCTGACTGTGCATAGCAACTCCGCATGTTCAGTAAACCAACAAACTGACTATAGTTAGTGAGTCGAACTTGATCATAGTTAGCAATGCAATAGGCTGTTATTGAAAGTGCGCCATTCATATATATATGATTTTGGGAAAAACCTTTAAATTCTAACATTTCTAACTGTTTGACATATTTCTTACTTTCAGGGTTAATGTCGAGAGTGGTATCCGCTCACATTTGAAAGCTTGATATAATGTGATATCTTCTAGCACTTATAACAAAAAATGTCATCAAAAGTTTTTTGTGCTTTGGACTTTTGACTATGGAATACATCTCTGTGCACACTCTATGTACCTTCCAGCATGAACAACGTACCCTTTGATTAGTTTAATTACAGAATCTGGAGCGGGTTCTCTTATTTTAATGCAACATTTATTCTCCTTTAGTAGTAGTGTCGGGGTCAAAATGATACCACCTCCCTCAACTGGATTTCCATTTAGACAAATGAGCCCCCCCCCCCCCCCCCCCACCTCCCTCAACTGGATTTCCATTTAGACAAATGAGCCCCACCACCCTCTCAATCCCTGGGGCATATGTTGTGGGGGCCACCATGGATTGCCGAAAGGCTGCAAGGGAGGTATGATCATTCCGACACTACTACTACCAGGGGCTGAATGCCCATTTAGAGACAAGCCTCCACAGTGATATACACCACTGATCGGCGACAGGGCCGGCCTCTCTATTCTGTGTAGGCTCAGACAAACACGTAGTCTCTGCCAGAGTCGCATCGGCATGATGGGACCCTATATGGGGTTTCCATCTACCTTGACAACGCTCACCTGGGAGCATGTGAACCACGGCAGACTCTGGCATGTTCACATGGTACGCAGAGTATCTGGTTCTGAGCAGTGGTCTCCAGCAGACAACCATGGCCTACCCTCTCCACCCCATAGAAGTGGCAGACAGACTCGATCTCTTTACATGGGTGAAAGCTGTCGTAAATGTTTCTCTGCAAGGGGTCGACCCAAGGATTGTACTGGGGATCATCTCGGAAGTGGGCCCACTTGGCATCCAATATCATGGCAGTCTGAGCGCCCTGTGCCACTGCTGTAGACGTAAGCACGAGCAGTATGATGAGAATCATGGCTATATATGAAGAGTTAAACTGAACAGAGTGAACCCCTCGAGAAATATCTGTGCCAGATCGAGCCCTCTTCCATCCGGATCGATAGTGATCTTCATCCCCTCAGGGGCAGGGGCTAGCTACTTCACTCTGCCGCCGGCTAAGAAACGTAGCTCTAGGTCTATATGAGTCGTTTGCGGGCTAGTGAGTCAGACTCGCTGAAGCAGTTTAACAGCACCCTTGACTTTGGAGACATGTGACACACCATCTACCCGTAGGGTGCCCTCCTGGAGGTTAACAGCTTCTTCTGGTCCATCGAATGCAGCAGGAACTTTCCACCTGTAACCCCGAGTCGGTGACCCACCCTCGGCAGGGAGACACCTTCACCTATGTAGGTGAGGAAGGAGGCTTCCCGATTGTAAAGCTTTCGAACTGTCCCATCCCTTTTCACAACAGTGGAGAGGGGAGTAACCTCTATGTCAATGACTGCGGGAGGCCTATATAGGGGCAACCATGTTTGCCAGTCACCCCCAGGTCCAGCACGGTACCACACTTCATTCTTCTCAAATATGAACTGCAGGTTTTTTGCTAGGGTCAATAGCAGGCCATCATGGGCCATCGGCGGGGCACAGCTCGAATAGTGTTTGACCAGATGAAAGCTGAGGTCGGTATTTAGGGTGTTGATGTCTGCCACCTCTGTATCCGAGAGCTCAATCAACGGCTCGAGGATGTACTTCCTCTTCAGGAAATCGTACTGAAACACGATCTTGTGGCCATCTATGTTGTGACCCAGGCGCTCCTTCGTCACATCCTTGAGGTCTGTGAGCAGCTCCACCCCATCACCACCAATAGGGTGGAGGGAGAGTGCCTTTGAGCTTGCTTCGTACTGTAGCGCGAATGAATTGCCATCGCTCTCTTCTACCATGGCAGCATCAACTGCGTACACATCTTCCAGGTCAGCAAGACCAGTCGAGTGAGCAAATATTGGTTCCATAGCATGCCATAGGAGGGGTTTAAACAAGACATATAACCATGCCGATTGTCCGACTGCTGCTCTCCGGTGGTGAGAACGTAATCTCACCCTCTCTAGAGCGGAGACGGGTGGTACAGTACCATGTAGAATGGGTCCTCTTCGAGGTGCCCCAGCAGGGCACAACATACATACATGCCAATGTGCTACATCAACCTCGTGGAAGTGCACACAGCAGCTCACTAGTAGAAGCCGGCCGGGACGTGATAGAGTATCTCGCAGGTGCTAACAGCAACCTATGGAAAGCTATCAGTCCTAGCCTGTTCACACCTGTAAATCACCTGTTTGACAGCCCCTCCATTAACATATATGCCAGTACGGATTGGATATCGGACACCCAGTTAGAGTTTACACTCTTATTACTCATTGACCTGACATGATATCATACCAGAATTATCTGACCTTGGCCGAGATGATAAAGAAAGAGGTTCAGCTCTTCATGACCCCTGCACAGATAAAGGCATTAAACGAACATAGGCGTGCACTGCAACAAGAAGGAGAGCGACTACAGCGGGATAACTGGTATCAACAGAACACAAGGCTTACAAAGAGGCGAAGGAACAGTGAACATTTCCGATATTGGCAGGCCCTCCTGGAGGAGAGTAAGCGGGACACAGGAGTCTTGACAGACGACGATTAGCTAGATGTCTTCACAGACGAGGATGAGCCAGGTGGTTTCTCAGATGAGGATGAGCCAGATGTCATACAGTGGAAAGAGGAGATGGCGCAGAAGTGTAAGACCAAGACCATCCAGCAGCGGACCTACTATCTTGGTCATAAGGTGAAGCTACTGGAACCCAACATAGTGTTGGATGACCTCTGTCTAAGAGACGTCTGTCTCGAAACCAGCAAGCTGGCATGGTTCGCCAGGCTCTCCAAAATGAACCCTTCTGTAACTCATGAGCAAATTCTGCATGTAATGCAGGTTTAATCTGTAGGTATACTATGGCAAAATCAGAGTGGCGGAAGCAACCAGAAATGTACCCCTCCCTGACTGCTGACGAGGGTGGTACAGTACATGGCGACTCCAGCAGATAGATACCATTAGACAGAATCTCGTCCATGAGGCAGAAAAGTACAGCAGAATGCAAAGGCGATATAAGACAGCCTACAACGTCCTTGCGCGTACAACCACTGCTGCGGGAGTGATTGGAGCCAGTGCTGGGTTGGCAGCTGTGGCCACTCTCGCTACAGGGGTGGGGGCCATCGTCGCCATCCCGCTGGGTGGCGTGACACGAGCCGCCACTGTCTTAGCCACAGGCTTGGGGGTGGGGCAGCGGCAGATCACAAGGAGGCTGGAGAAGCATGCTAAGTACGTGGCACTGACACAGAGTATGCTACGGACTATCGACGAGTCTGTCAGCAAAGCTCTCGAGGATGGCCAGTTCACCGATGAAGAGTACAACCATATATTGAAGGTCCAAGCCCTGTACCGCACAGAGAAACCTAAAGTGCGACAGCAATGCCTCAAAGGCTCCAGCGGGTGGGTTGATATGGAGGAGTTAAAAAACGAGATGTTACGGCGAGGTCGCCTCGCTGGTCTCTGGAGTCGAGACGACTACAAACAGTGTGCCTGTATGGTAGCTTTAAGAACACCAGTATAGATGGCCTTCCCACTGAACCTCACGACAGTCATCCGGAGCCAACCGCCCCTCCTGGGTACACCATTGACTGGCCTGAGAGGCCTACTGGATGATATACCAGAGCTAACACCGTTCTCCATCACAGTGGATGGACGGTCCCGAACCAGCTTCTCCATCAACCCATGACCGCTGACCAACCATCCCATCACCATCAAGGATGCGAAGCAAGCTCATACTTGGATGGTTGCTCCAAGCCTCTCATACTGGAATCAGCAGCTGAGCTTTGCTGTGTGGTGTGCCACGGCAGGATGTGGAGTAAGTTCCACCCTGCTTCACTCCTATTTTGGTACTCCTGAAGCTGTGCTCATGGCCAGGCTGTCTCAGATTCCACATGTACTTCATGGTGCAACAAATCCTCCATGAGCTGGGTGCAAGCCTCCCTGATACAAACGCCTTTGACCTACAGCTCAACAGGCATAGCATCTCAGCGGCCAGAAGACTACAGAGAGAGTTCAGTGCTCACCCAGACTATCGGTGGCATGGTGGTGACAACAGCGGTCTAGGGGTTATGTACGGTGACACAAGACGTGACCACTCAGGATTCCCTTATTGAACCCCCCCCCCCCCCCCCCCCCCCAACGAGTAGGCCATCAGAAGACAGCGACATTCTCGTTCGATCCAGACTCTGACCCTGGAGCGCTGGTGCAAAACATGCACATCACTGGCTTGTGGCAGGACTATCCAGATGTGTGGAAGTACTTTGTCCCACACACCACCTCAGGCCTCACACCAGACCAGGCCATGTTCATCAGTCTCGTTGAGGATATGATCATCGTGGCAGACCCCAGTAGTCTTATTGCTAAGTTCCAGCAGGGGTTGCAGAAGGCCCGTCGCAAACTTGACTTTGCCTACGGTTGATTCTGAGCAACATGATCGTGAACATCGAGGACCTCCAAGTCAGGGGCTATAACCACATGATAGTCGAGGGGAGTTCCCCTGGTGTCCACTTCGGCTTCAATACTGCCATCAATGCACCTACGCGTAGTACGAGCCATACCAGCGTTCCGACCCTGACTCTGCAGCCAGTCGACACGGCAGCTCCAGGCGCCCCGACACTGCAGCCAGTCAACATAACACCACTTCCCGTGGTAGCTCTACGTATGGTGTCAGGCATAGCTATCATGGCGCTCGGGATCATCCTACTCCGCCACTAGTACATCAGCTATAAGACTATAATGACTCTCTACAGTAGCAGTGGGGGACCATGGTGAGACACTGAACCAGCTTGACATGCCCTACAGCCCCTAAACCCGCTGCCAACATGCACATCTAAGGGCTGAAGGGTTCGGTAGCGCATCCTTTTTCCAGCTTGTAGTATTGCAGATCCTTGTTCAGCTCTGAGTCCGGTGAGGCCATGGCGGCCTGAAACTGCTGGAACACATCTGACAGATACTCCAGATCCTTGTAAAAACCTTTAACTTGCAGGAGTTGCTCGACGATACTCCCACCCATGATAAGGTATTCGAGGAAGCAGATCTCTCCCTTGCCAAATCCTAGATAGAGCTTCACAGCTGTCAGCTCCTCTGTCAGCTCAGCAGTGGAGAGCTGAGCCAGCTCATCTGGTGTCTTCTTCTTGTAGTCCTTCAACTTCCTCCAGAAGACATCATAGTACTTCTTGCATAGCGTGAGCCTGGACATGTTTAAGATGTCACAATAGAGAGATGAATATTCCTGAGTACCAACGCGGCCACCGGGCAGATGCAGACTGGGAAGATCTTATTAGCTCTCTCGACAGGGGATGCAGACATTTAACTGTGTTGTATACTCAGTGCTTTAACAATGACGTCAATGGTACAGATCGTGAAGCAACTGCCCGAGAGCCAGGCGAGTCTTTAGAAGGTGGAGAACCTGCTGCGAACCAAGACACAGAAGGTACTGACCAAAGCAAAACCTCTGGCAGTCCATGTCGCCAGTAACGTGGCGGCGAATGTGGCTGTAGTGAAGATGACAGGGGGAAATAAGGTTCTTCCTGCCGCCACAGTGGTGAGTGGGGTGGCCGGGCACTGTCTCGGAATAAATCACCACATCACAAAGATCGCCCTCAGTGGTGCCTCCTACACTGTTGCCGCCAAGATCATGGGTGAATGTGTTACACTGATGGAGGCCGTGGTTCTAGGGCTAGCAACGAGTGCAATGGCTGAGATCATCGTCGCCTATGTTTAACCCCTCTGAATAGTGAGAGATGGATCATGAGACCCTTGCAGCATATGAGGCATGGCATGCCGGAGACGGTGTGTAGCCCATAGTCGAGCATGCGGACTGAGGATCGCCAATGCCCGGGAATGGTGGACTGCCCACAAGGCGTGTCCCTACAGAGAGGGCCAGTGCCCTGAGCACTGCTACCTATTCCCGTGGCCGACTGCGTGGTCCTCCTATGCCCAACTATTTCACTGGGGGTATGACTAGTAGGTTTAAGCCGTCTGTATATGACTATGACTCTGTCACTCACAGACCTAGAAGGCAAAGAGCTAGGTGATCCTGCTCACTTGAGCGAGGCACGCCTCAGTTCAGAGGACACTGTTGCCCCTATCTCCTTCCTAGACTTCAATGAGAAGGGAGACCCGCGGGAGATCCGAGGTACCATCCCAACCTGAGATCTCATCGCGAAGACTGATATGGTAGGACAATCGGCCATTAACAAGGCCAAGACTGTATACAAGGGGATGGGCGCCAAGGAGAGGGTGACGATGCTCGGTATGCTCGGAGTCGATGAGGCTGGAGCCATCAAGGTTATGGCTGAGTCCTATGCACAGGACCTAGTTAAGGATCTCCTGAAACCACGGAGCTCATTCAGACAGGATGGAGAAAATCTCAAGATAGGCACCCTCGGCCTGAGCCATATCACTGTCGACAGCCAAACAGGTGCTACCGCCAGCCTCCAACTACCAGAGGTGAGGAAGTCAGGGTTCTTTGGTTTGGCGTTTAAGACCACAAGATAGTCATGGCTTCCTGTGCATGTATCATACAGATACTGGGTGTACTAGACACTGGGTGCTGACACAGGCCCTCTACGCTATCTTCTCAACTGCTGCTGGGATTTCATGCTTGATGCCTCCATCACATCCTTCGTATCCACCGGAGGTGCAGGATTCCCCGCTCTGCAGGCGAAAGAGTCGGTGCAGGAGGTATTGCTGTTTAGTCTACTTCCGACTAAGTGCTAACCATCCCCTGCACGCATATCTGTACCATTCGACAGTAGGCCAGCTGATGCTGGCCAGGTGGTGCTTATCATTGCCCCGTCAGAACACGGGAAAAACATCTTGCTGCGGGCTCTCCTGGCCGAACATCTACACTCTCAATACATCCTTCTGGTGTCTGACTCTGCCACTGAGGCGGTTGACAGTAATGATCAATGGTACAATGGCCCAATCACCAAGACGCAGAACCTGCAAGCACTGATGGAGAAGCTGCTGGCAGCCCGACCGACAGAACCACTTGTTCTAGTTATCGATGACCCTGCAATGGACCAGAAGACAGTCACCTACCTCAGCAACATCTGGTACTCCTTCCTCTATTGCGGCCAGTATCTCCGCATCAGACGGTGGTATGACCTTGGCTCGCTCGTGGATAATGTTGATGTTACGAAGCAGTCCTCGGACCCTGTCACAGTGGAACAGTGCACGCCGTGGCTGTCATGCCGACTTATCCTGCTGCCTATAGACAATCTGCTAGAGAACTTTACCAAACATGGCAGCCGTTTAACCCCTCTATATACCCAGCCCTTAAACATACTGCAGTATGTGCAACATCCAGATGGGGCCATTGAACCCGCGACATTGCACCACACTGATCCTCGGAAGGACTGCCTGATGGTCATTCGACCCAGTATACACGATGATAACCCATTGTCCGCTCCTGCGAAGTACATTGACTTTGCAATCTCAGCACAGATCCACGAGATCAAGAGCATGACACTCGAGTTCAAGCTTCAGAGCACAACAGAACAGACGGTAGAGCTCCCGCATGTTCTGAACAGGTGGGAGATCGTGCAGAGCAACAGCACCGTGGACACAACCTATGTGAACGATGAATACCGAGTCCTAGATCAGCTGGCTTGTGGCCCAACCTTCTATGCGAAGGGAAAGGGGTGCTATGCTGTGGGGTGCAATGAGGGGTTCAAGGAATTCGAACTATGGACAGGTGTCGAGAAGCCCGTGGCAGTTCCACTCTTAACCCTCCTCGAGAACACACATGTGAATCCAGCTGCCATGCAGGATAGGCTGTTCCTCCAGGTGTACACTGAGCAGCTCGCATATGCGACGATGAATGCTCCAAGGCGTCATGTCTGGCATGACGAGAATGACCAGGAGCTGAAGCAAACGGGTTCCAAACAGCGGATCATGCATGTGGAGCGAGAACACCAGCAGGTCCAAGCCACAGCTAACCAACGGGTAGAGCTGACATTGCATCGCAGTGCATCGGACTGTGTCACTGTTGCGGTCCTGGTTCAGAAGGGAGGAGTCATCCAGCAGGTGGATAAGCTAGACGACTTCAAGCTTGTGGTTACTGGGACCAATGTTCTTGGTGAGGTACGCGAGCTGGCTGATTGCCAACTCTACAGACAGAGAACTAAGTCATGTGCACTTCTGCGACTAACCAGTGGAAGCGACGACCTCGAGTCAGCACTCGAGGGCCATCACCACCTCGGGGGCAGGGACATCCCACCTAATCAGGGCAACCGGCTCAGCTTCAACATCGGAAACCTCATATCTGGGACTCGCTCATTAGGTGTGATGGTACTTTACCTTGGCTATGCTAAGGTATGCGTGTCAAACACATCAGGTATTCAGCTTGAGCGTGCGTAGAGCACGACTCCTGTCGTCACCGCTGCAGCTGCGACCACTACTATAAGCTCTGCTGTCTTCTGACCTGTCGATGCTTCATAGTCGAGCATTGGCTCTGATACAGCCTCGTAGTACTCATCGAGAATCTCATCTGCTTCTTTGAGGCTCTGGTTGGCCTGAGCTCGGAGTTGGCGTCGGCGTGCCTCCCTTTGGCGCATATGCTCGAGGGCTTTGATGTACTCAAACTTCTCCTTAGACAGCTTCTCCATTGCCTGGTTATGATGCTCATGCTCGACCTCTGCTGCCTTCTTGTCGGCGAAGCTGAGTCCCCAGTTCGCTAAGGCAAACACGCCCGCATTCAAGATCGCGGATGCCATGCTATGGACCACAGTTTAAAGCTACTATATAGCTGTCCCCCAGCGACGGATCCCCAGAGCGATGTATGAACCAGAGGCTTATGAAGATCCAGTCGAGGATCTAGATGACGAGGACTATGAGGAGGACTATGATGATGAGGATGATGCAGACCACTACGATGTAGCGGAGGCCGCGGGTGAGTATGATGATATAGAACCTGAATCCCGCAAGCTAGTACACAGAGTGAAAGGAATCTATCGCGTTACGAATCTATCGCCGTGAAGAGGATCGGTCCGCTGGCAGTAGTTGAGGCTCTGATCGCTCTGTTCACAACGAAGGCTGGCGAGACGGTCTGCAAGATCGCCAACAATGCTCTCCATGGGGTAGAGAAGATTTCTGAAGCCATACCAGCCATCGCCTCAGGAGTAAATACGTTCTTCGGAGTCGCAGGCCCTTGGCTGCCGTACGTTGCCATAGCGCTCGCGGCCATCTTGCCACCGAACATTTAAGCTGTACTATATAAGGATGGCATCTCTGTACGACCAGGTCAAGGCCCTTAACTTCCGAGGGTTGGTCGATAAACTACTGTTCAGTGATGATCCAGCAGAGATTAGACGCCAGTGTATGGAGGTGTTTGAGGAGGTCTTCAGTGATGGTCGAATGAATGACGGCCGTCTGTTCATCTGTTTAGAGTTCACCCAGGCCGTGACAGGAGGGGTACTGCAGGTACTCAAAGCTGTCACAAGCTACGTAGCGATCAAGGAAGTTGTAGTAGAACTCCAGCATTCGCAGCTTCGCGAGCTCATAAACGGCTATCCCCACCTGGAATGGCCTTCGAATAGTGATTCTCGGCTTGTGACTCTGGAGCTCGTATGACTCACCAATCTCCTCGAGATCTTTGAACCATGCACTACGCAGGGCCTTGTCCACCACACGTTCATCCTTCGTGAAGCTGGTGTTGCTATGACGTTCTAGGGCCTCGATGGGCTTCCCTCCCAGATGAAGAGATCTGACAAGAGCGCTTTGCTCTTATCTACATCTCCCGAGCGGCAGGCCTCCGTAACATTCTCCACGAACCACTCGAATGGGTGCTTGGCGCTAGGTATGGGCATAGCGGAGGTAGAAGGCATTCTGGACAGTCTGTTGGATCTTTTGCATGATCTGGCCTGTGAGGTCTCCTTCTAGACCTCTGAAGAATGGCCAGCGTACTGACCGGCATCCTCTATCCTCTGTCTCCCTTTTGCCGAGACGCTGGTCGAGAATGTGTTCACCGTCTCACCTCATGCTCCGGGCTAAGGGTTCAGACCTCGGCCCCCCTATGCTCAGACCTCGGCATTGCTTAACGATCCTGCGTTTGAGAGTTAAGTGCTCCAGTGGATGGGCCTCCATCCGCCTCGCTACAGTCTTGGCTTGCAAGCTAGCAGTCACCTCCTTGGCCAACTGACAACGCTCACATATTCGCTGCGCTTTCTTGTGGGGATTCCAAGGAGCCGCTTTGGTAAGCGCTGGAAACCTTCCCATCTTCATTGCTCGGGAGAGTCACTTCTGCCACTCCTCGTCACGGACCTGTCCGGTCATCTGGAGCAGGTCGGCTTTCTTGGCCTTAGAGTCGACTCTAAGGCCGAATTGCTTTGCAATAGCGCGAATCTGTGCAACAGTACTCACGGTGTATATCCCTGTGGATGCCTGCATAGGGTGCGGGGCCCCCCTGCGTTGGAGAGTTAAGGGCTCCAGTGAATGGGTCTCCATCCGCCTCACTACAGCCTTGACTCGCAAGCTAGCAGTCACCTCCTCGTCCAACTGACCAAACTCACGTATCCACTCTGCTTTCTTGTGGGGATTCCAAGGATCCTCGGTAAGCGCTCGAAACCTTCCCGTATTCATTGCTCGGGAGAGTCGCTTCTGCCACTCCTCGGCATGGACCTGGTCGATCATCTGGAGCAAGGAGGCTTTCTTGACCTTAGGGTAGCCTCTAAGGCCGAATTGCTTCGCAATAGCGCGGATCTGTGCAACTGTGGATGCCTGTCTCTAAATGGGCGTTCAGATGCTATTATATGTGGCGATCAGTACCTGTGCGTAGTGTATATCCCCTGTCTGGGCGTTCAGACCTATTATATGTGGTGCTGGCGATCAGTACCTGTGGGTGGTGTATATCCCTGCTACAGGGATTGAGAGGGTGGTGGGGCTCATTGTCTAAATGGAAATCCAGTTGAGGGAGGTGGGGGCTCATTTGTCTAAATGGAAATCCAGTTGAGGGAGGTGGTATTATTTCGACCCCGACACTACTACTCCTTTCGATCTTTAGCCTGTGTTTGATTAGCCAATATTCTTTCTTTTCCAACGTTATTGTTTAGTCGATACACTGTCGATAAATCAAAATCGATATTTTCCTTCAAAATTATGCTCATTTGTGATCAGTATCAGCGTCATTCACCTCCTCAAAAGATGAAGAAATATTCCCGCTGTTCTGGCGCTTATTTCATCTTCCTGCATGGCGAAATATTCAAGACAACTATACGAGCGTGAGTAACGTCATGGATTTTGAGAAAACGTATGGTTACACCATGGAGGAATCCGATCTGTCCCTCATGTATATGGCGTCATAATCAATTGTCTTATGTAGGCTGACGTCACAATAATTAGTGAGTTAGTGACGTATTTAGCTTCATCATGAACAATTCAACATTGAAAGGTCCGACAAATATACGAATTGTATGCCTTTACTATTTAATAAATGGTCTATTAAGTATTTTGAAATTAATTTGACAGGGAGTTGTCCAGTCATATTATTTTCAAAGTTTTCAAAAGCTTACTTGTATATTTACGTAGATCATACGTTATTCAAGGTTGTGACAACATAGGATGAACACCTGTCGAATTCGTTTGACAAATACCGATGTTACAAGCAGGTAAAATGATTATAGGCGTATACGGCCAATGTGGCCTCATAATATTCAGTCAACCATGTGTGTATTTCAGAAAGATCAACAAAAACTATTCAACATAAATGACTTGATTGTATCTTGTATCAGGAAATGGAACGTACACTATGCATCCAACTTACTTTTTCTTTAACACGCCAATGCCCACTCAACCGTGGTGTCCATACGCGACCGAATATTATACCCAGTATTTAATCTGACATCGGATTCATTCAGAAAACTATGTTCCATGAAGGTAAATATTTCGGAATAGGATTGAAATATGACAGTGAGTATACTTGACTAAAGAAACGAAGTTACTTTTTGCCAAAAAAAATGTTACGTTGATGCAAATGGACATGATTCATATACCAAAATAGGCGAAATCGTGTTATTTTATGCACAGTTTCGGTGAAGAAACAATCCACTACACCATGTCGCTAGCTTTCTCATTTCTTGTCATACAAATCAACCGTAAGTCGGCTGTATTTCTGCAGACCACATCATTAATGGGGTTTAACTATGGATATGCTAAATCTTTTAAAAACAATCTGACTGAAAGTGATTGGTGTCTAAGTCACCAACAATTTTCAGTCAAATTGTTAAAAATATTCAACATGTCTAAGAGTTATTGCCCATTGAAATTATTGTCTGGTGGCTTGTAGCAGCTAGTCAGTTAATGCACGGGTCAGTTTATCCATTTATCCTAGCCGCAAATGTTTACTCGGACGAGAACCTTGGGTAGATGATTGTTAATGAAAATGACACGAGTTGCATAGGCAGTGATGCCATATAGCATAGTATTAATGAGCTCTGTGTTAATATGCATATATTTGATCAGACAGAGACAATTTGATACGGGTCTGGGCCAATTGAAGATTCATGCCTACGCACATTCACTCGTCACCGAACACCGCCAGTCAGGTACATTCTAGCCAGTCTTTGATGAGCCAACAATAAACAGATCAACATTTACTGACGGCTTGAATCAACAAATGTGAACTGCAAAGAATGTCTAGACGCTGTTACAATACAGATATCGGCAGCTTGGATTAAAGTTCTCATAAACTTATAAAAGACATGGATTTTACATAAATTTGGAACTATTTATTGCTTTATGAGCACTGTGACTAATTAGAAGTTGCTAATGCATTAATTGTTAAACTCAAGAGAATGTAATGTCTCATGTCTTAACCCCTTTTGTATCAACAGCGCATCAAAGCGCTAAAATACTACTTATATCAATTAAGCATTTCAATGGTCAACACCTTCAAGAAATTTTAACATTAGACTATTTCTTTTGTTGGAAATTTATCTCTGAAATTTTTGTCCGACTTGACCATTAAAGGGTTAATGGTAAAGAAAGTTCAAACTTTGGCTTATCCAGTATCCGTTTGCAGGTCAAGAGAAGTATTTTTGAAAATTTACGACTGGACTGACTGGCTCGGTTACCGAGCCAGTCATTCCAGTGGTTAACTTTCAAAAAACCCTTCTCTTGATCTGATAATTGACATGCCTCAAGACCACTGCAGAGTTGTTTTGGTCAGTTTGACCATTAAAAGGTTAAGCTGACACAAGAGTGGTTACGTAATAGTCGAACTATGTCATTGACGCAAAAATGTTGATATCAGATTGTTTTAAAATCATTAGAAATTGGGACTCAGATTGCGTGCTAATGCTTCCGAGAATAGTTTGACCGATTGCTGCTGCTACCATGCACGGTAACAATAAATCAATCAAATTATTCTAAAACATAGTCATCGATGTCACCTGACCTATATGAAATGAAGTACAATATTGGTTAGTGGGCGGGTGGTGTGGTGTGAGTGAATGTTTGGTGGCTCGTCGGGATGTACCGGGGCATTATGGTGTCGTTGGAAAGCTTATGATGGTTACAATCCGATTATCATTATTGGTTGTGTCGCATCAATTCCTTTTAGATCTCCAACGGAAATATATCTTACCATCCACCCACCCCCTCAGGTCTTAATTTATGCCGTAATGTCTTGTTTTAACACCTAACATTGAAGTGTATGAGGTAATAATTACCAGGAAATAAGATTATGGAACTTATTTCTAAGTACGTAGGATTTATTTGTAAACAAAATTAATTTGGTTCAGAGCTTTCAATATCCAGTGATGTATTCTGTGCCGACATCGATATTGAAATTTAACACAAACCGGTGATATCCTTGCTCTCACCGTATCCAATCCATCCTCCATCCGTCTTCTGTTCGCAATCATTTTTATTTAAGTGACTACTTGACATACTTCATTAAAGATACATTTTAATCAAACTTAGCTGAAAGGACCTTAGAGTGGTGGGTTTAGAAATTCTACATCAAAATTTGATTGGTCGGTTTGTTTGGATCATTTAACCGAGTATTCCTTATTAACCACTCCGCAAATATCGCCAAAACTTGGCTGAAAGGATCATTGTAGTGGGAGGATCCAAACTATCGGGCACTTTGATTACTCACACCACCAAAGGTCAGGTTGAGTATTGTAGTGGGCGTCCATCTGTTCGTCGGGTTGTCTGTCTGCTCACCTGTGGGCATGTGTGCGTGTATGCATGCCACCATCCATGTGCCTATGTACGTGCCTGTGTGTGTGTGCCTATGTACGTCCGTGCATGCGTGCGTGCGTGAGGGTACAGCACGATAGCTTCGCTGGAAGGATCTTAACTAAGCGGGCATGCAACATTGCCATTTTTTGGGATCATGGTTAATAGGTCAAAGTTGGCTAAAATGGCCAGTGGATAAGACCTGAGTAGTTAATGCGCTTCGGGTAGTGCAATCATCTGATTGGCTGTGCTGATAAACGGGCTGTGACATCATCAAATTTAAATATTAAGCCACGCACCCTTTTTATACTTCCAGGACCGGAAACACAGGAACGGGAAAACTCCACTTCCGGACTGGAAACGCTCACTTCCGGACCAGAAATTGCACTTGAAGCTATTACACATCTTTCCTGCGGGAGCTAGGGACCCCGTCCATTTCCGATGTGACAAGATCACTTCCGGACCGGAAACTAATATCAAAGGTGAATGAGAGAGTGAATTTATGTTGATTATGTATTTTAACACTTTCTATAAAAGTTGAAACAATTTAAAAACGAATCAGTCATTTTCAAGGAAAGATTCTCAAAAAAGGTTTTTAATCATCAGAGTTGCTTTAAGAAAACATTTTAGACCAGAGGTATGAAGCTTAAGGTGTATGATCTTATGACTACCTGTCTTACAGAACCACTATCTTCTTGTCTCAAAGAAGCAGGTGGACTGTAGTGTAAAACTTAGACTACGTGAACAGTATGTGTAGTTTAATTAGCTGGATTTTTAGAACTGTCCATATAGGTATTCCTAACCGCACCTCCCATGACCCACAACTTTCACATATAATGTAATATTTATGTCTCTTCCCCCTATATAATCATAATATGGCTAGATGTAAAAAGTTCAAACCGGTAGAGTGTAGATATAGACAAATGACAAAACGTATGTAAACAGGATGTATAATGACAAGAGATAATGCTAGATATATTCTGTGGCAGAAAATATATGCAGACAGACAGACAGACAGACATGTATCATAACGACACACACACACACACACACGCACGCACACGCACGCACGCACGCACGCACGCACGCACGCACGCACGCACGCACGCACACACACACACACACACTCACACACACAAACGCACACAAACGCACACACATACAATACAACCAGTTGAAATTGTTTAACTGTATAGGAAAGCTGTTATTCTGAAATTAACTTAGGTGTGGGCCGATATTCATAAGACAATATAACTGACTGCATCATGGTCTTTATCTAGCTGTCTGGCTGATACAAATTTCTGGGCAGTCATTGTGATGGAGAAATAATTCTGGACCTGCTGAATAATCTGAAAACAATGTTACTAAAAATTGTAGATCACTTAGGCACCAACAGCCTTCAGCCAAAGTGACCTCAAAATATGTAATAGGGTCAGATTTATGCCTTCATAAAGAATGGTGTCTGAACAAATTCATCAGTTAAACCGTTATCCAGCGTTATCAGGTATGCCATTCATAATGTAATGTAATAAGGAAGTCCAACAGAATACAATGACAGCTAATGGGCCTATTTGGAATATTTCATTCATAACACTAATTCATTCGTAACGTGGATATAAATAAGGAAGTGTAGCTATTTGATTGCTGCCTGAATCTGTTTATTAGTCTAACATGTTATCTTTCATTGGGTATAGCTATGTATCTGACAAATATTTTGAAAACAGCGTGACCGAATGTTCTTGGTCACTAAATATCCAATGAGTTTCAGTTAAATTGTATTCAAAGTATCCAACATGTACAGAGCTAATACACGGTAACCTTCTACAACAAATTAATTAATAAAAGCTTATGCAAATACCACCATTTAATGCCACTAGAAGATTGAAATGCAACATAATTCTTTATAAAAGACGCTGTACTGACCATTAGAAACTATTAGTCTTCTCGTATGTTGGCTCTATTGGTCAAAATGGTAGCATCCCCAATGGTTGCAGTCCACCATGCAATAGATTCAAGGTGCAATAATTCTGGAACTGCTATATATCATGAAAATAATTTGGTTGAGAAATTATGGTGACCTAACCATCAACAACATTCTGTAAAATTATTTTTTAAATGTTCTACTCAATCAGTGCTATACCTCATGGAAAAGGTTGTCTTTAAGAACTCATGAGACAGACAGTTAATAATAATTGGATGTAGTTAAATTGAAGAGAGTGAAGAGGAAGGCAATCCTTTGTTAAATTATGATAACTATATAGACACTAGCCTCATTAGAGAATATACTAGTCATAAATTTCATTCAACAGCTACTCAGATGAGGGTGAGATTTAGCGCATATCCAATAGTAACATGATAATATCACTATGCAAACTTAGCTATGTACATGCTCTATGTAATAAGTAGCAAGTGCAAAGTAGCACTAAATCAGTGTAGATTTTTATGCAAGAGTTGAGGTGTCACATCAATCACTGCAAATACCTGTGTCAGTACCATTCACTCACTGGAGAAATCTTCAAGCTGATGGAATTGTTGACGAATTATCTCATGTTCTTCAATCTAATGAAGACTGTCGTACATCAGGTTAATTTGATTTTAGTATTTTTAACATTGATGAAATCTCCTCCAGTGGTAAAACATACATAATGTGTACATAGTAGTGTTGATCAATGGCCATTTATGCTATACAACTCACTGCCACATGAATTTTCTAAGTACTCAAAAGCAAAATGATGGTACACTGCCTATATGGTTGAACACAAGTGGTCTGTATCCAAATCAAATATATGAAGAACTTGTACAAAATGGACTAACATCTTGTAACTGGGTAATTTATATCGACATAACAGGCACACATTAGCGCTTCCTACTTAGCCACATTTCATTTGTGGCTGATTCCTCAGATAGCTGCCATATGCCGTCAGCTTACGAAATGTTTTTCATTCATGCCATGAAAGCCAAATAATTAGATGTTCGCTATTTTTTTTACATATGTGAAATATATCTTGCTGTGTGCGCCAAGTGAAAGCTTAATATTTATGGTTCGTGATGATACTTACTGTATTCTGCGGCTGTAGTAGTAGAAACATCCTACAGCTTCAATTAGTCCTTCATCGCTTTTGCCCACTGTGTCTTGTCCTCAGCCGAAATCCTTAACTTCCTCAGGTCCATTCTTGACTTGAGTGTACCAAGTCCTGCTTTCTTGAGGTCAGCTCGTAGCATGCTTAGCAGATTTATGCAATGACGTCCTCTCTGTGCTGGTGTATCTTCTGGAATCCTTAACACACAGCCAAACAAGGACCATTTTTTCTGGGCGACTTTTACAGACAACGGCGATGTATTACACATCTTGTATAGTGCATCGGTGGAAATTATTCTGTCTGGCTAGTGATGGTTCGTAGGTGTTTGTGGTGACAGGCATAAAGTTTGTCTAGAGCTGCCTTTGGAGCTGCCCAGCTGTGACAGTTATACATCATCAAGGAAACGAAGGTTGCATTGTATAAACGTAGCCTTTTTATCAAGAGCATCATCTTTGATCTACGAATCCATAGCTTCCAGAAGGACTGGAAAGCTATGCTCCCCATGACGCAGCGTGCAGCAATGTCAGCAGTACTGCACAGCAGTGAGCCTACGATTTTACATTTCCTCCATGGTTCATCATTTTCTTTAGTTTCATGCATTGTAGATATGTATATGTGGTTGAGCTCTGTTTTGGATTCATTCATAAAGAGAATCTCAATTTTTAGTTTGCTTGCAGCTATTGGGAGAAGTTCATCAAGCGGTTTCTTTTCCTCATCTATGAAGTCCACATCGTCAGCATATTCCATCTCTAGTGGCAAACCATGTATTGACACTGGTGGGTTTGGTCTTGTGGAACTTTCCCACACAGATTTATATGTGGCAGCAAGGTAACAGGTGAAAAGCACTGTAGATAGACAGATCTCCCTGTGGGGAGCCGATTGATGTCGCAAACTCTACAGACTTCACTGACATGACTCGTACTTTCAGCTTGGTCTCTGCAAGCCATGATGGTTAATAGTCTGGGTGAATGCATGATCATGTGACATTGCAAAATGACTGTATCCAGTGAATTGATAGCTGACACAAGTTTACAAGACAAACTGTTGCATCTTTGTCTCAGTTATCTTTGCTTACTTGATATGTGATCGACGGATTTGAGAAACAGAGATTTAAAAAACATCTCAGTTCAATGCTTTACAAATTGAAGACTTAGTAGGCCTACATGGACTACCTACCTCCCTTATGCTATGGATAAACCTTTATACCTCACGGTAATTAGTTTAAAGATCAACACATTTGTCTGCTAAACTCATGCCAACTATCTATTGTTTGTGCAGCCATTTTTGAATCTCACATAATCATGCATGCGCTCTCATAATTATTCATAAGCACAGACCTTTTTTTAAGAATTTGTAAATGTGAATTAAGTTATACAGATTGGTACTTATTTCAATCATGGCTAGGTCATTATTATCGAATATTTGAATGAACGCATGAATGCATATTTCGAGGATGTATTATTGATGATGTTTAACAGCTCTTGTGTTAACTTAACCACATAAAGGACAGTGGGTCGGACAAAAGGCCTCTGTAGTAGTGTTGTGTAACATACATTATCAGCCTAACAGTAACATATTTGTGAAAATTTACCACTGGAATGGCTGGCAGTCACTCCAGTGGCCAATTTTCAAAGATAGTTCTCATAAAATTGGTGATATGTTTACACATGTAATACCATTTTCATTTGGTGATGCTTGGTTGTCTAAAGAAAGGTTGCAAATCAAGCACATAATGAAAGTTGACACGACCTTGCTTTAAAACAACATGTTGGGTGTTAAGAAACGACAATCTATCATGAAACTTGAAAAATACTATTGTAATTAACCATTCTTGTGTCTACAGCACTTCAAAATCCTCACCATGCTAATTATATCAATGGACTGTTCCAGTTTATCCATCCATCATATGACGTCATAATCAACTACAATCAATTACAACATGGATGACTCACTTTAGTCTGTCTTAAACACTTAATAGTTTTAATAAACATTATGTTGAATACTTTGAAATTAATTTAACTGCATGGCATTGCTTCCATAGGCAGCAACATCACACAGTCAAATTAGGTAAAAAATGTAACACCTTGCCTGTATAATTTTCTTGAAATAGATTAGGCAGGGAGTTCATGAATCGATCGAAGGTGTGGGTGGAGCTTAGTTAGAGATGGGCGCGCATAGCTAAAACTGGAAAGGTCCATTGGCACTTTAATGATCAAGATTTTTCATGAAACTTTTAATTTTTGCGGGCCAAGACAACAATACTATTGTAAATTTACCACTGAAATTTACAAAACTAGCCTTTTGTTGTTCTGTAAATGGACATTCCTTCAAAACCACTGCATATACCGTATTTGTCCGACTTAGCCATAAATGATGTAATAGTCAAGTTTTTGCTTAGCCAGTGTTCATTTACAGACAAAGAGAAGGTTATCTTTGAAAACTAACCACAGAAATGGCGGGCTGTTACAGAGTTCGTGATTCTCATGATACATTTAAAAAAAATTGACCTTCAATTACCCTGCAAATGGTCATTTCTCACGACCACTACAAAGAGCATACATTGCTGGGTTGGTTATTAAAGGGTTACGTTGACACACGATGGGTTAATCAGATGTATTCCAAAGCATTTCTCAAACAAAACTCAGACAAGCGAACTTGTTTTGTTGCGACACCTGATTGTCATGCACGTAATGAAAGTAGTAATGGGGGTATCTGTTCGTTATTGTTCTTTTCGTTGGAATGTGGTTTTAACCAATCAAAATGCTCCATTTCAGTCGATATTGTTTGGAGAACAATAGCGACTATAACGACATGCATTCTAGAGAACAATGACGTACAGAACGCCACGTTTTTCTCGATAACAATGACGTACAGCCGCACATGTAGATTCTGCAACACTGTGAAATGTTCTATTATTTTGAATTAGTTAACCCTTAAAAGTTTAAAAGTTGTGTATTTTACGTTTAAATGTAGTGGCGGCGCCCCCCCCCCCCTCTGTGGTTATCTACTGTTGTAAAAATAATAAGAGAGTAATGTAAAAGAATAGAGTTTAAGAGGTGGTCTGATAATGGAGGTCGTAGGAGGAGGAGGAGGAGGAGGAGGAGGAGGAGGAGGAGGGAGTATGAGGCTGAGGAGGGGTGAGGAATTACGGACCGATATTGATGTTTGAAAATAATTTGACTGTTTCGTCGGTAACGTTATTAGTAAACTATTTTTGTTGTATATTTTGAAAACGTTTTGACTTTTAACCGTCATTACGCGCAAATTGTTTTAAAATACTTAATATTGCATTTGCAACAACGTCAATCGTTTTAAATTTTGGGAACAGTGACAAAGTGTGCGATATCGGTGTTATTTTGAAAATGTTAACCCTTAAAGGTTTAAAAGTTGTGTATTTTACGTTTAAACGTAGCGGCGGCGCGCCCCCCTCCGTGGTTATCTACCGTTCTAAAAATAATAAGAGAGTAATGTAAAAGAATAGAGTTTAAGAGGTGGTCTGATAATGGAGGTCGTATGAGGAGGAGGTTGAGGATGTATGAGGAATTACGGTATTGATGTTTGAAAATAATTTGACTGTTTAGTCGCTAACGTCATTAGTAAACTGTAGAATATTTAGAGACCGCCTGTAAGCTGTTACTGTCTTAGCAACAGCTACCAGACAGATTAGCAACAAAATATTAAAAATAATCTTGTATTAATGGTATGTTCGGTTGGAATGGTAACCAAGACTTGGTGGTGATGGATTGGATTGTATCATGGGTTAAAAATGTTAACCCTTTCACCGATGAATATATATCTCATTTTCATCGATAGCATACAGGAAAACTGTTGAATATTTTGAAAATAATTTGACTGCCTGTGTTAGTTGAGGCGGAATGCTATAGTATTCCTCCTCAGTTGATATTGCTGAATGATTATGAGTGCGATGCTAGCGTACTTGTTTACAAGGTATGCATGATGTACGAATATTTTGATAATTTGTTGCTGAATATTTTGATAATTTGAGTGGTAGCTGAATATTTTGATAATTGGTTGCTGAATATTATGATAATCGGTTGCTGAATATTTTGATTGGTTGCTGAATAAATTGATTGGTTGCTGAATATTTTGAAAACGATTTGACTGTGTACATTTTTATTTCTTATTAGGCGATGTTAGGTAAGAGAGAGGTGGTCTTATAACGGAGGTCGAAGGAGGAGGGAGGAATGCTATTTAGGCGGCAAAATGTGTTCCCTAGTCATTTAATTTTCAAAAATCAGACATGTACACAGTAATTTTTCCTATGCTATTATATAGATAGTGTTATCTATCGTATTTATGTCTCTAAAATGGCAGTCATTTAATTATTAAATTTTCAAAAATATGGTCAAAATGCATTCCTTGTCAATGGCAATGCATTAATCGACCACGAACAATAGCATACAGATCCCCCTTTAGAACAGTAGCGTCCATCGACCACTTTTGACGGATCAGAATGTGTGCTTGCATATGCATGTGTGAAGGGGTTTGTTGTGTGTAAAAACTTTATTACATTATTTTTTTTTTTAACAGATAAAGAGTTCTCTTTCGAATGATTTGTGGGCCCTGAAAAGGGCCGTGTTTTGAGATAGGTCTCAGTCTTCGCAGATCCGCACCGACGTGGTTGTCAGTTTGGTAACAAACTGCAACATGTTTGCTTTTTGTATATCAGTCGGAGTATCACCGATAACAGGACACCCATGCGGATACTGTTTGATTGGTAATAGACAATAGCACTCCTTGCAGGTGTACACCATCTCTTTAGGTTATGTTTTCTTGATCATATGCCTGCAAACCCTCTCGTGTTTCGACCGTCGGCATATGGTGTCGCGGATGTTGATAGAACACCAACGACACCGCACATACCCAGTGTCTGATCCGTCAAAATTTGTACTGCTGGCCATTTTAGCCAAATGTACATTAACATTTACATTTATACCACATCGCTCTAGTACAAAAAAAAGAAAATATAAGGAATATCACGTGAGATGAAATCTGACTGCCTAAGGCTACCTAACTACACTGCAGTTACACATCCAACCACTTTGCGATGTTTAAACTGGAATGAGAAAATGGATTGAATTTGTACCATTTATAGGAATATATGTACTGTGGCCGCAAATCCGCAACACGAGCCTGCAAATCTGCAACACGCGCCCGCATGCGGCCGCACATGTATGCATGCATTTTGGCATGTATGCGTGTTCAGGCATGTGCATATAGTTGTTGCCATCAGCATCACGCATCCGCAAATCCACAACACATTTTAGCCGAATGTACATTAACATTTACATTTATACTACATCGCTCTACTACAAAAAATGTAAGGAATATCGCGTGAGATGACTAGCATCCTATCAAAAACTGTCGCGTACTGGCCTCCATATAATGACACATACATGCAGGCAAAAATCTTGGATATGTTCATGGGCTAGACGCGATAGATCAGTTTGTTAAATGGTTTATGCGCATAAAAATCTGTATGCGTTAAAAAAGTATCCAAGGAAATATGTTTTGTGTGACCAACTCGTTATTGTGCATAAAGCATCTATGATTCGCTTTTAATCCTTCAATTTGTATGCAAACGCATTAACCTTCATCTAAAACACTCAAACATGAAACCAAGCGGCTTCCTACCAGTCATTTAATTTTTTAAAAAGAGAGCAAAGTACATCTCTATGCGCGTAATATATAGCTAAGCCAAGCGATGTTGTATGCATAATATTATATAGATAATAATCATGCATCTCGTATTTAAGGAGTGCTCTTTAAAGCGGCAGTCATTTAATTATTAAATTTTAAAAATAGTTATAAAAATAGTGGGAACAATGCCCACCGTCGTCATCGTTGACGAATAATGATGAGCACCCTTGTATCGTTTAACGTATTAGGTGGTCGATGCGGTCCCTTGTGGTTGTAGTAAAAAGGTATTTTGAAACTAAGCGGAATCGTGGCTTCCTATGTCAAATTGTCGCATTGAACAGCACTTTATTAAGAGTTTGTGCGCACGAAGGCGCTAGTGCGAATTGTAGCTTCCTCTGTCAAATTAGTATCAAAACTATTTGCTTAAACTACCAATGCAGCATGATTTAGGTTTGAAGAATCAGAAAATAACATCCCTGGAATGAGTGTAGAGGTGGTCGCATAATTGAGGTCGAACGAGTTAGGAGGAGTAGGGATGATGTATGCTAGTGCGGTGCTGCCTGGCACGAGGGATGAGGTATACTAGCATACTTGTTTACAAGGCCGACAATGCATGCTGTACGAATATTTTGAAAATAATTTGACTGAGGTGTTAGCAACAACTTTCTATCAAATCATTTCCATGTTATTTAGTGAATATTTTGAAAATAATTTGACTTTCTGCATCAACCTTTGCTCAAATCGTTTCCATAATATTTTTAAGGAAGTAGATCCCTGGAATGTCTGAAACACCTCGCCAGTCAGCCAGTTAAAGGTAATAAAACTAGGAAAAATTACCATGTCCGGGTACACACAGTATGAATGCATTATGAGTACCTAGTCAATGAGACCCCCGACAACAAAAATAATGT
Organism: Chaetoderma sp. LZ-2023a; assembly: GCA_034401795.1. Lineage (NCBI taxonomy): Eukaryota > Metazoa > Mollusca > Caudofoveata > Chaetodermatida > Chaetodermatidae > Chaetoderma > Chaetoderma sp. LZ-2023a. The sequence continues at coordinate 165,150,308 of CM067373.1, read as the reverse complement.
AGTTGGCTAACCATTGTCTAGACATTGTGGCCGCAACCACCTACTACCAATACCGACCATCATCACCATCACCACCATCACCATCCCTCTATAACCATCAGCACCACTACCCACTAAGCACCAATACCCACCACCAAGTATTAACCCCACCACCATCATCCACCACAACACCTATTTCCACCAACCGCCAACCCCACCGCCACCACCACCAACAGCATCAACACTCCGATTTGTATATCGAGGGATGTGGGGGACCTGGCTGAGCAGCTACAATCATCAAATCAACACATGCATAAAGAACCAATGTTTTATTTGTATCCATATTTTTACATTGAAGTAAATATTACATATGATAAAACGTATAGTTGCTGTATATAAACAAATAGTCAATGATCTGGAGATCCATTTATCGATGACTGATTCCTTATGGATCAGATCTATCACCGTCAGAATCATCATCATTATCCTCAGCATCTAGATTGTTCCTTATGTACTTCTTGATCAGAAACTTTCTTTTTCGAAAAGCTGAGAAGACTGCTTCATCGTATGCGTACCCCTCGTCGATAAAATCTTTAATTTACTGATGAATTATTTTAATGAGCGTAGAGTTCTGTAATCTTCTCCACTGGAACATTATGTCTATACACTTTGTAACTAAAGCATCAGCATATACGGAAATAGGCACATTGCCTACACCATTTGGATCTGTAGCCACTTCGCCTTCCTCATCTTCTAAACCTGATTGTTCAGTGTCTAAGAACTGCTTAATATTTTGGAATATGGTAAATAGTTCCTCATTGCCCATGTCTTCTTTTTCATCTTCACCTTCATCTTCACTCTCAGTCTCCGCTGAGTCATCACTGTCTTCACTCTCCGACTCCGCTGGTTCATCATCGTCACTATTCATCTCTGTCATTTCTTCATCTTCACTGTCTAGATTTTCGCTATCTTCATCGTTATGGAATCGGATCTTATGCTGCTTCAGGTCATTTGACCTATTAAAAGTTGAACCACATTCAAAACATTTATGTCTCGGCATATTTATTATAGGATAAATCTAGCAAGTATTCAAGTTACTAGGTTCTTCAAAGAAATCTGACTGCCTAACTACTCTGCAGTTACACATCCAACCACTTTGCGATGTTTAAACTGGAATGAGAAAAAGGATTGAATTTGTACCATTTATAGGATTATATGTACTGCGGCCGCAAATCCGCAATACACGCCCGCAAATCCGCAACACATACCTGCAATACGCATCATGCACCCGCAATCCGCAACATATGCCCGCAAATCCGCAAATGTGGCCCTCATGCGGCCGCACATGTATGCATGCATTTTGGTGTGTATGCGTGTTCAGGCATGTACATACACTTGGTGCCATCTGCAACACACACCTGCAAATCCGCAGCATGCGCCTGCAAATCCGCAACATACTCCCACAAATCCGCATCATGCACCCGCAATCCGCAACATACGCCCACAATCTGCATCATGCACCCGCAATCCGCAACATACGCCCGCAAATCCGCAAATGCGGCCCGCATGTGGCCGCATATGTATGCATGCATTTTGGCCTGTATGCGTGTTCAGGCATGTACATACACTTGGTGCCATCTGCAACATGCACCCGCAAATCTGCATCATGCTCCCGCAAATCCGCAACATACACCCGCAAATCCGCATCATGCACCCGCAATCCGCAACATATGCCCACAAATCCGCATCATGCGCCCGCAATCCACAACATACGCCGGCAAATTCACAACATGCGGACCGCATGCATTCGCACATGTACGTATACATTTTAGTCAGCAGAGCCAGTCATTCCGCTGAAAAATTTTCAAAAGGTTTTCTGGCGCACGCATGCACACAAGGCGGCATGCATGCACGCACAAGGGTACAACGTATAACTAGCAGTATCGCGTATTAGCATGTGCGCATACGAGTGTGACCTATATTAAACCCTCATGACATACCCTCTCCAACCTATATACCATTTTTCAGACACCCCGCTCTCACACATTACGACCACAATGTCTAGACAAATGGATAGCTGTCAGAGGCAGTCATTCCGATGATAAATTTTCAAAGATAGTCTTCTCTAGGGGTGCAAGTATGAATATGAAGAAATTCGCTATGGGTTGTCGGGTGGGTGGGTGTTGGTGGTGGGGTTAATGCCTGGTGATGGGTGTTGGTCGTAGTGTTGCATGCACGCACCTACGCACAATGGCACAACTTATAATGAGCAGTATCGTGTATTAGCATGTGTGGCTACGAGCGCGACCTTTATTAAATCCTCATTGACATACCCTCTCCAACCTATATGCCATTTTTTCAAACACAGCGCTCTCACACATTCCGACCACACTGTCTAGATAAATGAATAGCTGTCAGAGTCAGTCATTCCGGTGATAAATTTTCAAAGTCTTCTGGCGCATGCATGCGCACACCACGGCGTGCACACACCTATGCACAAGGGCACAACGTATAACTAGCAGTATTGTGTATTAGACGTGTGCATACGAGCGTGACCTATATTAAACCCTCATGACATACCCTCTCCAACCTATACACCATTTTTCAGACACCGTGCTCTCACACATTATGACCACAATGTCTAGACAAATGGATAGCTGTCAGAGGCAGTCATTCCGACGATAAATTTTCAAAGATAGTCTTCTCTAGGGCTGCACGTATGAATATGAGGAAATTCGCTATGGGTTGTCGGGTCGGTGGGTGTTGGTGGTGGGGTTAATGCCTGGTGTTCGGTGTAGGTCGTAGTGTTGCACACATGCACATACGCACAAGGGCACAACGTATAACGAGCAGTATCACGTATTAGCATGTGTGGCTACGAGCGTGACCTTTATTAAATCCTCATTGACATACCCTCTCCAACCTATATGCCATTTTTTCAAACACAGTGCTCTCACACATTCCGACCACAATGTCTAGATAAATGGATAGCTGTCAGAGTCAGTCATTTTTCAAAAATATCCTTCTCTAAGGATGCAAGTATGATTATGAAGAAATTCGCTATGGGTTGGCGGGTGCATGGGTGGGGTTGGTGGGTGCATGGGTGGGGTTGGTGGTGGGGTTAATGCATGGTGTTGGGTGTAGGACATAGTGGTGGTGGTGGCGGGTGTTGGTGATGATGATGATGGTTGGTGGGGGGGGGTGTTTGCCGGCGCAATGACTAGACAAATGGATAGCCTGCAGTGCCAGTCATTCTGATGATTAATTTTCAAAAATAGTCTTCTCTTGTACCGCAAATATGAATATGAAAATGGACATTTTTTGAAGAAATTCGAGGGTTAAAAGGGTTAATAGCGTCCATGCAATGGCGCAACACGAGGTTCTCGCTTAGGGCAGGACTGAATTATATAGTAAAAAACATGGTTATAACGTATCACTGCTCTGTAGCCACAAGGATATATTTATATTTGTAGTAAACGGCCATCTATGATTATGCTACTATGCTTGTAATGTTGCTCTTAATTGTCGTATCTTTAAGCGTCGGTAAACAGCAATAGCCGGTGAGTGGGTGCAAGTGTTATTATCGATTTTTTTAAAAACTCTCGTCGAGGACATTGTAATATCCCGTGCTTAGAACGAGACGGGTGGTACATTATTATAGTATTCCTTAACACATGACATGTTTGTATCACGATTAAAGATTGATCTTGGTGCTTTAACATTCTTTCGTTATTAACACGTGCCGTGTTTGTAACTCGATTAAGGACCGATCCCATGGCTATTGCGACAGTAATGGTTAAATCATACACAACAAAAAATCTTTTTATCACTCGCACGCTCGACATACCATTCTATAAACGCATGGAGCACTCAGAGACATAATGACTACATTTTAACCATCGTGCAACATCTAAAACGACTGACATTATTGCAATATTAAGCATTTAAAAACAATTTGTGCGTAATGACGGTTAGAAGTCAAAACGTTTTCAAAATATTCAGCAAAATAGTTTACTAATAATGTAAGCGACGAAACAGTCAAATTATTTTCAAAATATACATCAATATCGAGCATTGGCCTAATTCCTCACCCCTCCTCAACCACATACTCCCTCCTCCTCATGCTATGTCCTCACTTACCAGACCACCTCTGAAACATTATTGCAAATGAAGTAGTAAGTATTTAAAAACAATTTGTACGTAATGACGGTTAAAAGTCAATCAAAATATTCAACAAAAAAATAGTTTTACTAATAACGTTAGCGACGTCAAATTAATTTCAAAATATTCAACAGTTTTCCTGTATGGTATCGATGAAAATAAGATATGGGGAATTCATCGGTGAAAGGGTTAACTTTTTTAACCCATGATACAATCCAATCCATCACCACCAAGTCTTGGTTACCATTCCAACTGAACACTCAAGATACAAGATTATTTTTAATATTTTGTTGCTAATCTGTCTGGTAGCTGTTGCTAAGACAGTAACAGCTTACAGGCAGTCTCTAAATATTCTACAGTTTACTAATAACGTTAGCGCCGAAACAGTCAAATTATTTTCAAAATACTCAACAGTTTTCCTGTATGGTATCGATGAAAATGAGATATGGGGAATTCATCGGTGAAAGGGTTAACTTTTTTAACCCATGATACAATCCAATGAATCAATCACCACCAAGTCTTGGTTACCATTCCAACCGAACATACCATTAATACAAGATTATTTTTAATATTTTGTTACTAATCTGTCTGGTAGCTGTTGCTAAGACAGTAACAGCTTACAGACAGTCTCCAAATATTCTACATAATAGTTTACTAATGATGTTAGCGACGAAACAGTCAAATTATTTTCAAAATATACATCAATATCCTACCGTAATTCCTCATACATTCTCAACCTCATACTCCTACGACCTCCGTTATCAGACCACCTCTTAAAATCTATTTTGTTACTAATCTGTCTGGTAGCTGTTGCTAAGACAGTAACAGCTTACATGCGGTCTCTAGATATTCTACAGTTTACTAATGACGTTAGCGATGAAACAGTCAAATTATTTTCAAAATATACATCAATACCGTAATTCCTCATACATCCTCAAACTCCTCCTCATACGACCTCCATTATCAGACCACCTCTTAAACTTTATTCTTTTACATTACTCTCTTATTATTTTTACAACGGTAGATAACCATGGAGGGGGGACCGCCGCCACTACGTTTAAACATAAAATACACAACTTTTAAACTTTTAAGGGTTAACTAATTCAAAATAATAGAACATTCCACAGTGTTGCAGAATCTACATGTGCGGCTGTACGTCATTGTTATCGAGAAAAACGTGGCGTTCTGTACGTCATTGTTCTCTAGAATGCGTGTCGTTATAGTCGCTATTGTTCTCCAAACAATAGCGACTGAAATGGAGCATTTTGATTGGTTAAAACCACATTCCAACGAAAAGAACAATAACGAACAGATACCCCCATTACTACTAATGAAATTGTAATTGATTGATACACTCATAATAACTGAACAATGATATTGTGGATGATTCTTTCCCTAACGCCACGAATATGATACTCTTTGTCCCTTGTTGATTGGTGTCTGAAGGAGAAAAATATCCAATTATCTGGGAAATCTATTTCTCAAATTGTTAACAAAATTGTCAAAAATGTTTCCAATTATCGGAGACAAATGTAATCTTTTCTCCAGGTAAAATATAGTAAAAGTGTACCATACTCACTTGCTGATTATCGTTTACCTATGCCTGCTAATGGGTTCTTGTAATAATGAGGTCTACAAACAGTGGCGGATTAAGGTTGCCCGAGGCCCTAGGCACAAGACCATGCAGGGGGGGGGGGGCCCTCCCCCGGAAAAATGTTAAATCTAGACACTCTGTTGTGCAATCTGAAGTATATTTGGCATCATTTTAGTTAATTATTATAGGCTTTATAGCAGACAAAATGGAGTTTTGTAACACATTGACTGCCGAGTTTTTTGCAGACATTTCCCATACGCCATATCTCCGACTATGTTAAATATTTTAAAAACAATTTGGCTGAAAGTTGCTGGTTCCCGAGCCACCAACATCTTTCAGGCAAATTATTTCCAAAATATTCAATAGAATATGTAATGTTTCGTACATAATAATTAATTTCGGTTTTCATGGATTATTCGGCGAAAGGGTTAACATTATACATTTTACCCAAACGGACATTGTTTGGGCATATTAAGGTGTATATTATTGACCCGATAGATGCAAGGGTGTAATATACAAATTACAATTTGTAAAAAATATTCATATAGCCAACCGTGACAACGTAGCTTTAATTTAGTCAGTAACATTGTAACAATGTTTCTTCTTACCTTGCCTTTCTTTAAATTTTACGAAAAAACCTCGGCTATCCACAGTATGACTATGAGAAACAATGAATGACTGAATGTAGGCCTACTGATTCCCGATCAAAAACCGTTTAACAGTGCTTCGAACCGCTTCCACTGACTCACTGAGGCAACACAAATTACTTTCCACATGTGCGTCACACCATCACGTGATCATCGCGTTTGTTTAGTCTACTCGGGTAACTCGGCTCGGCCGCTCGACCATTGTTACAATCGATATTTAAACAATAAAACGAGACTATAAACAGAATAACATGGGTCACTGACATAAGGCCATGATAAGGCAATAATCTATTTTGGAGATATTGACCGAGTGTCTCTTCGTTGCGTTATGTAGCTTGCCTAAAGAAAACGAAAACAGAAAAATTCTTTTTTTTGTCTAACTGCGAGGCCCCCTTCAAGTGCGAGGCCCTAGGCTACTGCCTCGTTAGCCTCGTGGATATTCCGCCCCTGTCTACAAACAAATCAACCATAGAGATTACATATATTCATTTGGATGTTGCTTTTGGGACAGCAACATATATACGTCATGTTACATTTAATTAACAGAACCATTTCTAGTGAAGGTTCGCCCATCTATTATGTGTGAAACTTTGAAACCTGACATTTCAAGAATCTAAATTTTGAAGTGGCTATACATTCAGTTACGTTGTTGACTAATTTTGTAACTAATCTGAATAGGGACTGTTTTTGCCTTGGCAGATTAATTTTAAAATATTCAACAGAAGTATTTATTAAATTCAAAATTTGTTCAAATACATTCGTACCATTTTGTGACAAGCTTTTCAAATTTCATGACTGAGCTATATTATTTTGGATTTAACGTCAATCAACAAGTGACGTAATTGATTATGACATCATATGCTTGCATTACAGATCTGATTCCTCCATATCGATATGGAGGATGGATACCTATTATCCACTGTGTGTAATCTGAACTACCCAGCAAAGAAGAAAACAATAATATGAAGATATATTTATTAAATTCTTAAATAAGCTTGGTTTCTAAAGGATGGCATTATTCAATGAGCAGACATAATCCAGCGCACCATACCTTGACATGTTGAGATCCAATGGCTAATCACACCTGGCCAAATATTACGATCATTTTGCTCAAATTGGTTTTCAAAATAACAGGCATGGCCATAGCAATATACAAAATAATGCATTAATTATTCCATGTGGTATATAGCATTGGTTGAGTTAAGCAAGTGACCCTATATCTGACAAGATCTTCTATGAGATTCCCTATAATACATGACAGATATGTGATGGGCTTGTGAAATGTAGGCCTCAGTTATGTTATGTTTATATTTTAATGAATAAATAAAATAGAGACACAAATTCGTCTATATATGTCAGTTATATTGAGTGTTGGCATATGATGTTTTTTCTGACTAGTGATCATACGAATTAAGGTCGTTAACCTTTTACACTCAAGCCCACAAAACACATGCTTCTTGGGAAATGTTCATTTGCTGAGCATGAGGATACTATTTTTGAGAATGTATTACTGCAAAGACTGACTCGATAACCGAGCCATCCATTCCAATAGTAAATATTAAAAAAGAGAATCTACTCTTAGTGTGCAAATTGGCAATTTATGAGAGAATTTTAATTTTCTTGAACACATTTGAGGGCTAAAATGCCCAGATTCCACCACTGTTATGCCAAATTAAGATATATACCATGATGAATGAAGGTGTATTAAACGAGCATATGTCCGTCAAAACCACTGTCCATAGAGTGTGGGATGTGGCCTATCCGACAATATTGTGATTTAATAATATAGGTTATATGGTAATATAACCCGGCAATGTTTGTCAGCTTAGCAGCAGCAAGTACCGTACATAAGATTACAGCACATAACTACAATGACACTAAGTCTCCTTATTCTATTTTTGTGAATTTTATAACTGCAATTTGACAAACGTTTTTGTCAAGCACTCACATCGCACGCGCGCATGAACGCATGCACGCACGCACGCACGTATGCACGCACGCACGCACGCACATACAGACGCACACGCACGCACGCAATCTCGCACGCTCACACGCACGCACGCACACACACACAACACCCATCACCACTGCCATACTCAGAGTAGAGTACATTAACACGACTCCACTCAATGATTGTTCAAGGACAATGATGTATAATAAATAAACCACCGTGATACAAATCTCGTTATGACAGACCAGCGACAGATCCATATAGCCGAAGGTGTTTTAATTATCATTAATATGTAGCTGTGTTGCAGACAATCAGAGATTTTTATCTAGTAGATTTCAAATTATAGACTGTACAAATAGCAGTTATTGAACTTAGGACTTTAACGACTGGTCCTGTTATCTAGCCAATTCTCCGATAATTGGAAACATTTTTGATAATTTTGTTAACAATTTGAGAAATAGATTTCCCAGATAATTGGATATTTTTCTCCTTCAGACACCAATCAACAAGGGACAAAGAGTATCATATTCGTGGCGTTAGGGAAAGAATCATCCACAATATCATTGTTCAGTTATTATGAGTGTATCAATCAATTACAATTTCATTAGTAGTAATGGGGGTATCTGTTCGTTATTGTTCTTTTCGTTGGAATGTGGTTTTAACCAATCAAAACGCTCCATTTCAGTCGCTATTGTTTGGAGAACAATAGCGACTATAACGACACACATTCTAGAGAACAATGACGTACAGAACGCCACGTTTTTCTCGATAACAATGACGTACAGCCGCACATGTAGATTCTGCAACACTGTGGAATGTTCTATTATTTTGAATTAGTTAACCCTTAAAAGTTTAAAAGTTGTGTATTTTATGTTTAAACGTAGTGGCGGCGGTCCCCCCTCCATGGTCAATCTTAGCACCAATTTTTCCCAACTACCCAGTAGTAGCATTCAAGAAAAATAAAAGCATTAGGGACCACCTAGTCCACTCTAGCCTAATTAAAATAAAAAATCCAGATGCTAACAATAACATCGTACCGACACCAGATGACACTCACGACATAGTAGGGACACTCCAACAATGCAACAACAGCAATTGCATCACATGCAAACAATACATGAACACTGCTGACAAATTCACTAGTTACGTCACTGGCAAAGACTACAAAATCAACACACAAATGAGCTGCAATACCACCAACATTATTTACCTCATAGAATGCAAACAATGCAGCTCTCAATACATAGGAGAAACAAGTCAAACACTCAGCAAACGACTCACACAACATATCCATGCAATCCGACACCAAACAGACACGAGAATCTCATGGCATTTCAACCAACCAAGACATTCTATGAAAGACATCACGATAAGACCAATTGAAAGAATTTTTACAGATAACAAAAAACTAAGATTAAACAGAGAGCATGACTGGATCAAAGAACTCAAAACGATTCACCCGTTCGGAATAAACAAAAAAGCATAACACACTCACTCACTCACTCACACACCCACCCACCCACCCACCCACTCACTCACTCACTCACTCACCCGCCCGCTCGCTCGCTCACTCACTCCCTCACTCACTCACTCCCTCACACACTCACTCACCCACCCACCCACCCACCCACCCACCCACCCACCCACCCACCCACCCACCCACCCACCCACTCACTCACTCACTCACTCACTCACACATAGGAGGTTTGACGGAAGTTTGCAGACTGGCAGGTACGCATAGGTAACTATGTAAATACCTGGGTCGGCATTTTAAAAAATTTCATTATGTGCATGACAATCAGGTGTCGCAATAAAATAAGTTCACTTGTCTGAGTTTTGTTTGAGAACTGCTTTGGAATACATCTGATTAACCCACCGTGTGTCACCGTAACCCTTTAATAACCAATCCAGCAATGTATGCTCTTTATAGTGGTCGTGAGAAATGACCATTTGCAGGGTAATTGAAGGTCATTTATTTTACAAATGTATCATGAGAATCACTGACTCTGTAACAGCCCACCATTTCTATGGCTAGTTTTCAAAGATAACCTTCTCTTCGTCTGTAAATGAATGCTGGCTAAGCAAAAACTTGACTATTACATCATTGATGGCTATGTCAGACAAATACGGTATATGCAGTGGTTTTGAAGGAATGTCCATTTACAGAACAACAAAAGGCCAGTTTTGTAAATTTCAGTGGTAAATTTACAATAGTATTATTGTCTTGGCCCGCAAAAATTAAAATTTTCCTGAAAAATCTTGATCATTGAAGTGCCAATGGACCTTTCCAGTTTTAGCTATGCGCGCCCATCTCGAGCTAAGCCCCACCCACAACTTCGCTCGTGTTGGGATCGATCGATTCATGAACTCCCTGCCTATCTATTTCCAGAAAATTATACAGGTAAGGTGTTACATATTTTGAACCTAATTTCACTGTGTGATGTTGCTGCCTATGGTTAAATTAATTTCAAAATATTCAACATAATGTTTATTAAAATAGTAATGATTCGTACAACGTGTCGGACTACTAAGCGTTTAAGCCAGACTAAATCGAGTCATCCATGCTGTAATTGATTGTAGTTGATTATGACGTAATATGATGGATGGATAAACCGGAACAGTCCATTGATATAATTAGCATTGTGAGGATTTTGAAGCGCTGTTGACACAAGAATAGTTAATTACAATAATATTTTTTGGTTGATTACTAAAACAAGATTCATGATAGATTGTCGTTTCTTAACATCCAACATGTTGTTTTAAAGCAAGGTCGTGCCAGCTTTCATTATGTGCTTGATTTGTAACCTTTCTTTAGACAACCAAGCGTCACCAAATGAAAATGGTATTACATAAACATGTCACCAATTTTATGAGAACTATCTTTGAAAATTGGCCACTGGCGTGTCTGTCAGTCATTCCAGTGGTAAATTTTCAAAAATATTTTACTGTTGGCCTGAAAATATGTGTTACACAACACTACTACAGAGGCCTTTTGTCCACCTACTGCCCTTTAATTGGTTAAGTTAACACAGGAGGTGTTAAACATCATCAATAATATATCCTCGAAATATGCATTCATGAGTTCATTCAGAAAACACAAATATTTGATAATGATGACCTAGTCGTGATTGAAATAAGTACCCATCTGTATAACTTACTTCGCGTTTATAAATTCTTAATGAGCTATCCAGTATTAACACACATTCTGTCAGCAGTTTCTAAGGCCTCCCACTCATTAGACCTTCATGTTTAGACAAATTTCATTTGTGACTTATTCCGTTGGTGGATATTTTATGATGGTGGTCAAATGATGACATGTTTTGTTCATTTATGTTTAGAAAAAAGTGAACATCTATGGTGCTTAATAGTGTCTGCTGCATGTGGAAAGAAGCTTCATGTGTGCGCTGCACAAAAGGTCCGTGCTTATGAGTAATCATGAGCGTGCATGCATGATTATGTGAGATTCGAAAATGGCTGCACAAACAATAGATAGTTGGCATGTGTGTTGATCATTAAACTGATTACCGTGAGGTATAAAGGTTTATCCATAGCATAAGTGAGGTAGGTAGTCCATTTAGGCCTACTAAGTCTTCAATTTGAAAAGCACTGAACTGAGATGTTTTTAAAATCTATGCTTCTGAAATCCATCGATCACACATCAAGTAAGCAAGGATAACTGAGGCAAAGATGCAACAGTTTGTTTTGTAAACTTGTGTCGGCTATCAATTCACTGGATGCAGTCATTTTGCAACGTCACATGATCATGCATTCACCCTGACTATGAACCACCATGGCTTGCAGACACCAAGCTGAGAGTACGAGTCATGTCAGTGAAGTCTGTAGAGTTTGAGACATCAATTGGCTCCCCACAAGGAGAAGGTCTGTCTCCTGTGCTTTTCACCTATTACCTTGCTGTTGCATTGAAATCTGTGCGGGAAAGTTCCACACAACCAAACACCCCAGTGTCAATAATAGGTATGCCGCTAAAGATGGAATATTCTGACGATGTGGAATTCATTGACGAGGAAAAACATGGACCTGAGGAAGCTAAGGATTTTACCTGAGGACAAGACACAGTGGGCAAAGGTGAGGAAGGACTGATTGCAGCTGTAGGATGTTTCTACTACTACAGCCACAGAATACAGTAATCATCATCATCAAGCATGAAGCTTTCACTTGGTGCACACAGCAAGATATATTTCACGCATGCCAAAAAATATTGAGCACTTTTAAATATTTGGCTTTCATGGCATGAATGAAAACATTTCGCAAGCTGACGGCATATGGCAGCTATCTAAGGAATCAGCCACAAATGAAATGTGGCTAAGCAGGAATCGCTAATGTGTGCCTGTTATGTCAATATAAATTACCCCAGCTACACGATGTCAGTCGATTTTGTACAAGTTCTTCAGACATTTGATTTGGATATAGACCACTTGTGTTCAAGCATATAGGCAGTGCATCATCATTTTGCTTTTAAGTACTTAGATAATTCATGTGGCAGTGAGTTGTATAACATAACTGTCCGTTGATCAACACTATTATGTACACATTATGTATGTTTTACCACTGGAGGAGATTTTATCAATGTTGAAAATACTAAAATCAAATTAACCTGATGTACAACAGTCTTCATTAGATTGAAGAACATGAGATAATTCGTCAACTGTGCCATCAGCTTGAAGATTTCACCAGTGAGTGAATGGTACTGACACAGGCATTTGCAATGATTGATGTGACACCTCAACTCTTGCATAAAAATTTACACTGATTTATTGTTACTTTGCACTTGCTACCTATTGAATAGAGCATGTACATAGCTATTTAAGAAGTTTGCATTGTCATAATATCATGTTACTATTGGATATGCGTTAAATCTCAATCTCATCTGAGTAGCTGTTGAATGAACTTTATGACTAGCATATTTTCCCTGATGAGGCTAATGTCTATATAGTTATCGTAATTTAACAAAGGAGTGCCTTCCTCTTCACTCTCTTCAATTTACCTACATCCAATTATTATTAACTGTCTGTCTCATGAGTTCTTATAGACATCATTTTCCATGAGATATAGCACTTATTGAGTAGAATATTTAAAAAAGAATTTTACAGAAAGTTGTTGATGGTTAGGTCACCATAAATTTTCAATCAAATTCCTTTCATGATATATAGCAGTTGCAGAATTATTTCCCCTTGAATCTATTGCATGGTGGACTGCAACCATTGGGGCTGCTACCATTTTGACCAGTAGAGCCAACATACGAGAATAATAATATTTTGTAATGGTCAGTACAGTGTCTTTTATAAAAAAATTATTTTGCATTTCAATCTTTTAGTGGTATTAAATGATGGTATTTGCATAATCATTTATTAATTAATTTGTTGTAGAACGTTACCGTGTATTAGCTCTGTACATGTTGGATACATTGAATACAATTTAGCTGAAACTCGTTGGATGTTTAGTCACCAAGAACATTCAGTTATGCTGTTTTCTAAATATTTGTCAGATACATAGCTATACCCCATGAAACATAACACGTTAGACTAATAAATAGATTCAGGCAGCAGCCACATAGCTACACTTCCATTTATATCCACGTTATGAATGAATTAGTGTTATGAATGAAATATTCCAAATAGGCTCATTAGCTGTCATTGTATTCTGTTGGACTTCCTTATTACATTACATTATGAATGACATACCCGATAACACCGGATAACTGTTTAACTGATGAATATGTTGAGACACCATTCTTTACGAAGGCATAAATCCGAATCTATTATAAGTTTTAAAATACAGTAAAACCTGTCTATTGTCTTCACCTGCTTTTTGAGACCAAAAGACAGTGGATCAATACAGTAAAACTGTGTCTATTGTAACCATCTGCTTTTTTGAGACCAGAAGATAGTGGTTCTATAAGACAGGTAGTCATAAGATCATACATCTTAAGTTTCATACTTCTTCTGGTCTAAAATGTTTTCTTAAAGCAACTCTGATGATTAAAAACCTTTTTTGAGAATCTTTCTTACAAAATGACTGGTTCGTTTTTAAGTTGTTTCAACTTTTATAGAAAGTGTTAAAATACATAATCAACATAAATTCACTCTCTCATTCACTTTTGATATTAGTTTCCGGTCCGGAAGTGATCTTATCACACTGGAAATGGATGAGATCCCTAGTTCCCGCAGGAAGGATGTCTAACAACTTCAAGTGGAGTTTCCGGTCCGGAAGTGGGCATTTCCGGCCTGGAAGGGGGGGGGGTCTCTGGTTCCTGTTTCCGGATTTCCAGTTCCTGTGTTTCCGTTACTGGAAGTATAAAAAAAGAAAAAGAAGAAAAAAGGGGGTGTGGCGTAATATTTAAATTTGATGACCTCCCAGCTCGTTTATCGGCACAGCCAATCAGAAGCCTGCGTTCCCCGAAACCATCAACTACTGACCTGAATATATGTTTGCCAGGCACTAGAAACCATAGTTTGGCCCCTGACGAAGCGACGCTAGACAATTACATTGTAAAATAATAGTTTATTCTTGGGACCTATAAAGGAAAGTATGTACACTATTTATAAAGAATTATAGTTATTGCCAAGATATCATTAAACAGTGCTAATTTTGCCATATTTTAAAATATTTTTATCATGTTCTTATTTCCAGCATGTTATATACTGTGTCAGCACCATTCTGTTCCTTGACATTGTCGATTATATGCATGTGTATGCTTGTCTTTGTGTACGTGCCCACTACGCCATAATGAAAGATTCCAGTTTCTCAGTCATAGGCAGCAAAAGCGTCCAGTCTAATTAATTTCAAAATATTCAACAGCTTACCTGTATAGTTTTCTGGAAACCGAGATTCAGAGAGTGCATGGATCGATCAATTACAACTCGGGCAAAGCCTGGGTGGGGCTTAGTGAAAGATGTGCCGGGCAGAGCTAAAACCGGATTCCTCCGTTATAGGCTTACTACTTCTCACTCAACTTTATAACCGTAGTCATCAATTACTTTATAAATATTATAAAAATTAACAATTTTCTATCCTAGATCCATGTCAATATTATATCATTATCATCAATAACATCATCATCATGTGGGTATATATGTTGTCCGTGCGTTTGTGCCTGTGTGTGCGCGTGCGTGCGTGCAAGTGAGTGTTAGTACGCGCGTGCTTCTGTGATCCTAATCTCAGAAGCGTGTTTTTCATTAGTAGGCCTACCAATACAGTGTTCACCAGCATCATAATTCCCAGCAGCATCTTGCGTGTGTGTGATTGCGCACACACGTGTGTGAATATGTGACTAAGTGAAGCAATTCGTGTGCGCGTGCCTATGTGTGCCTGCATGTGTGTGCGTGCGTGCGTGCGTGCGTGCGTGCGTGCGTGTGTGTGTGTGTGTGTGTGTAGCGCTATACCCCAGGTACTGCTGGAGGGATTCTGACAAAATTTGGATTGGGTCCGGACAAGGTTTATCGATTTTGGCGTCAAAAGTTGAAAAGTCAAGATCCACGAAAAGCTTTGGTGTCACAGTTGAAAGAACAACTAAAATGGTGGGATGGGGAGACTAGAGATTCCTCGGAATACAAGTTGGTTTTGTAAGATGTTAATGATAACGACTCAACACGATATCTTTCTGCGAATGAATTAACTTTCTTTGAGACATGTTATTCGCATGGAAGATATTTTCCTATATACATCGGTTCTAAAGCTTTTCGATACTAGAAAATACAGAAACGGATTAATTACACTGTTTATAAAAATTACATACACTTTGAAAATATTAGGCATACCACTTAGAAACGGTATCGGTAACTGGAATATGAATTCAAACGTAGTGGTAATAGCATCTGGCAACCAACAAATGATAAATGACACAATGACTAAAACAATGATTCTGCTATCTGTGCCTCCCGTTCCAAGTCCGACATTGGATGACAGCCGAATGTACTTGTACACGTGAAAGAAACTGATAATGATGACAGGTATATAGAAGTTAATTACGACAGCGACAATGGACTGAGTATCACTCTTACCAGTGAACATACAGATTGTCACGATGCCGCCTCGGTATACCACCTGAAAGAGAGTGAGAGAGTCATGTGTTATCATTGCAAATATCTGTGCGCTATATTGCCAGAATGCTCCTTGAAGCGTGTGGGATGTCATCCTAGCGGATGTGAAAGGGCACCATCACCTTTAAATGTATGTGAAGGTCGCGATTTAAAGGGTCACAGTAATTAACTTAGAATTAGTTTAAAAGTCTTGTGTTAGAATACCCATTCAGCGGCTTACCTGCATGATTCAATTGAAATCAACAGTATATGATTTACAGAATGAAAGAGACCAACGCGTTAACTTTTCTGCTATTCCGACACGTACGAATTGTATGTTTTTGCTATTTAAGAAACATTCTGTTGAATATTTTGAAACTAACTTGACTGGACGCTGTTAATGCTATAGGCACCAACAGCACCCAGTTAAATTAGTTTAAAAATATTCATCAGCTTACTTGTATAGTTTTCTGGAAATTGATAGTCAGAGAGCTCAAGAGAGCGATCGATCCCTACACGAGCGAGGTGTGGGTGGAGCTGAGCTAGAGGTGGGCGGGGCTTGGCAAAAAATGGAAAGGTCCATTCCTGTGCAAAATATCAGTGGAAGTTGAAACAGAAATGATCTCATCGATGTAATCGGATTCATTACAAAGACTATTCATTCTGTGGGCGTGGCTACATTTCCTAAATGACATGTTGCATTCATTTACGCAGAATGCAGCAACGTCTTTTAAACTGACTCTACTGGAAACATCATTACTAAACATAAAATGTAGAATCATGCGACACAGACTTTCATAGATTATTTGCACAAGCTAAAAAGTTATATCAACTGTCTCAATCCTAATGTTTGGTAATTTTCACAACACTAACCCTATATAAAAAATAATTTCGCGGAATTAAATGTCTCGCCTGTCTTCCGTTTGTCACAGTTACCTTGACCGTTGATCCTTGTGATCTAAATGTTATCATGCTGCTTCCTAACATTATAGGTAGCCATGCATGCAAGCTTAGCTCCAACAGGATTAACCGATCCTAAAATATCAATGTAAATCCCTTGATAAACAAAAAAACTTAATATTGAAAGAGCGTAGGTCAAATATCAATGTCAGAATAGACTTGACCGTTGACCTAATGACCTCACTATCAGTATCATCATGCTTCCTCCTTATAGTATATGAACGCATGTGTCCAATTTGCTTCCTGTAGGATTAAGTAATCCTATAACATAAGCAAAGAAAACTTAACATTCGAAAGACAGACATGACAGAGGTCAAATATTAAGGCTACAATGATCGTGACCTATGTCCTGGTGATGCCACTATCAGCAGTCAGTGTCCTAAATGTAAAGGGAAACATGTGTCCAAGTTTGTTTCTGTTAGTCTTAAGAAATTCTGAAATATAAATGTAAATTATTTGCTAAGCGGAAAAAATTAGCGTTGAAAAAGCACAGATCAAATAGCAATGCCTTAATGACCTTGACCTTTGACTTAGTGACCTCATTATCATCCTGCTATCTCAATCTCCGTATGTCATAGGTAACGTTGTGTTCAAGTTTGGTTCCAGTAGGCATAAGCAATTTTAAAATATATGCACATATCATTTGCTAAACGAAAATAAACTTAACGTTGAAAATACGGACATGACATCGGCTACAATGACCGTAACCTCTGATCTAGTGATGTCACTATAAGAAGGTAACATTCCTATGGTATATGGGACATGTCCAAGTTTGGTTTCAGTAGGGTTAAGCAATCCTAAAATATAGCCAATGATGATTTGCTAAACGCAAAAACCTAACTTTGACGCCATCACCGTCGCCGTTGTCGGGAAAACTATACCCATGTCAGTAGTAAAGGGGTGGGCTGGCTGCTATTGTTATGCAAATGCGCTCTTGACCTATTTAAATACTGTGTTCTGATTGGTTGATTTGAATGAGTGGGTGGAGTCTATCGTTCTAAATGAGCAGGTGTACGCTGTATGCTATTGTTCTGAATGAGAGGGTGTCTGCTATTGTTCTAAATGAGCGGGTGGCTGCTATTGTTCATGCAGTTGGCCACGCTAAATGCCCGACTACAGGCTATTGTCTGTTATGACATATGCGTGTTACTGCATAGATTAATGTGTTTTTAAATAGGTATTGACACACATGCGTTAATCATGTTCTTGCTGTTTAACGTATTAATTAGGTGGGTGGTGGCGGCCCCGCCTCATGGTTAAAAAGATATTTTGAAACTGCCCCAGTCATTTAATTTTCAAAAAGTCAGAGCGAAATAGATTGTTACATGTGTAATATATAAGTAAACTAAGCGATGTTGTATGTATAATATTATATAGATAATAATCATGTGTCTATCGTATTTAGGGAGTGGTCTTTAAATTGGCAGTCGTTTAATTTATAAATTTTCAAAAAAATCTTGTTCAATTTTATACAGGCAGCTGCACATTCATTCATGCGGCAACATGTGTATATACCCGGACACAGTAATTTTCCTAGTTTTATTACCCTGTCATCGAACATGACTTTTGAATAATGGCATGAACAATGTTCACATATGAATTGCAGGTGGCTGCTAGACGCTATTGTTTTCCTGTCAAAATGATTAACATTTGACCCTATCTCAACCAATCAGGATTTAGAACAATAGCATCCAGTGGCCACCTGCATGAACAATAACGTCCATCCCCTCATTTAGAACCTGAAATGAAACTAGCGATGACATGGAGAACATTATGCAGCAAATATCTGCATGCATTCCATTCACCGATGATGAGCTTGATCAATATTTGCAGCATGTTGACCTCGATCTATTCATCAATAATGAACAAGATCTATTAGATCTGTTGGATAGTGACATCGTACCCACTCCTAATGATATCGCGATGGATACAAATATTATGCAGCAAATATCTGACTGTTTACTGCTTGTAGTTGTACCTTCTTCTACCCAACCTCAGTTCGGTGATGTATTGGAATATACAAACTATATAAATGAGCCTACATGACATGTGTCTATTTTCGATCAAACAGAACAACGCGTTGTTCAAAATGAAACTAGTGACGAAGTGGAGAACATTATGCAGCAAATATCTGCATGCGTTCCATTCACTAATGACGATCTTAATCAATATTTGCAACACTGAGCTATTGAGCAATAATGAAAAATTTCTAACTGATTATTTAGATAGTGACATCGTACCCACTCCTAGCGACATCGCGATGGATGCGAATATTATGCAGCAAATATCCGACTTTTTACTGCATGTAGTTGTACCATCTTCTACCCATCCTCAGTATGACAGTGTATTGGAATATACAAACTATAAAAATGAGCCTACATGACAAGTGCCTATCTACGATCAAACTGAACAGCAAATCACGCAAAATGTGCCGAACATATATCTGCATGCATTCCACTCACTAATAATGATCATAATCAATATTGGTTACATGATGACCACAATCCATCGATCAATAATGATCAATTCCTCTTATATAATGATATCACGTCCACTCCTATCCAACCTCAGGTGGGTGGTGGTCTGTTCGATTATTCAGACTATATAATGTCGAAGACTATACGTAAGTTCCATAGTAAAAAATATCATATTGACGGTACTGAATATGGTGTATCATTTAAGAAATATCCTATTGCCGATTTGCCATTAACTCATACATAGTTTATATCAGGTGTGGTTCAAACTCCGCTCGATACTTATAGTGCCTATAGCAATGTTCAATCAAATGACCACGTAAGAATTGAGATCATTCCATCAGCATTGGATATGCCTATCACAATGGATTTTATGACGTGGAATAAAATTACAACAGATCAAATTTTGGATTCGATTGAGAAAGTAATTCCGTCAAACACTAACTGTAAGCTATCAGATCGCTTTGAGTTTCACGCTTTTCGCATTGCGGACTACTACTCTGGCAGTCGGCATGATAGTCACTGTGGTGCGATCCATTGTGATCATTTAAATCTGCTAAATATACATTGTGTTGATAAAAACGAGTACAAGCACGTCAAAAAATGTATTATACCTGTCTGTGCTGAATATCCATTCTGCTTCACAGCCGGTAAATATTTAGGCATAAAATTTATCGAGAAAACCAAAAATTAGATCACTAAACACAAATGGCACAATTTGAGACAAAATAAAACATATCAGATGCATATGGCACGTGAGTATCATGCAGCATGTTATATTCCTGAACGCGAGATTAATAGTACTGATTGGTCAAAATTTCATCAACATTTCGGCAACGAATTTAGCATCTGCATCTACTCCGAGTCAATGCATGAATGTCTATTTGGTAGCGACTCTACTACTACTCTACCATCAATATATCTTTTACATTCGGAACGCAATACTCATATTTCATTAATAACGTCTATCGCAGCATTTCTTATGGTGCACAATTACTGTCCCCATTGTGACATATCATATATTAATACTTACGATTGCATAGCACTCTGTTGACGATGTTTCTCTGCTGAATAAGGTATCGATGCATCTAATTCTACAGTCTTATTGCATCTGATAATGTGTAATGATTGTCATTATAAGTTTTATAATGAGTGATGTATGTCAAATCATCGCGCAAATGGGACATGCAAAATCATAAAGGCCTGTCCACTATGCTTCGAACATGTACCTAAACGGGGTGATGAACATGTACGCGGAATGACTAAATGTCACGCATGTAAAGAGAAGTGTAATGTTAATGAAGAACATATTTGTTTTCATAAAGTAATTGAAGAAACTCTATACCATTATCGCATGTGCGTGCCATGAAAATGGGTGATGAGAATCTAACATATGAATCTTATCAAAAATACATCATTTATGATACTGAAACATATTTAGAACCCACTAACAATACCAACACTAATATTGTCAGCGAGCATAAAGTTAATCTCGTGGTAGTGAACGTATGCTGTGACATGTGCATTGAGCAGTCACTCAAAGCTAAGTGCACTACATGTCAGCGAGGCATGAATAATGGATATGTTCGCTTTCATGGGTTAGACACTATGGATCAGTTTGTTAAATGGTTAACGCACATAAAATCTAAGCATGTTAAAAAGCATGTCCTGCAAAAATATGTTTTCTCTGACCACCTCGTTATTGCGCATAATGCGCATATATATGATTCACTTTTAATCCTTCAATGCGTATGCAAGCGCATTAACCTTCATCTAAAACCCACAAACATCATCATGCGTGGCCATTCAGTTCCCTCATTTGAAATAGGAAATTCCTATACACAAGAGAATATTTCCCCTTCAGCTGAACTCCCCTCAGTATTGAGGTAAGGTAATACCCTTTCCCGAGAGGGAGGTATTCAGTGTACAAAATATGAAGGTGATTGAACTGCTCGAATTTGATCAATGGTACAATAAGCAGATATCTAGAGATGCACACTACAATGTTGATAAAAAATCTCATCGAATAGTGTAACGATGACATAACTGTCTTATGTTTAGCCATGTCTAGATTTAAGTCCTTATTTTCTGAATCAATGGATGGACAAAATTCATTCGTATCAGGGATAACGCTAGCAGGTGTGTGTAATGTACCATATCGCACATTATGTCTATGCCCTGATAACATTCAGACTTTACCCGACTACTCGCTAAGAGCAAAACGTGCATATAGTATGACCGCTGTTGAATGGATGGAATGGGTTAGGCTAAGTGAGGGCTACCAAATCTTAAACGTGCTAAACCAGCGTGAGCAAAAGGTTTGCGGGCATTATGTAGATGGCTTTCCTCCAAGCAAAAATATTATTTTCGAGTTTTGCGGGTGTAAATTTCACGGGCACGAGTCTGATTGCTGTGGCAATAAACGTGAGCAGACATATACACCATACGGTGATCAGTCATATGAAGAAGTATATTCCACTCTTCAATATCGCATTTCATTATTCGAATTGCATGGATATATGGTGAGAATTATGTGGGAATATGAGTTTAAGAAACTAATCGCTAATACCGATGGACTAAATGATTTTATCATTGAATTGGACTTGCACACTCCATAGCTCCACGTGACATGCTATTTGGTGAGAGTATATCCACAATTCGATTATTTCTGGTAGCGGATGAACATACTAAGCTAGGATATTTAGACTGTGTTTCCATGTACCCATCAGTGATGAAACAATGTTATTTTCCAGAAGGTGCATACGAGGTAGTAAGAGGTGCCAATTTGTGTGCTAATTAAATACAAAGTCCTCTCTCATCGTGATTTGTACTTTCTAGTATTGCCTACTAGAATAAATAAGCAGCTCATGTTTGTACTATGCGCTGAATGTGAAAGAATCGGTCAATCTACCAGATGCGAACATGCAGAAGAACAACATTCATTATGTGGAACGTGGACCACTCTTGAGCTACAGTTAGCTATTCACCATGGTTATATCATTAAAAAGATATATGAAGTCTGGCATTATCCTGAGTCGTCGCAATATGAACAACATGGTGATAAGGGACTATTTTCCGAATACGTTAACCGCTTCCTAAAAAATGAAGCAGGAAAGTAGCAGGTATCAAGACTGGGTCTGTAATGAAAGTGATAAAGAGCGCTAGAAACAAGAGTACCATGTGTATGAGGCTATACAACTTGACCTAGCAAAATTATCAAATAATCCGGCTCTACGTTTTGTAGCTAAATCCGGATTGAATATTTTGTGGGGCCGTTTTTCGCTATGTGATCATACCAAGAATAAGATGGGATCAACGCGAAAAGAGCTACTAGAGCTTTTGATGGATACAAGTAAAGCTATCAGCAGCATTTGTTCCTCAATGATAATCTTTTAATGGTGGCGTATTCAGTCAATGAAGAGTACGTCGAGTCCCCATTAAATACCAACGGTATTCTTGCATCCTTTGTGACAGTTTCTGGGCGAGTAAAACTGTATGAAGTCTTGTCCTTACTCGGTAGCCTATCACGATATGGATTCTGTGGTATTTAGTACCCATGAAGGTGAACAAGATCGAAGCAGCTATCTATGTTCTTTGACCAGTGAAATCCCCTCCAACTACGAGTTTAATAGGTTTTTGCACACTCGGTCCAAAAACTATAGTCTTGAAATGAAGCGTCGTTATGATCCATCGATTATTAAACAGGTATCAAAGATTAAAAGTTTAACACTGGGTATGGAACAATCAAAATAAGTAAATTTTGATGCGATGAAAAAAATCCATTGATCAAATTATAAAGGATGGTGAAATTATGGATAGTAATAGCATACTACTAAGCTACCCATCTAAGGTCACACGCATGCCTCAATTTACAATTCTCTCAGTCAATAGTAGTAAGATCTTCAGACCCGTCTTCAAACAGTGAATTTTGAAACTGGGTGATTTATCTTCAGTTCCATATGGTTACACTAGCGTAGTATAGATATAAATAGTAACATTGTACTTTATCAGTCAGTTCATAAAGAATGTCAGGGTTATCCATAGACGATGATGCTGCACTCATTGCCCACTCTATGATAGCATATGTCACTAGTCGGTGTAACGATGATAGGGATAGGATGCACTCATTGATTATGAGGAGTATGCGATGGGTTTTAAGCGATGGTATAATTAACTATGGGAGGATTTTGATTATGACTCAAATTAGTTCCGTCTTATTAACGGAATATGGAATAGACATTGACCAATGGCTGTGAGTATTTTTATTACAATACCTCATTAGAAACTTCATTAGTAACCTTATTAGTTGACAATTTCTAATATTTGTGATATCATCTTCAAACTGTATTATTGAACCATGGTCACTATCGTCAACATGGACGTTGTTCTCAGAACATTGGTATGCAACTGCCATGTTCATGCAGATTCACGCTATTGTTCATAAGTGTACACTGTATGCTATTGTTCATGCAGATGGGCCACTGGATGCTATTGCTCATGTGGGTAGTTGCTGTTGTTCATAAGTGTACGCTGTGCGCTATTGTTCTAAATGTGCATCTGTATTCTATTGTTCTAAATGGCCGTCTGTACGCTATTGTTCATGCAGGTGGCCGCTGGATGCTATTGTTTCCAATGCGATAAAATGACGTTGTCTCATATGTTGCATCTATCACTTTCAATCATTCATAATGTTGACTGTTCAATGTACGAAGTATTTAAAGCAATCATCATATAGGTGCAATCTCGGAAATTTGTGTAAAGCGAGAACGATTCGATTTGGTGAAAAGTGGTGTATCAATCTGCAGCAGTTTCATCCTGAGGGTTATCCTACTAACCATGGTGTATATATAAGCATACAAGCATTTAGACAACTGGTGCATATCATTCCTGATCTTGAAGGGAAAGTATGTCATGTGCGCAAAAAGGAGGGCGTACAATTTACATATTCACTGGACTCTTCTGTTTGCATATCTCTCAGTGACGATTTTCCCTGCATCGACATACATTACTTTTTCTGCTCTGACATAGCTACGTGAGCTATGCATAACAGATTGTACCTGTCAGACACTGAGTGGGATATTTGAAACTGAATGCTGACTCGCTGTTATCCGCATTGTCTACCTTTAACAGTAAAAAAGAACAGAACTCCACAGAGGAGTTTTCTGCATTACCTCCAAGTTTTTATGGTATACAGTAATCTGAACATGTCTGACATTCTACCTACTATGTCAACTAGTGATACTGATGATCCAGTATTGCCAATGGACGTTTTGCTGGATACTATAGACACTATATACCTCGATGACATGTGTGTCGATGATGAACTAAATCTTGATGACATTGATACTGATGATGAACTAAATCATGATGATATGAAACTATGCCAGTATTGTAAGAGTATGTATCGCATAAGGCATTATTTCCCTTAACCTAATAAGCGAGAGATTATTTGTGTATATACGTTGTGTACAATGATACAAAAGCTAGCAGTACAAAATTGTTACAGTTGCAGTGTGAATCCTCCGAGTCAGCATCAACATTCGTGTTTAGGTACTGATTTTAACTTTAATCCGATTGATAATCTCGAACTGTATATTGAAGACGTATTACAAGAAATGTGTGAAGATGAATATCATTGCGAACTTAGCAAACATTACAATTTATATGAACATAGTTCCGATCTGTACAGTTTGTGTATGACGTCATGGTTACAGTACATCGTCGATAAGTTAACATCATATTCACAAGAATTGAATAAATATAGGCGCTACTATCAACAATCAATAGGGCATCAATATCACGTGACACCTCTTCAACCCATACCTATGTCAGATGCACTGCCTACACAAATACTTGATCATACAATGAGGGGAATACCAAAGACATAAAAGACAAAAGCCAGTGGAATAATTGATATTTTGTGCTCAGTTCCTAAATGTTGTAATGTTAATGATCTAGGTGAAGTAACGATAGAGGGTATGTTTTACCCGAAAAGTAATCTACTCGATCTGCTTACAAACATTGTTGCTCATGGGCTCAAACCTCGACATAGTGGTATGCTCGATGTCGCAGAGGGTAAGTTTCTTAATCTGCTATATGACTTAAAAATAGCATGCAGATTTGTCAGACAAGAGAAAACATTGCAGCAGAAATATAATATCAATGATAATGATGATAGCGTCAGTGAGTACACACCTTCTGCCGTGAGTAAATGGATGCGTAGAAAAAGTACAGGTACACCATCTGTTAGTGAGTACACACCTCTAGCAGGTAACAGGAAGAAAAAGAGCAAAGCAAAGCGATATACTACACTGGTGTGGGTGAATTTAGTGAACTAATGAATGCTGCTAAATTGGCGAAAGTGTCTAATGATCCGAAGCATTCTGCATCCTTTGGTGGAAAGGAAAAGCTATACAATGCATTTAAAGGTAACAATATAATATATAGATACATGATTCATAAAAATACGAGAAGGTATATCGATGTATTACCTTGTCTAGAAATATATATGTAGGGAAGAACAAGAAGAAGAACCCTAAACTAAAGAAAAATACACTAAAATCTGGTGATCATGTGAGAATCTCGCAAGCAAGAATGCCATTTGAGAAGGCGTATCATGGGCAGTGGAGCCGTGAATTGTTTAAGGTGAATGATGTTCTTTCTGACAAATATCCGATCTTATATAAATTGGAAGATTGTAATGTGATCCAATTATTGGAACTTTTTATCGCGATGAGATTCAGAAAATTGGTCGCGTGAAACAAGATAGAGAATACGGAGTGGAACAGATAATTAAGAGTAGGAAGGCAGCTAAGAGAGTATGTGACTATTACGTCAAGTGGCACGGCTACCCCTCCAAGTTTAACTCATGGGTTACTGAGCTCAACACTATACACTGTTAATAATGGATGAGTATATAGAGAGAGACGTTCAGATCAGGGAATGTGGCATGTAATGGGTTCGCGTGTACCAAAGGAGGAGATAGTATACCTAGTGCAATTCATAATCATTTATATCATGATCATTATGGGTATCATGAATCTGAGTATACAGAATGGTCAGCCAGGTATCTGGATATCACTTCTGAGTGGTTGCTTAGGGTATATATTAACCAGTCCACGTATTAAGATGTTAAAGATACTGCAACCATCATTGGAGAATAAATGAGGACCCGTTTTACATGACTCTTCTTAGAAATAGAAGTTTGCAGTACTATCCTAACAGTAAGATATCCGAGTTTAGAATGCAGCTACAGATGCCATTGTCATTAGATGGCGAGTGGGAAGTGAGAATATCAAGCGTACTATATCCCAGGAGCTGGCTTACTATTACTAGAGAACGTTACATACACATATATGCATGGAGTAAGACAAAGAAGAAGAAGGATAAGGATAATGCCAAATCTGCTATTATAGTGGATGTTGGTAAACCAACACCTGTTGATCTGGACAAACTCAAACGAGGGCCACAGTATGATCAACCTAGCGCTCAGGGAAAAAAGCGTATTCATCATAGTTTTCTCGAACTTAGCGAATCACATATTATAAAGGTACCAAAGGGATACTATGTGGTGAAGAATATGGTGGACTATATAAATGGACAGATAGAAAGTCATCAGAAATTTAAGAATAAAAAATATTTCTATTTACATCGTGCGAATCTTGTGTCTCTTATGATTAGACATAATTACAATATTAAGTTTGGCCCAGAAGTATCTAATTTAATTGGCTACAATGAAAAAATACATACAGGACCAGTAGACGTATTAAAATCATTTTGAAAGAGTCGCCAGGGTAGACCAATGACAGCATATATTTACTGCGACGTTGTCTCTCACAGCGTAGTAGGTGACACGTCAGCACCACTGCTCAGAGTGATTCCACTGTCTAGTACTGATAACGGGAAAGATATATGCCAGTGGACATTTATCAATATTCAGTATCACTCTGTATCAAAGAACTACATCGATACAATAGGAATACTTATAACTGATAGGTCAGGCTCAAATATACCATTCAAGGATGGCACATCACCGAGTGTACTCTGTCTAGATTGCAGACAATGACGATGAGAAGATTGAGTAATGCTAGTGCCTTGAGCAGTATTATGCCAGTCAGGCAAGTTATGGATGGATTCCATTATTTGTAGGGCAGGATACCAGGCAGGTAATATCCTATATGGACTACTTTTATGGTACTGAGTGGAGTTATGAGCATGGATAGTGATAATATATTTATCGGACAGCTTTCTACAAGAGTATTATTCAGTTTTGTACCAAAATGATGCTTATAATGGTGTTGTTAATGTTGTGAGAACATCACCAATACGCCCATCATTTAGTGATGACATTTACTCTGATGCCTAATTTTCACTGTTCAGTGGTACTGGGGTGCTATTTAAAGATGGCAGGTACCCAATTGATAAAATGCATTTCAGATATGGCACGACACTATTCACATAGGATTTTACTCCTGATTTAGCTGATTCAGAGCACTGATACGCTACACATACTGGATTGTTAAGAGTCGTCTTCCATTTTAGCGAAGCACTACCTAATACAACAAACATGATTTGCTATGCTGAATTTGATAATATGATGGAAATCAGATCGGACTTTAAAGTATTAACAGATTATTAAAAAAATGCTGAATATGTTTGAAATAGAGCATCTATTATTCGCTGACGATAAAACACTGAACACTTCCTCAGGGTTTTTCCAATTGACAACATACCTGTTCATATTAAATATCATCCATCTTCATTAGTGATAAACACGCATCCCAGCAATAAAGGTGGGCAGCACTGGGTCATGGTTTATTACACATCGAGTGGAAAAGCAGAATACTTTGACCCTTATGGAAGACGCCCTTCAGACAGCTGAATGATATCAAATGTACGCAATGGGCATCATGCACCTATTTATTCCTATAACGCTGAATGTGTTCAACCGGCACTGACGAAAACATGCGGATATTATTGTATATATTTCTTATATTATCATTCAAGAGGTGTAAACATGAAGCATATACTATGGACGCTAAGAAAACGCGACAGAAACGATGCGAAAGTGTAACGTTTAACTCTAAGAATGAGTGAAATGATGCAAAAAAGCAATGGATAAGTAATGATAATAATTATTGTTTCTCACGTATTTATAGAATAATTGATGTCCTTAAATGTTGTCACTAATTTAGTTTATTATTGTATTTTCTTATTTTGCTTCGATGTGTCAATAAAGAAAAAAAAGTGTATTATTTAATCACCGCCCCTTATACTGTTGCCCCAATATCGCATTGCAATATGCACGCATACTAATAGAATGATATTGTGTTTATACACACACACACATGGGGCACACATGCGCACATGGGGAATGCAGGGCATGTGCACACACATAGGGTGCACACACCGGCACACATGGGGGCATGCACATGCGTGCACGCACACAGGGGCACAACATAAAACTAGCAGTATTGCATATTAGCATATGTGCATATGTGTGAGACCATTATTAAACCCTCATTGACATACCCTCTCCAACCTATATGAGATATTCCACACACCACACTCTCACAAATTCACACCACAATGTCTAGATGAATGGATAGCCATAAGAGTCAGTCATTTCAAAAATATTCTTCTATAGGTCTGCAAATATGAATATGAAGAAATTCGGTTGCGGTTGCTGGGTGGGTGTTGGTGGTGGGGTGGGGTTAATGCATGGTGTTGGGTGATTTTGTTCATGCAGGTGGTCGCTGTGCGCTATTGTTCATGCTGGTGTTCACTATTGTTCATAAGTGGGCACTGTATGCTATTGTTCATAAGTGGACGCTGGGCGCCGTTGTTCTAAATGAGCCTGTGGCTGCTATTGTTCACGCAGGTGGCCGCTGGACGCTATTGTTCTAAATCTTGATTGATCGAGATAGGGTCAAATGTCACGATTTAATACCATATAATTTACAAAAGTCATAAAATGTTATTTTCTGATTTTTTCAAACCTAAATGATGGCGCAATGGGGGTTTAAGCAAATATTTTTTGATACTAATTTGACATAGGAAGTTTCAATTCACGCTAGTTTCAAAATATTCAGCAGATATAATATTTTTACATTTTAATTTTTTTCAAACCTAAATCGTGGTGCAATGGTAGTTTAAGCGAATATTTTTTGATGCTAATTTGACATAGGAAGCTACAATTCACGTTAGTTTCAAAATATTCATCAGATATAATATTTTTAACATTTTGATTTTTCAAACATAAATCGTGGCGCAGTGGTAGTGTGTATCCTGGTACATACACATGTTGCAGCGTGCATAAATGTGCAGCCACCTGTATAAAATTGAACAAATTTAAAGACTGCTCATTAAATATGATAGATACATGAATATTATCTATATAATATTATACATACAACATCGCTTTGTTTACCTATATATTTCCCATGTAACGATGTATTTCGCTTTGATTTTTTGAAAATTAAATGACTGGGGCAGTTTCAAAATATCTTTGTAACCACAGGGGGCGGGGGTGTGGGGGTGTTGGGGCCGCCACTGCCCACCTAATTAATACGTTAAACACACCAAGAACACGATCAACGCATGCATGTCAATAGCAATTTAAAAACACATTAGTCTATGCATTAACACGCATATGTCATAACAGACAATAAGCCTGTAGCCAGATATTTAGAGCGGTCACCTGCATGAACAATAGCAGCCACCTGCTCATTTAGAACGATAGTGGACACCCACTCATTTAGAACAATAGCATACAACGTACACCCACTCATTTAGAGTGATAGACTCCACCCACTCATTTGCATAACAATAGCAGCCAACCCACCCCTTTACTACTCATGTCTCGCTTTTTGCTTCGCATCTGACTTTGACCTAATCATCATCATCATCATCATCATCATCATCATCATCATCGCACCGAAGAAACTACAAAAAAATCAGTTGGCAGTTCATACGGACTATGCACTACTAATGCTATATTTGGGTAGTACAAACAAATAATAATAATAATAATAATAATAATAATAATAAAAATAATAATATCGGTCATATTCGAAATCTGATAATAAATTTATATGATGTTGCTCACCTCCGAAGATGTGTAATAGAAGCCTATAGGGACCATGTAGACTAGACCTAGAGCGAAACAGATCAGGCATCCTCTTAGCAGAAAATGGTTAGATATTTTCACTCGAGCTTGCAACGGATAGCAGAGCTGATAAAATCTGGTTAATAATAATAATAATAATAATAATAATAATAATTATAATAAAAATAATAATAATAGCATGGTGGTTGCTAAGACTAACCGTGCCTGGACACTCAGGGTGCAAATTTCAAACTCTGCTTACCTGAAAACCTACATAGAGCCATGTATATTAGACAAATGGTCGGACACTTTCGAAAGTGTGGTGTTCTAACTCGGCATACCTGGAAATCTACATAGACCAATTTTTATCGTAAAATTCCAAGTAGTTACGTGGTAGCTATGGACATCATCTTGGTTGGTTAGGGGGTCACCTGGTTGCTATACAATACGGAAATGATCAGACACTTTCATTGTGAAAGGCCCTGCAGTAATGCTGGTTGCTATGTACAGCATTTTGTTTAATGTATAATTGCATTGTGATAGAAAAGTCATAATATCTCGCGAACCATTTGTGATATTCGCAATCTTATATAAGATAAGCTTACTCCGAATTTGATAAA
Organism: Chaetoderma sp. LZ-2023a; assembly: GCA_034401795.1. NCBI lineage: Eukaryota > Metazoa > Mollusca > Caudofoveata > Chaetodermatida > Chaetodermatidae > Chaetoderma > Chaetoderma sp. LZ-2023a. The sequence goes on along the minus strand of CM067373.1, from coordinate 165,118,776 downwards.
TCAAACACCGAAACAATCGGTCTAGTATGGCGTCATATGTCGGCAAATCAGGGAAATAGAAGACAGTATGCATATTTGCAATCTCAGCCACGTCATAGTATTACCCATTGTATGAGTCAATGGGCGCATATGGTATCTATCTTTGTGCACAGATTCAACCCACTGACTGTCCTAGAAGTATAAGTTACAGAAATGTCGCTAATAACAGTTTATTCAGCAGTTTCGAGAAACCGCAAAATGGACCGAAGATATTATAGATGTCATGATGTGGGCTACATAATGCTAGATGCATACCCAGTTTCAAGTTTGTCGGCGCAAAACCCTACGAGAAAACGTGACTCAGATATCAAAACTTTTCCCATACATTCCCTATGGGACTAAATTCTAATGCATTTGTATGTATGATTACTGCATTATGCGCCTGTAGTAGTAGTAGTAGTAGTAGTAGTAGTAGTAGTAGTAGTAGTAGTAGTAGTAGTAGTCGTCGTCGTCGTCGTCGTCGTCGTCGTAGTAGTAGTAGTAGTAGTAGTAGTAGTAGTAGTAGTAGTAGTAGTAGTAGTAGTAGTAGTAGTAGTAGTAGGAGTAGTAGTAGTAGTAATTCCAAGGCTCTCTGTCCTGGGCGACTTTTACAGACAGTGTGCGAGAGGGGGGGGTGGTGGAGGGGGGATGGGGTGCGTGTGGGGGTGGGGGGGGGGGTTAGGGGTGGGTGGGTGGAAGTTGGTCGTGTGGAATTTTCCCTTACAGATTTCAATGCAGCATCAAGGTGACACGTGATAAGCACCGGGGATAGACCATCTGCCTGTGGGGAGTCGATTGCTTTCTCAAACACTATAGACTTCACTGACTTGACTTCTCAGCTTGTGTGTCTGCGAGTAGTAGTTTCACTAGTCGTAGCCCATCTTCATTGGAATTGGCCTGGTGTAGTACATCTAGGATCTTTGAGCGTTTAATTGTGTCGAAGGCTCGTGACATGTCAATGCCCATTTTGTGGAAATACCAGTGTTTGAATATGACTACTGACACACGCATGGGCTGAGCCCATACAATGTCCACGCAGCTGCATTAACGTTTGAAGCCACTTTGTCATGATCTGGTGAAGTAATCGATCTCGTCTCGGATGCGGCATAGAGTAACATTGGATAAAATTTTCCGTATGCTGTTGAGGCGCACAATGGGCTGCAGATTGACTGGGGTCTACGTGGCTTCTTGGGCTTGGATAGTGCGATAAGGGTACCTTGGACTACAGCATCGATTGAAACGTGGTGCATAACTGCTGAACTGATTACGTGCATGATCGGTTGTGAGATAATGTTACTTGCATAATTGAATAGCTCATTGCTTAGGCCATCAGGTCCACATGCACGTTCATTTTTCAGGGCTTTAAGTGCCTTCTCAACTTCTGTTTTTTTAATTGCTGTTAGTAATGACCTTGGGTCTGCTGAGAACAAGGGCTTATCATCGTGGTCAGTGAACTGTTCATTGAGCCATTCTCGAATTGCCTCAGACCAGATAAAGTGTCCTTCAGAGTTGTGTACAGCATGTAGTGCTGTGTAGTCAGTAACTCTCAGGGCTCTGGCCGCCCGAAATATTTGTGACAGTCATCAGTGGCGATAATTTCATCTGCTAGGCAGTCTGTTTGTTGAACACCAAGATCTCTTAAGAGGTTGCTAATGTGGCGCAGACTGTTATTGCGTTCCCGGCGTAATGTGACGCGGTATTAACTTTGGCTGCTTTGATAGATACGCAGCCATAACGCTTTCTGCTCTGCTGATAGTTTTACTACTACAGGGTCGTCCGTATACATAGTTCGATTGTTTTTTAGAACTCCAATGCATTCATTTCCAATGACATAATTGCATTGTGATACAAAAATCGTAATATCTCGTGAATGGTTCCTGATAGCTCCGGATTTGCTAAATTACACGACTAGAAAATCGGCCTAGAATTGCATCGTTTATCGGCAAATCACGGAAATAGAAGGCAGCACACATATTTGTAATATCAGACACATTAATACGTTTGCTAACGATTTTATTTCAGCATTCGATAGTCGCATATCATATGATATCTAAGTGTATGCAAAATTTTAAAACTCTAACCACCCTAGAAATATAAATATATAACTCCCCAAAAATCACCTATTCTGCATTTTCGATAAAACCGCTTCATGAACAAAATATATTTTTGAGGTCACGACGCGATCTACATAGTAGATAGTAATCTGTTACGTGCTAGAAGACCCAAATTTTACGTTGGTAGGATCAAAACGCTAGGAGAAAACGTCATTCAAATATTTAAAAAATCCCCATACATTCTCTATGACAATTTTCCGGAGAACGGGGAATCCAAGAGGGCCGGTGTACTATTCGTCTCACGCGTTCGAAACTAACAAATTTGAAATCAGAACACCATTTTACGCATGCATACTCGTTTTTACTGTCTCCCTAAAATCAAGGTTCAAAATAGTCGCCGAAACATTTACATGGCCCATTGCGAGCATGTTTATGGATCTATCGATCACTCTTCGGAAACTTTGAGTTCGCCATAGTGCGTCATGATATTGCCCAAATTTGAGAAAAAATCGGTCCTGTAGTCTCAGAGCAAAACACCATTTTGTATGTTATTCTTCTAAAAACCCATTTGTTCCAAAAAGCATATTTCACTATTTTAAATTAGCTTTAACTTTTGTAAAGCGCCTTTGGGCAGTTAATTCTGGAATTGGCGCTATATAAATGCATACATACATACATACATACATTATTACGTCACCAAGATGGCGCCTGCAAGACATGAGCCTATCAAGTTCTCTTAACAGTTTTGTAAAGTCATCAAGATGGCCGCCGAACAGTTTGCTCAATCAAGTTATTGTCAATCAGTTTTCTTATATGCATACTGTAGCGACTTAGAGAGGTGCAGTGTACAGGCAGGGTCGGACACTGGCGAATTAGATAGGTGCAGTGTATCGTCACGGACATAGACTGACATCCATTAATCTCATCCCAGGTTCGTGTGCCCAGGGAATCTATTGACAACAGGATGATAAGTTAACTGGTCAGAATGGCCTATGATATACGAAAATACGTTCACATACATGCCCAGGGATTGAAGCACAGTGGGTGGACCTTAGATGTTGTTTCACGTTGCAATTAAACCCGCATTCATTGTGTTCCATGGGCGATGTAGCGGCATGTGTTCATGCACGGCTTGTTCATCATCGCCAAATCTTAGCTCTCTATTCATAGGCAATTCTTTCGAAAATCATAACAGGAAATGTTAGAAACAAATATGATCTTAGAAACATCGGTGAGCAAATGACTAGGCCCACGAGAAAAATCAGATAGATATGACTACAGACATGCAAGTTATCTATAGTATCATGACAATAGTGATGATTCCAGCAAGAAAGTGGCGTTAGTCCGGGGACCATTATTCCGTTTCAAAGAAACGTTGTGTACGAATAATCGCTAGATGCAAATCCAGATACATACGCTGTCGCTCAGAGACATATCTAGTCACGTTATATCGCCAGCAGCAGATCGCCACAAGGTAGACTAGAGATCAGAGACGTGCATCAGTGCATCAAACGTAATAGATAGGATTCGACACCAGAAATACAGGGTCCACAATGGCCAACATCGACAATCAGCGCTGTTTATCAGACAAGTGCTACGAATATTTGAACGCGAACATTTCCACATGCACAATCGCCATTCTCTTCGTATGCATAGTAGTTGTATTTAGTATTGTTGATACTGTCAATGTTATATGACTTGAATGCATGACGCCATTCCAGCAGCTAAGGGCAGCTATTATTGTCTTGTGCAACTCTATAATAAATATATCCTGGTTCGAGTTGTTAGTCAATATATCTATCTTAAAAAGTAATAATATGGCGACTGCAGTGTCTAATAGAGAATCAATATTTATGGGTTGTGGGTATAAGGTTAACAAGGTCAGTCGTCAGTCGAGCCCTAACACCCGCACCCCATCAATTAGTGTCTGGAGCGGTACATATCTGGGTTCACATTGTGATTGTTCTCGCTCTGGATAATCACCTGCTCACGCACGTGCATCATATCATTCGAAGATTCTCTAAGATCGGCGTGGACTAGGGACCTAGCGTACATGATCAAAGATTGGGCTGTAACTAGAATGTTAACTAATGAACCAGCCAAACCGGTAAAATCATACTGGTGGGTTGTATTAATTGTTTCCCGTGGGGTCTTATTTTAGCTGCATGCAGCAGCTCAATTAATCACCGTGACAATTAATCAGTTAGTGAGTGGGTGAGTGAGTGGGTGGGTGGATGGGTAGCTGGTGGGGGGCGGGGGGGGGGTGTGAGCGAGCGAGCGAGTGAGTGCAGTGAGGTAAGACACTCAATAGAGCAGTTACGTTTGCATTTTGCTATGGCTATGACAGGTTACTTAATTTCCTTCTCGGTGGATGATCTGACAAGTGTTGTTTTGACATCTTTGGAGGTCGCGATACACTCATTTGTTCCTCTTGACGTAGACATACCAATGGTAGACATATTAAAGCTAATCAGGGTGAAGAAGAATGTATGTACTGGATATATGGACAAACTTATTGTAGGCTGGGTGTTAATGCCTGACAGCTCTCCTACAGCCCTGAAGGAAAGCTATTGGGAGGCCATGGCACCAGCACACAATCTTACTATAACACCCATCACATGACGTTGTATGAGAGATTATTTAACGATACGTGTGTCTATTATTTGTTTTATTTGTCGTCATTATCGTTGCAACACATTTACAGTTCGTGAAATCTCAATGGAACAATGAAAGATAGCAAGCTGGTGTCCTACTTCTCAGAGATCATTCTTTCCTCCTAGTACCATACACACACCTTAATATTAGTTATTCTTTCCTATTCAACAACCGCTACCTCATCGGTTTGGTTTCCTCACCTTCTGAGACCACCATAAGAGGGCTTTGCCTCTATTAGGTGAGATTTACTTGACTAACTCGTCAAGGACACGGCAATTACGAATGTTGCTCGTCGGCCAAAACTGATGCTGCCATTGAATACATGGGCTATGCTCCAGTCAACCGACAATTCCTGGAGTCGAACACTGTAATGACGCCGTGGATATATGCTTAGTAGGCAATGGGCAATGTCGGGGTTCTCTTTCCAGGTGTACTCTTACCCTGGGTAATTAACGTTCTAGTGCTTACTACAAGCGTTATCCCGTATCCTTGCCCACCACACCCTATATGATTTCACGGCGATGTAGGTTTAGCATCTTTGACCCGGTGTCTTAAAAAGTACATGTCTTCTATCACAGCCTGTCTAGATTCAGGGATGGACATAGTATGTGTCACTTAGAGCCGTAGAATGTATTTCTTCGGACCGCCTCTTCGTGTCTCAATGGTTATATCATGGTTAGTCGCTCGGGACTGTATGGAGGATTTTATGGGTGTGACGACACACATATTCGCTTATGAATTGAAGAGGTAGAGGAAGTTTTCAACAGTCGAATGCATACCAATGCGTGTGCTGCTGGAAAATCATTCTGCGAACAATGGTTGTCTCATCTTATTAAAATAAATGCTAAACTAGTGCCCTCATGCCGTTACATGGGGGAGTCAGTCAAACCATCCCCGTCACGTTGGAGAATGCGGTGCTATTCTGATGGTTTATCACTGGAAGGACTGGCTCGATAAACAATCCAGTGGTTCCAGTGATGGAGTGTCAGAGTGGTCCTCTTTCGATGTGAAAGAACCAAATCAACGTTTCAAAACTCAATTTTAATTTCTAGGCATGACTTTGTGAAGGTGTGCGAGCGAAAGTGATTGTGTGAGCGCGTGCATCCTGGTCTCACTCCTCGCTTTTCTTTCGACCCGCTATTTAGAAAGCGAGGAGTGTTGACCTTGAGTGTTTTATATACTTAGACCGGATCCCGCTCTTCGTTTCCCTTTCGACTTAACATATTTGGAAACGAAGGGTGGTGATATTGGAAATGGCATTATACTGTCTGAGTGTGGGTGAGAGAGAGAGAGAGAGAGAGAGAGAGAGAGATAGAGAGAGTGTGTGCGCGTGTGTGTATGTACGTGCGTGCGTGCGCGTGTGGTGGCGTTGTTTTCGTTTATCAGTATCTTAGTTGCAAATCGGGCTATCGTGTGACCAGCCGCGGTCTGTTGATGGACTACGGTCGATTTCCGCGGACAACACACCTGAGCATTTGATAATGTAACCCCAAATACCTAGGTGTCCGTTTGTCTGCTAAGGAAATCGACCCATGGTTTATTGATGGATCCGCGGCTGGCGCGGTGGTCCAGATGTATATGAACCAAATTAGCCTGCGAACATTACTGATTTAATAACATATAAAATATGAGAATGAATATGTTCTTGCAATTGTAATGCATTTAGTTGATTTGTCCGCCATATCACATTATGTGTAACCATTTGCACTCAAGGGTCAAATGGCCTATTGTGTGAATAAATCTATCTATCTATCTATCTATTTATCTATCTTAAGCCTTTGAAAATCATGACCAAACTGTATTCAGTTGGAATCAGCTTTCTTCAACCTTCTCAACCTTGCCTTGTCTGCTGCGAACATTCCCAGTTCTTATAGATTCCTTTTCGTTTTTAATGCTCTTAGATCGCGTGTTTTGATGTCTAGGCATAAAACGCACACGTTCGAATTATCGTGTCCTTTGGTTGCCCGATTATTGCTGGTACGTATTACTAAAAATGAAAATTGTAAGGCTTTTTGAGTGTATTCTTTGGCATGTCAGGCAGGCATGTCAGGCGGAGAGAGAGAGAGAGAGAGAGAGAAGAGAGAGAGAGAGAGAGAGCGAGAGAGAGAGAGTGCGAGAGAGAGAGAGAGAGCGAGAGGGAGGGAGGGAGAAAGTGAAAGAGCAGGAGAGTTGGGTGGGGGAGGAATAGAGAGGGAGAGAGATGGGGAAGAGAGATGGAGAGTGAGGGAGGGAGAGGAGGAGATAGCGAAAAGGGCGAGAGGGAGGGAGTGTGTGGAGGGAGAGATAGAGAGGGAAGGGAGGGAGAGAAAGAAGGAGGGATTGAGGGTGGGGTTGGGGGTGGGGGTGGACCTGGTTGCACAGTTTGTAAGGTGCTAACTTTGAGATTAGTTTGCGTAGCCTGCATTGATTCGTAATGACATTCAAGTCTGTTCGACGACAAGTAGCGAATTTGTTCAAGAAGACCTTTGAAGCTGCACAGTTGTTACAGTTCCATAACATTATTGAGAAACATGTTACCTCGTATGTGCGCATCTTGACTTTCATGGCAAATTCATAGCCGCTACTCCACACCGCTGAGAAGGACTAAAAAGCAATGCTTCTTATAGCACTGCGCTTTGCAAAGTCAGTCACACTATTGAGAGCCCCAAAACTACTCCACCGCAACACTCCCAACCCCCACCCATCCCACTTCTCCGAAGAAAGGTACCTTCATTATTCGAACCCTTTGCATCCGACTGGAATAGATACAGGAACAATGTGTTGGCTTGGTGCATGAAATGGTTTGTGTCTCTAAGCTGTTTTATAAATATTGGAAGCAGCTAGTCGAAGGGACCGTTTCTTCATATATACAAACAACATCATCTGCATACCCCATATTTAATGGCATGTCCAGCTTTCACCGTGGCTGCTTTTGTCTTTTTGAATGTTTTTTTACCATTGACGCGTGCGTGCGTGGGTGGGTGGGTGGGTGGGGGTCGGTGGGTGGGTTGGTGGGGGTGGGTGTGTGTGTGTGTGGGTGTGTGTTCTCAAAAGTCTATCACACCCACCACCATACGCCACCCCTACATACACATATGGTGGTGGCTGTAATGAACACGGGGAGGGGGAGGGGTGGGGGGGGAAGTGCTGTAATATACACAACTCTAACAATACATTGTATGCTTGATATTTAACGATTCTTAAATGGAGCAGAATGAATTATTTACACTTGATACAATGCATATATAATCAACACATTCCACAATTTTAGTGCAGGAGTCCAACGTAACACTATTCACACCAGGAATCGACATAATTATTTCCATTTTTGTTTAATCTTTTGGTTGTATGTTAAAGCTGCAACATCAGCCAATCAAAATCATTTCAAAATTAAAACATTTCGAAACATTACAGCAATTGATCTGCATTTTGAAAGGGTTAATTAAAATCATATTCTACATTAGAGTTAACCCTTTCATCCTTATAGATTATTTTTGCTTTAAGGAACATTTTGTTGAATATATTGAAAGTTTGAAATTAATTTGACTGGGAGTTACAACAGCCCACAGTCAAATTATTTTCAAAATATTCAACAGCTTAGATCCATAGTTGTCATGTAATTGAGACATTGGTAACGCAAGACGACCAAAATGGTTAGCATAATCTTTATAATCATTTTCAGATATGAGTTTTCACCTGAGTACGGTACTCAACAACAGCCTCTGAATCGTGTACCTGCAATGTATGATCAATACGTTTGACTGTTTAAGAGGACGAAGAAATTTTGTTAAATGGCATTTTAGTTGTGCCTCGCAAGACAGTTTGTTAATCTGTCTGTCAAATCTTTTACATTTAGGACAAAGCTGCCTATGTTGCAATTATAGTGTGGCGCACTTGTTTATATTGTCAACTGAAATCCTGGTGTGTGCTAAAGCTGCACAGGCTCCTTGCCAGCAGGGCTATAGTAACAAGTAAATTTTGCCACCCTGACAATTATGAACTAGCCATTAGTTTGCAGATTCAATGAGTGCTTTTAGCAATTACCTCAGAGATATGTTACCATTAAATTTCCTTTTGAATGAAAATTTGTGTAATTATCTTATTATTAATGTACTGCACACTGTTAATGGGTAAGACAAAGCCAACTTTCAGAGACAGCAAGACTGTATGAACAAGAGGCCCAAGAAGGGTTTGTGACGCTCACCTGAACCATTAGCTTTTGAAACATTTGCATGACATGGTGCATAATTGTACTACAGAAGGATCCTTCCAGTCAAATTTGGATACAATCCATCAATTGGTTACTTAAGGAAGAGATGCATTTTGACAATATCCGGTCAACTTTTCATAAAAGCTAGAATTTTCACCCAAACAATTTACCAAGCGCAATTCTGAATAGAAGTCCTGGAGCCCAGCATGCTAGAATCCTATAGCGTCCATATGGTAATTCTAAACAAATTTGGTTGAAATTCGTCAAGCGGATAAGGAGATGTGTGTTGACAATTTCTGGTATATCTTTCATAAAATCTAAGATTTTCACCCCAAAAAATGATGAAGCAAAATTCTTAATAGAAATATTGAAGCTTGTCACAATATGGTGATTCTAACCAAACTTAGTTGAAATCTGTCAAGCGCTAGGGAGGAGATGCATTTTGACAATTTCCAGTAAATCCTTCATAAAATCTAAGATTTTCATCCAAACAATTGACCAATCAAAACTCTGAGTAAAGGTTCTAGAGCCTACAACAATAGGATGCTTTCAGTCAAGTTTGGTTAAAATCTGCTAAGTGATTTAGGAGGTTTTAAAGCAAAAGTTGACGGATGGACGATGGATACCAGATCGACGGTCGCCATTGCATAACCTCACTCAGCCATTCTGGCCAGGTGAGCTAAGAATTGCACCCGTTGTCCATGGCATGTCAATAATATTTGAGTTCCCCAAATTGCCAAACAAACAATAATTTAAGAGTTGTCTCAGTGAGATGTCAAGATTGCATGCCTCAGTGAGATGTCTGATTGCACCAGCCACAAAATAATGTACATTTCCCTAGAAACATAGCCAATGTTCCCATGAAGTTTGCTCACAATACTCCAAGCAAGGATAAAGTTATTGTACGAAAACCCAAAATTTGCACGGACGGACGGACACAAATTCAGAGACAAAGGGATGGATGGACGGAGGGACGGGCTGACTGACCTCAAAATAAGGCGCAATTCCCTACTACCCTAGCCAACCTTACCATGAAGTTTCGTCGCAATACTCCAAGCAAAGATAAAGTTATTGAACAAAACCCAAAATTTGCATGGATGGACCGACACAAATTCAGAGACAAAGGGATGGACGGATGGAGGGACGGGCTGACTGACCCCCAAATGAAGCTGCATTTGCCTACTACCATAGCCAACATTCCCATAAAGTTTTGTCACAATATTGCAAGCAAAAGTAGTTATCGAAAGAAAACCTGTGTGTGTGATGGATGCACGGATGGAAGCGAAAATATATAATTAAAAATTAATCAGATTCAGTAGTTAGATCCAGGGGTAACTATGGCACCTTAAAGATTACAGATCACTGCATAATGCTTTGACCCATGCAAATTTGTATTTTGGATTGTGAAGGTTCTTGAATGAGATCCACAAATTGGTTAGAGACCTGTGTACACTGTACATACATTAGAGCATAATCTATAACAGGGATGGTACCCATTTCTGTGCTTGAAATTCCATTACTTTTCAAGAACAAAATTAACAAATTCCATTACCTCTGAGAATTAATATCTAGATTTGTATACAATTTATGATATAGCGCCAAAAATAAGATCAGAGTTATTCTGCAAAAATGTCTGAATATTGCAAAAACCAAGCCACAGCCTTGTTTTGATCAGCTGTTGCCATAATTTTTATTGCATAGAGATTATTTACCATGTTTATGCCAACAGATTTCTTTTTATTTTACATGATTACCGTTTTCCATAACCTTTCCATGACCTATCATTGAAAACACTGATTTTCCAAGGCTTTCTAGGTCAGGAATTTAAATTTCCAAATTCCATGACTTTCCTGGATTTCCACGATCAGTACGAACCTTGCTATAATTACCAATTCACAGCATGAGAATGGATGGCCACCCATATATGGGTACAATATTAAATCATGACCGTGTTGTTCAAAGCACATCCAACATTAACTCTAATTTTCATCTTACATAATTCCAGCCACAGCATAATACATAATTAGAGCTTTTAGTTCAACCCATTTGTCATAGAAAATGTCAATTTGCAGACCAAGAGATAATTTTGACAAGTTACCACTGGAATGACTGGCTCAGTTATCGAGCCAGTCATTCAAGTAGTACATTTTCAATAAGGCAAATCAATAAATTGATGTATGCTACTCGAAGGCATACTCTGCAGAGAAACTGAATGGATAAAAGCAAAATCTAAGTTTCTCTAGATAAACACACTTAGACTTTGCTAGGCATCATATGAAAAATACATATACAAGCTATGTTCAAAATGAACAGAGATATTTTCTGTAATAATCAATACCAAGTTTGGTGACCACATGTGAAAAAGTCTTGAAACAATGGCCCAGAGAAACATTTTCTGTGAGATTCAGTCGACGATGAAAAGTAGGTCAGCATGACCTACTTTTCATACTGTGCACACCTTCTCCCTAAGATGCATCCACATACCAAATTTGGTGACCATATGTGAAAAAGTCTTGAAACTATAGCCTGGACAAACATTTTCTGTGATGTTCAATCGACCGTAAAAAGTAGGTCAGCTTGACCTACGTTTGACCTACTTTTGATACTCTGCACACCTTCTCCCTAAGATGCATTCACATACCAAGTTTGGTGAGCACATGTGCAAATGTTTTGAAACTATGGCACGGACAAATATTTTCTGTGATATTCAGTCGACCATGAAAAGTAGGTCAGTATGACCTACATTTGATACTCCACACACCTTCTCCCTAAGATGCATCCACATACCAAGTATGGTGACCATATGTGAAAAAGTCTTGAAACTATGCCCCGGACAAACTTATATATGGTGAACGGACAGACGGATGAACGGACAAAGTGGCGAATATATGCTTCCACAAAATCTTTTTCGGGGAGCATAAAAATAGCTTTGCTAGTCCATGGTTTGCAAAATGAATATTTCTCAAGATTCCTGCTAAAGCTGTTTTGCCAGGCTTGAGTGTTAAATGGATTAATGGTCAGGATTGGTCAACTTAACCCTTTAATGGCCAAGATTCGTCAAGAAATTCTAAGATTTTGCTCACTGAATGATCATTTGTTAAGGCCAACAGGACTATTTTTAGAAATCATCCACCGGATTGATTGACTGGCTTGCTTATCAACTTAGCCAGCTATTCCAGTGGTAAATGTTAAAAAATAGTCTTCTCTTAGCCAGCAAATGGACATTCTTCAATACCAGAGACTGTGTTACAATGCTACATAGTTAACAGGATTCATAGACCTGCAGAATGAAATCCCATACAGCGTCCATAACCAATCTATCAAATTCCAGACCAATTTTATGAAGCCTCCAATCAATTTCCATTTCAAAACAAAATTTTGCAGAAAACTCACAATTAGTAGCCTAGCTCGCAAAATAATAAAGATAATAGTGATATTCAGTTTACGAGGATTTTTAATATATTTATTTCTATTGAATAAATAGCTGTAGTTTGTCATGGGATAACATGTTCAGATTCATAGTACTTAACCATTTAACCCTTGAATTTGTTCCAAAAAAATTTCAATTTTCTCATAGAAGATGTTCATTTGCAGGCTAAGAGGACTATTTTGAAAATTTACCACTGGAATGACTGGATCGGTTATCGAGCCAGTCATTCCAGTGGTAAATTTTCAAATATAGTCTTCGCTTTGTCTGTAAATGGACATTTCTCAAGACCAGTTTGGCTGATATGAGTGACAGGATACCAATACTGAATGATAGGAATACTGAAATACATCTATAGCAGGTTGTGTTAACAGTGCTGGTATGGTAGATTGAGACAAATTTAATTCATCCATATGTTAAGTTCAGGGTTGGCAAGTTTTGGACACTAGTGGTTTAAACCGCGGTTTAAACCATGGTTTAAACCGTCCGCCCAAAATAGGTTTTGGACACCTTAAATTGTCCAAAACTGTCCAAAACCTAAAATATTGGTATAAAAAATATTTTTCCGAAATGTAATTTTCTTAAAACTACTATATAGCATTTAGACACATACAGGTACATGTACATATTGATGGATGATTATCTACTTGTATTTTTGGATACTTTATTGCTATATAATAATAATAATAATAATAATCTAAAAGGACACATATGATTTCAATAAATTAGGAGTCTTATTTGCTTCTTTCTATAATCCATGGGTTAATTTTTTTCAACTTTTGTTTGTCTTAAATGTTTTAACTCTGTATATTTCGACCAGTTGTGTTAAACCCACAGAAACCCTATTTAATCAATAATGTAAACATATTAGACTACCTATGTACAGCTAGATGTTTATATTATTGAGAACTGTCTCTGTGTCTAAATCTATTTCTTGCAAAATGTTCATGGCCTATGGAAGAATCTTAAACTCATAGAGAAAGTATAGTCTGCTAAGATGTTGTTTCAACAATTAACTGATGACCCTTGCTCTCTAAGGCTATTTTAGAATGCACTACTCAGTACACACATTAGCTATGTTTACATAAGATCTTATGCAAATTTGGGATTAAGGCATTAAGCTGATAGAATATAAATTAGATTCTTCATGTTTTCATCTATCCTCAGTTAATGCTAGATATCAATTAGACAATTAGTAAAAAGATATCCTTGTGCTACATTAATCTTTGAATTCTTCTGTTGTCCTGAATATTTATGTGTTGATGGTATTTGAAATAGTTAATATGTATTTCAAAGGTGGTAGGCCTAAGGATCCAATTTGGAAGCACTTTTTGGAAGTTAAGATTAATGGCAAACACATGGCTAGGTGTAGAGAGTGTGAATACACAGTTGTCAACAAGGTAGCAAGGATAAAAATACACTATGAGAAGCATGAGAAGTATACTGAAAGTCATGTTGAACAGGCTGATACAGACAGTGCAGACACACATATCAGCAAAGACATCAAGATTTTGAAGGTAAATAAAATTAATGCTTAACCCTTTGCCCTCTAATGTCATTAATTAAAAATTCTATATTTTATTGTGACTATACCAAGGAAACTGTTTTTCATTTTTCAACAATTTTGTTGGGCGATGACAAATTTGTTGAAAAAACCCCCCAGTTTCTTTTAATTTTATTTGAAAAATGTTTTTTGTTGACATTGGAGTGCTAGGAGTCCAATATATCTAATACATGCCTTAACCCTTTCACCGATGAATTCCTCAGCTATCATTTTCAAGGACACTATGCGGGAAAACTGCAGAATATTTTGAAACTAATTTGACTGGAAAACAAATTTACTCGTGAAATGACTGCCGCTTTTACTAAGCCAGTCATTTCAGTGAAAAATCTTCAAAAATTTGTGCTAAGTTGTGTTTAAAAGTCATAATGTACAATGTAGGTAAGGTTACTATTCACTGTAATTGTCTTGGCCGCATAGGGGTTATCAACAGGATGTCTCACCTTTAGTTCAGATACCTGAGTTAATTATTCTCTTTTCCACGCTAGTAATAGAGCCAGGTCTGATAATCTCTGATAACCACAATCACATGCTGAGCCTCTTTACAATTCAATGGTATAGGTGTGATAATTGGCCTGTGAGGGCGCTGGCTTAAGATTAGAAATAACACACAATGATCTGCTTAACCCTATACTTTCTGCAACCCAGGGTTTTCAGAAATACTCTTGCCTGAATACCTTTACTACAGTAATATTATGAAAACAATTTGGCATAGCACACTAGCACCCTTCAGATAGACTGATGCAAACAGTCAAACTAATATTCAGCAAGTCCCAAAGTTTTGAAAATAAATAAAAACATGCATTTATTTGACAGAAAGGTGGTCTATCTTTAACTCTATCCATTCCAAATTTTAAATGTATTGAATTATGACATAAAATTAATTACTTTTGAAAATTCAACATAGGAATGACTGATTTTGTTGCAATGCCAGTCATTTCAATGTAAATTTTTAAAAAGATTATCATATCTTGTCCCCAAATGGCTTGGACCAGGTAGGGTGTATATCTACATTTGGCTTATATAGCACATGTAATATCCCTTTTCTTTGTTTCAGCTGTACAAACCATCAGCTGCACCATGCACAAAGCGACTAAGAGAAGAATTGCCATCACAATCAGCACCACCCTCACCAACCTGTCCAGTTCAATTCTCAATTCAACCCGATCTGAGCCGACATTGTATCACTACCACCTCAGCGATGAAGTCAGCAATAGATATAGAAGTCGCGAGGTTGTTTTATGCTTGTAACCTTCCATTTTCAATGGCTGAACATCCGCAGTTCATAAAAGTTGTTAGTATGCTACGCCCAGGATATAAACCCCCTTCACGTAAACTGATTGGTGGAAAGCTTCTAGATGCTGCGCATGATCAGGTGACAGAGGATATGAAGGTGATTCTTGATGGCAAGACAGCAACATTAGTGGAGGATGGGTGGAGTAACATTCACAATGAACCTATCATAGCATCCTGCTTGCAAGTAGAAGGAAAGAGCTTCTTCCTAAACAGCTTTGACACTGGTTCTATGACTAAAAGTGCTGAAAACTGTAAGGTGAAGTGTCAAGAGACAATACAATATGCTAAGACAAAATACAACTGTACAGTTAAGAGCATTGTCACAGATAATGCAAAGAACATGGAAAAAATGCGTGATGGTTTGAAGGCTGATGACAATGATCTTATTGTCTATGGCTGTTCTGCACACTGGCTAAACTTACTAGGGCAAGACATAACACCGGATACGCTAATTAAGCATGTAGTTGAGATTCAAAAATATTTCAGGAATCACCACAAGCCACTATCCTGGCTCTCGGAATGTATTGGTAGTGTTAAGCCACAGCTTCCTTGTGACACTAGATGGAAGAGTCAACTCGTGTGTATTGACTCCTTCATTCACAACCGTCCACATTTCATGAAAATTGTACAAGACCATGAAGGAGAAATAGATAATTCTATTGTCAAGAAGATAATGGACTTTAACCTGTTTAGAAATGCAAGTGACTTAACCGAACAACTTCGGCCAATTTCAATAGCAATTGACACATGTCAGAGTGACACATCAACACTTGCCGATGCATGACATGTTTGGCTTGAATTGCTCTGTTAGCACGTTTCAGCAAGGCAATCCTGCCAGAGCATCTTGTCGCATACACATTACATCCAAAGTTTCAGCGCGAGATGCTGGTAGCAAAACAGTTTGAAGAAGTGAACAATTGGATAATAGCTAAGAACCCTAGCTTTATAGCAACATTTATTGCATACCAGGCTAAAAGCAGCCCATTTCCTGCATCATATTTCTGTGATGCTGCAGTTCAAGTGCCTTCAGTGACATGGTGGAAGGCCTTGAAAACACTAGGTGTGCCAGGTGATTTTATTGGCTATTCAGCTGCTTGAAGCACCAGCATCATCAGCATCGATTGAGAGAATTTTTAGCAATTTTAGCTATATCCACACTAAAATCCGTAATAAGCTTGGAGTAGAGAAAGCGTCAAAGCTAGTGTTTTGCTACAGGATGTTGAGAGGGCTGTCTGATTTGGACTACTAATTAAACCTAATTAAGCCTTTTAAGTTTTAATTGTATGTATTTGATAAAAATGTAATAATAACTCATATAATAAATGGATTTGTTTAATATAGTGCTTTTGATGCAATCTCAGATTTCTTGTTATTTTTTAATAGGATTATGATGCATAAGAGTATGGTGATATGTCCAACATAGTTTTGGACAGTTTTGGACAATTTTGGACAATTTTGGACAGTTTTGGACTGGTTTAAACCATTTAAGACAGGTTTTAGACAGGTTTTGGACAATGTCTGCTCAAAGTTAGTTTTGGACTGTCCAAAACCCAACCCTGGTTAAGTTCAAGTGTTACGTCAATATAAGTAAGTAACATATTTTCAACGCCCAATTCATGAAATGTGCTAGGCGTTTAGGTTCAAAATCATCCAGGCGAATGAACATTTACACTGGAGCCCTCTGTCAGAAGACATCTGCTGATGATGTTACATATTTTGACTGTCATTATAGTCTCGTCATCAGTTCTAAATATATTTTACAATTGTTCAAGATTTGTTGCAAATCCAGTATGTCCAGCAGAGACAAGCCGCAGCCTTGGCGATTCCTGATGATTAATCTTGCGACGGTTTTTTTAGATCAGTTTGAAATTTGATAAGTAAATCGGAGTAGGTTTGTGAAAGAACTCTGTCGAAATGGACGATGGGTCAGAAATCCAGTATGGGTGCCACTACAAGTAGTGATATTAGCTGTGGCATTGCGTTATAAATGTTATGAACCAAAATTTAACTCGTTCTCAAGATTATTGGTTACACTCTCCTTAACATATCACCATACTATGCACCGTTTACAAAGGTCTGGCTAGCAACCGGAATGCACAATGTACAGCATGCTCTATGGTGAAACATAAAATTATTTGTCAACATGATTGTATTTGCATATGTAAATGCTCCGCTGGACACAGCAGCTAATCAAATGCTTGGTGATGAAACCATCTATGATTGACATGTTGCCTGAAATATAAAAACAATATCACATGTATGTTCTAAATAAAAAAGAATCACAACATCAGCAATCACAAGAAAATTCAAATTGTTGCTTTATGAACGTAAATTTTTAGGCAGACCAAGATACTATTTTTAGAAAATTTACAACTGGAATGACTCGCTCTGTCATCGAGCCAGTCATTCCAGCGGTAAAATCTCTAAAATAGTCTTCTTGGCCAACACATGCACATTTCTCAAGTTTCAAAGCAACTCTAAATGCTGGTTTTTCATCAGTATGACTATTAACCCTTTAACAAATGGAACATCTACTGGATATAATAAAAATAAATATGACTGAAAGTCATTGCTGCCATAGGAAGCAACTGCTTCCAGTCATATTAATTTCAAAATATTGAACATAATATGTTAAACTTTGCAGAATATACTTGGAGTTGTCATTTAAAGGGGGTGGTGAAGCCAGCCAAAACCGGTCTCTGTAGCGCTCTTGAGAAATGTTCATGACTATTTTGGAAATTTGTCCCAGAGGAATGACTGACGGGCTTTGTCATTTCAGAGGTAAATTTTCAAAAAGTCTTCTTTTGGCCTGCAAATTATTGATATTCAATAAGCAAATATTTTTTGGCCCAAACTTAGCTATTAAAGGGTTGACTAAAAAGTATACTGAACTTCACTGGCAAGATTGGAGTAACTGACAGACTTTAACAATCACGAGAAAATTCTACTTGTTTCTTTATGAATGTCCATTTTTAATCGGACCAAGAGAACACTATTTTTTTGAAAGGTTACCACTCAAATGACTTGCGCCGTCATCAAGCCAGTCATTCCAGTGGCAAATTCCAAAAATAGTGTTCTTGGCCAACAAAAGCACATTTCCCAAACTCACAGTAAATGCTGGTTTTGGTCAGTTTGACCATTAACCCTGTTACCGATAAATTCAATGTATCTCAATCTCAGGGCAAACAAACAGGAAATCTTTTGAAAATGTAAAAAGTTATTGACTGAAAGCCACTGCTGCCTTAGGCCGCAACTGCTTTCAGTCATATTAATTTCAAAATATTGAACAAAATATAGTATACGCATCGCAAAGAATGTACTTGGACTTGTCATTGAAAGGGTATGGTGAAGCTGTCGGCGGCCAAAACCGGCCTCAGTAGTGCTTTTGAGGAATGTTCATATGCAGGCTAAGAGAAGACTAGTTTTGAAAATTGCACCTGTAGAGTGACTAGTTTTTCATTCCAGTGGTAAATTTCCGAACAGGTCTTTCGTCAATTTGCAGGCCAAGTAGACCATTTTTGAAAATTGTACCACTGACATGACATGCTTTTGTAACCGAGCCAGTCATTCCAGTGGTAAAATTTCAGAAAAAATAGTCTTCTTGACCAAAAACCAGCATTTACTTTGAGTTTGAGAAATGTGCTTTTGTTGGCCTAGAAGACTATTTTTGAAAATTGTACCACTGACTTGGTAACCAAATAGTCTTCTTGGCCAACAAATGCACATTTCTCAAACTCCCTTTAAATGCTGGTTTTTGGTCAGTTCGACCATTAACCCTTTCACCGATAAATTCAATGTACCGCAAACAATCAGGAAACCTTTTGAATATTTAAAAATTAATATGACTGAAAGCCATTGGGCAGCAACTGCTTTCAGTCATATTAATTTCAAAATATTGAACAAAATATGTTACACATTGCAAAGAATGTGATTGGACTTGTCGTTCAAAGGGTAAACCCTTTCATGGTGAGGCCGGCCAAAACAAGCCTCTGTGCATAGTGGTCTTGAGGAATGTCAATTTGCAGGCCAAGAGAAGACTATTTTTGAAAATTGTACCACTGACATGACAGGCTTGGTAACCGAGCCAGTCATTCGAGTGGTAAAATGTCAAAAACAGTCTTCTTGGCCAACAAATGTACATTTTCCAAACTTACAGTAAACGCTGTTCTTTAGTCAATTTGACCATTAACCCTTTCACCGATAAATTCACTGTATCTCAACAAACTTGAAATCTTTTAAATATTTCAAAATTAATATGACTGGGAGCCATTGTTGCCCTACGCAGCAACTGCTTTCAGTCATATTAATTTCAAAATATTGGACAAAATATGATACATATTGCAAAGAATATACTTGGACTTGTCGTCGAAAGGGTTAACGCTTTCATGGCGACTGACTGATCACCGACCGAAAGACTGAGATCGGCCGACCGACGTTTAAAAGAAATATGCATATGCTACACACTTACTGCTTCAGCAGATATCTTGGCCTGGCATAACTGAATATAACTGAATACGAGATGACTAGTGTTTTCAATCGCTGTATTTTCGTCGACTGTACTATCATCAGTGTCTGGCTTTAGACTTATCTCGTGGACAAAACAGCTATACCATACCCTTGGACGGATGTAGCAGTAAATGCCTCGGTCGATTTTTCGAGTAAATCCACAGCAACACGAGTATATTCATGTTCAAAGCTCAGAGTATTGAAAATATTTGCTTATCATGGGCGCAGCCATTTTGGATATAAGCAGAAAATATGGGGGACTATTTTCTCTATAATAACCGTCTATATTGAAGGCTGTTCAGCTAACATCGGTGCCTTTTAGGTTAAATATTATACTTTGTTATATACAGAGTTGATTTCTTTGCATTTTAACTGTCCTGGTTGATAAGAAAGCAAATCCCTAAATTCTCTGGAAAATTACTACGCTAATGGGCGGTCAATATCCGCTAGAGCTATCTCGCTCCCGTTTAGCGTAGGAGATCTCGCGAGAACACGAATGAGAGCGCTCTGCTAGTTTGCGAAACATGTTTGGAGGCGACTCGCGAAAAGCGAAACATGTTTTCCATTTGTGACGTAATCGCATGCGAAACAATGTCATAGGTCACAGAGGCATATATTACGTCATAAGCGTGTCGCGCAAAGGATGTTGGGATACCGTTTTCTTAGCAAACATTCTTGTTATCGAGCCAGTCATTCCAGTGGTAAATTTTCAAATATAGTTTTCGCTTTGTCTGTAAATGGACATTTCTCAAGACCATTTTTGGCTGATATGAGTGACAGGATACCAATACTGAATGATAGGAATACTGAAATACATCTATAGCAGGTTGTGTTAACAGTGCTGGTATGGTAGATTGAGACAAATTTAATTCATCCATATGTTAAGTTCAAGTGTTACGTCAATATAAGTAAGTAACATATTTTCAACGCCCAATTCATGAAATGTGCTAGGCGTTTAGGTTCAAAATCATCCAGGCGAATGAACATTTACACTAGAGCCCTCTGTCAGAAGACATCTGCTGATGATGTTACATATTTTGACTGTCATTATAGTCTCGTCATCAGTTCTAAATATATTTTACAATTGTTCAAGATTTGTTGCAAATCCAGTATGTCCAGCAGAGACACGCCGCAACCGTGGCGATTCCTGATGATTAATCTTGCGACTGTTTTTTTCAGATCAGTTTGAAATTTGATAAGTAAATCGGAGTAGGTTTGTGAAAGAACTCTGTCGAAATGGACGATGGGTCAGAAATCCAGTATGGGTGCCAACTACAAGTAGTGATATGAGCTGTGGCATTGCGTTATAAATGTTATGAACCAAAATTTAACTCGTTCTCAAGATTATTGGTTACACTCTCCTTAACATATCACCATACTATGCACTGTTTACAAAGGTCTGGCTAGCAACCGGAATGCACAATGTACAGCATGCTCTATGGTGAAATATAAAATTATTTGTCAACAGGATTGTATTTGCATATGTAAATGCTCCGCTGGACACAGCAGCTAATCAAATGCTTGGTGATGAAACCATCTATGATTGACATGTTGCCTGAAATATAAAAAAAATATCACATGTATGTTCTAAATAAAAAAGAATCACAACATCAGCAATCACAAGAAAATTCAAATTGTTGCTTTATGAACGTTAATTTTTAGGCAGACCAAGATACTATTTTTAGAAAATTTACCACTGGAATGACTCGCTCTGTCATTGAGCCAGTCATTCCAGTGGTACAATCTCTAAAATAGTCTTCTTGGCCAACAAATGCACATTTCTAAAGTTTCAAAGCAACTCTAAATGCTGGTTTTTCATCAGTATGATTATTAACCCTTTAACAAATGGAACATCTACTGGATATAATAAAAATAAATATGACTGAAAGTCATTGCTGCCATAGGAAGCATCTGCTTCCAGTCATATTAATTTCAAAATATTGAACATAATATGTTAAACGTTGCAGAATATACTTGGAGTTGTCATTGAAAGGGTGTGGTGAAGCCAGCCAAAACCGGTCTCTGTAGCGCTCTTGAGAAATGTTCATGACTATTTTGGAAATTTGTCCCAGAGGTATGACTGACTGGCTTTGTCATTTCAGAGGTAAATTTTCAAAAAGTCTTCTTTTGGCCTGCAAATTATTGATATTCAATAAGCAAATATTTTTTGGCCCAAACTTAGCTATTAAAGGGTTGACTAAAAAGTATACTGAACTTCACTGGTAAGATTGGAGCAACTGACAGACTTTAACAATCACGAGAAAATTCTACTTGTTTCTTTATGAATGTCCATTTTTAATCGGACCAAGAGAACACTATTTTTTTGAAAGGTTACCACTCAAATGACTTGCGCCGTCATCAAGCCAGTCATTCCAGTGGTAAATTTCTTCTTGGCCAACAAAAGCACATTTCCCAAACTCACAGTAAATGCTGGTTTTTGGTCAGTTTGAAATCTTTTGAAAATGTAAAAAGTTATTGACTGAAAGCCACTGCTGCCTTAGGCCGCAACTGCTTTCAGTCATATTAATTTCAAAATATTGAACAAAATATAGTATACGCATCGCAAAGAATGTACTTGGACTTGTCATTGAAAGGGTATGGTGAAGCTGTCGGCGGCCAAAACCGGCCTCAGTAGTGCTTTTGAGGAATGTTCATATGCAGGCTAAGAGAAGACTAGTTTTGAAAATTGCACCTGTAGAGTGACCAGTTTTTCATTCCAGTGGTAAATTTCCGAACAGGTCTTTCGTCAATTTGCAGGCCAA
This sequence comes from Chaetoderma sp. LZ-2023a, assembly GCA_034401795.1. Taxonomy (NCBI): domain Eukaryota; kingdom Metazoa; phylum Mollusca; class Caudofoveata; order Chaetodermatida; family Chaetodermatidae; genus Chaetoderma; species Chaetoderma sp. LZ-2023a. Next base: position 165,096,308 of record CM067373.1, on the reverse strand, counting down.
GTAGACCATTTTTGAAAATTGTACCACTGACATGACATGCTTTTGTAACCGAGCCAGTCATTCCAGTGGTAAAATTTCAGAAAAAATAGTCTTCTTGACCAAAAACCAGCATTTACTTTGAGTTTGAGAAATGTGCATTTGTTGGCCAAGAAGACTATTTGGTTACCAAGTCAGTGGTACAATTTTCAAAAATAGTCTTCTAGGCCAACAAAAGCACATTTCTCAAACTCACTTTAAATGCTGGTTTTTGGTCAGTTCGACCATTTACCCTTTCACCGATAAATTCAATGTACCGCAAACAATCAGGAAATCTTTTGAATATTTCAAAATTAATATGACTGAAAGCCATTGGGCAGCAACTGCTTTCAGTCATATTAATTTCAAAATATTGAACAAAATATGTTACACATTGCAAAGAATGTGATTGGACTTGTCGTTCAAAGGGTAAACCCTTTCATGGTGAGGCCGGCCAAAACAAGCCTCTGTGCATAGTGGTCTTGAGGAATGTCAATTTGCAGGCCAAGAGAAGACTATTTTTGAAAATTGTACCACTGACATGACAGGCTTGGTAACCGAGCCAGTCTTTATTTTAGACTTTAGACTTTAGGCTTGGTAACCGAGCCAGTCATTCGAGTGGTAAAATTTCAAAAACAGTCTTCTTGGCCAACAAATGTACATTTTCTAAACTTACAGTAAATGCTGTTCTTTAGTCAATTTGACCATTAACCCTTTCACCGATAAATTCACTGTATCTCAATCGTAGGGCCAACAAACTTGAAATCTTTTGAATATTTCAAAATTAATATGACTGGGAGCCATTGTTGCCCTACGCAGCAACTGCTTTCAGTCATATTAATTTCAAAATATTGGACAAAATATGATACATATTGCAAAGAATATACTTGGACTAGTCTCTATGAAGAGCCGCAGTCTACAACTGTAGACTGCGGCTCTTCATAGAGACTAATACTTGGACTTGTCGTCGAAAGGGTTAACGCTTTCATGGCGGCTGACCGATCGGACCGACCGAAAGACTGAGATCGGCCGACCGACGTTTAAAAGAAATAAATAGGCATATGCTACACACTTACTGCTTCAGCAGATATCTTGGCCTGTCATAACTGAATATAACTGAATACGAGATGACTAGTGATTTCAATCGCTGTATTTTCGTCGACTGTACTATCATCAGTGTCTGGCTTTAGACTTATCTCGTGGACAAAACAGCTATACCATACCCATGGACGGATGTAGCAGTAAATGCCTCGGTCGATTTTTCGAGTAAATCCACTGCAACACGAGTATATTCATGTTCAAAGCTCAGAGTATTGAAAATATTTGCTTATCATGGGCGCAGCCATTTTGGATATAAGCAGAAAATAGGGGGGACTATTTTCTCTATAATAACCGTCTATATTGAAGGCTGTTCAGCTAACATCGGTGCCTTTTAGGTTAAATATTATACTTTGTTATATACAGAGTTGATTTCTTTGCATTTTAACTGTCCTGGTTGATAAGAAAGCAAATCCCGAAATTCTCGGGAAAATTACTACGCTAATGGCCGGTCAATATCCGCTAGAGCTATCTCGCTCCCGTTTAGCGTAGGAGATCTCGCGAGAACACGAATGAGAGCGCTCTGCTAGTTTGCGAAACATGTTTTAGAGGTGACTCGCGAAAAGCGAAACATGTTTTCCATTTGTGACGTAATCGCATGCGAAACAATGTCATAGGTCACAGAGGCATATATTACGTCATAAGCGTGTCGCGCAAAGGATGTTGGGATACCGTTTTCTTAGCAAACATTCTTGTCCCGCTTAGAACAGTTTTGTAGCAGAGCGCTCTGTTAGAGCGCCCCATTGCTACGGAACATAAGGCCGGACTCATGAAGTTGGCTAGTTTCCCAATGAGATTGATATGGACGTTGATTTAAATATGGGACACAGTTATGCAATCATTATATGAACGCAAAGGCGTCGAGTTCAATACAGATTTTGGGTAGAATGCACTTTAGGGGTCCCAACTATCTTTAGCAAATACTATTGAAATGTATTATGACGTCATTGAGCTCATGATAGAGTTAAACCTACTAAAGTATATTATGACGTCATTGAATGATGTAATAATCATGCAGCTACCACATGATATTTTAGTGGTCAATGATAATATATTTCAATAGTATTTGCTAAAGATAGTTGGGACCCCTAAAGTGCATTCTACCCAAAATCTGTATTGAACTCGGGAAATTTTAAATGATTTATTTATTATACACCTATATATTGAAATAATTTGAAAATAAACAATTCAAAGCAACATGCTCGTTGAATTTATTATTTACCAAATGTACAGCGTGAATGATACGAGTTCACTTATGACGTAATTCAGCATTGAGTAATACTATTATGACGTAATGTTTGTGTGATGCAACAATTCCGATACAAATGACGTCATAAACCGAGGCCACGTAATTATTATGACGTAACAAATAGCCTCGAAAGTCCACATTGCGACATAGTTCAATATCACTTTTTAGAGTTTAATAACACTTCAGAATCCAATAACCCTTTTTATTGGACGGTCACGTGGTAGTAATGCAGCCATTTCATTGGCTAATATATACACGTGTATAATAATGCACATTGAAGCACATGGCGGCAGAGAGACAGTTTTCTTGAAGGGTGGGGGTTTGACGGTGATGGAGGGATCTGATCTATCAGGCAATTGTTTCGCATTATCAACAATATACGTCACATTTTAGTTGACATCACACTCAAATGATGTAGGCCTCACTAGCTAAGATCCACCCACAGCTCGCCGTGTTGGGTTTGATCGATCCCCAAATGCCCTAGCTGTCAATTTCCTGAAAACTATACAGGGAAGCGGTTGAATATTTTGTAACTATGCCCAGTCAAATTAGTTTCAAAATATTCAACAGAATATTTATTAAATAGTAAATGCAAACAATTTGTACAACAACGCATAGACTGTCTTCAAATAAGCGTTCGTGACGTACTTATCGACGTCATTCATGACGTCATCCATTATGATGCCATTGTACACATCAGGCAGTTCATTATGACGTCATATGATGGGTGGGTACTCTGGAAGGGTGAATTGCGTCAAGTACAGTCCTCATTGTGCCTTGCTTACCTGACAATGGCGAACATCATGACAATGAATTCACTGACCAGTTGAAACAGGAAACACAGTGCCATGAGAAGTGGGCAGAGAACACGGGCGGTCATTCCAGAAACGTGCATGCTGGGATAGATCAGTAATGGCCACGTGACCGCAAACAAGCAAGTCAGGAAATCTGCTATGAAGATCTGGGTGATCATGAAGAAGACTGTAGCACGACATTTCTTAGTTGATAACATATAATACACCAACAGCATGTTGATGACTGCTCCAAAACTAAACAAAGTTATAGGCAATTCTTTATAACAAAATCTTGGTATCGCTTCATACTGCTGGAAATATAATTTGTGTTCGTTTTCTGGTGTGGTAATATCATCATTGCCATACATTTCACTCGATGTAATATGAATTGTTTCGTAAATCTTGACATTTAATCAATCGAACTCCATTTAATTATCTTGCAGCAAATAATCGGTTTTCTTATATAGGCCTACTAGAAATATATTTGAATTGCTAATACGATTGTTGATAGCTAGACGTATCATCCGACAAGTGGAATAGTCTCGTGTTCCTGTATTCTTCTGTCAGTGAAACTAATTTACAATTAGCATTGTGAGAGATGACTGCTCTTGTTGAAATGATGAGCAAATAGGACACTACCCAGATAACGCAGGCTGCTGGCCGGTACTGGGACAATAGCGGCACAGTAATCTACGTCATCGGGTATATACGTAGGATAAAAATCGTACTCCTGTGGGAACCAAGTCAGATGAACTTGTGCCGGGTGACTGAAACATTCCTTGGTTATTTTACTTTTACGTCTAAATTGGTCTATTATTCTAATATAATTATTAATTGCACAAAGTAGTTCGAACAATATTTAAACGCACAACAGGTTTAATATTATGCGTTATTGGTATACCAAAGTCGAACAGTACCTTGTCCGACAATCGTTTGAAGTGTGCAACTCAGGTACTGCTGATTTTGGCACGGCAACGAGTTCCATTGAGGAAGGCTAATATTTGTTTTACTAACATTCTCATTATGAAGGTTAACAGTGTCCCTCATAGTCTCTAAGGTAAATGTTTGCTGAGCGTACTGCGACTATGTTTGCCTAGTTATTAGTTTGCCCAACCAGTATCCATCCACGCTTTGCTGCACTGGCACACATCTGTGCCGCCGAGTTTGAGATTGGCTATGTTCAGTCCATGGCCTAAAAATGACCACTTTGGCCTTTCTGGCCAGCTAATAATATTGATCTTCTTTACCATATCCTGGATGGATTGCAGCACTCTGTTATCTGGACCTGCTTTTAACGATGGTGTCTGCCTCTCTCCGGAGACCCATCCCTCCCCTCTGTTCCTTTTTCTGTCCCTCCCCCTATCACCATTTCTCCCTATCCCCCTCCCCCCCCCCCTCTCCCTCCCTCCCTTCCCCTCTCTATCTCTCTCTCTCTCTCTCTCTCTCTCTCTCTCTCTCTCTCTCTCTCTCTCTCTCTCTCTCTCTCTCTCTCTCTCTCTCTCTCTCTCTCTCTCTCTCTCTCTCTCTATCTCTCTCTCTCTCTCGTCTAGTGCATCCTCCTTATATGTATTAAATTTCCCACGACCTTGAAACTCTTACAGTGCGTCTACCGCGACGCACTATAACCAGGATAACCTGCTCTTGGCTAGCGCTTCCTCTGTATGTGTAGAAAGATTGTGCCCTAGCACGACCTTCTACTCTGCCGCTTAGCTTAAGATGACCCTTCTTTATTACTCAAGCCTCCAAGGCTGGCGTGAGTAGTGCAGTTGGTGCCATCTGTTTGTCTGTCTGTTTATCCGAGGCATAGCTCATCAATCCTATGCGATAGAATCACAAAATTTGGCAGACACAATTTTAAGTCTGGGCTTAAAGGTTAAATATGGAGGGCACGGGGACTCTTAGTCCATACAGGAATACACATTCTTCCTACGTAGAAGCTGGTCACGTAGTTGGAATCGCTCGTACGCTGATTGGTTTGCGCTTTTTTAAAAACTTAGGTGGCACGGACTCTAATAGCAGCGCTCCAAGACGACGTTTTCACACTAGCACATCAACGCTAACGTAGTGATGTGTCCAAGCACTTGTGTTTTGGCTAATTTCGGTACTGAGCATCTTGCAATTTTATATATTAGAACGTTACAGTGCTGGTGTGCATCTAATCCCACGCTGTACCTTCCCAGCAGCGTACTGAGTAAAATAATTAAATAGTTCAGACATTAATACGCGCGTCTTATGCAATGCGCGTCAAGACTCTGACCAAATAGTTAGATATTTTCATCAAAATAACAATGTCCACGACGCCTTACGCTATAGCAATGGACTCGCACTCATCTTCCCAGTAGGGCAAAGATACAAACACTCATTTAGTTCGTTTTCTGTACGTTTAGTTGTTTGGAATTGTACACAGGGGGCCGGAAGCAAATCTGAGGGGCGGGGGCAGGTTCCACAAAAAGGGCACAAAGAATCTTAAATGGTTCCCCCCCCCCCTCTCATGGAAGGGTGTTCTTAGATACCAACCCACCCTCCCAATCGCTACAAAAAAACCCCATTGAAAGGTGTAGGCTCTATGAATCGGCTTCCTGCATTCTGAGTTTCCTATGATCCATATATAAATGTTAGAGCAGTGTTGAGTGAACGTATGTATTCTTTGGGCCCTTGTACCTATTCCCAATTCATACTACACCGTACAATATTATCCTCAGATGCCTGCTTCTAGTCAATTGGAAACTGACTAAGCCATGCTTAGGCATCTCCCTATGCATGCATACATGGTATGTACAGGCGAGTGGATTACTATTGCGCTAAAAGAGCTACTAAACTACAATCACAAAATTATTCAAGTCATGCATCATTGCAAAGCTCGTCCAATTTTCTACACATTTATATCTTATTATTTGTATTATTTTTATTTCTTTAATTTTCAGTTATTTGTATATGTAAAATACACCATTGTCTCTAGATTTATCAAATCAAGTGGCTAATAGGGTGTATTTTAAAATTATAATTAGACTGGCAAAATAAAACAACCCATAAATGTGTAGAAAATTGGAAGAGCTTTCCAATGATGTATGGCTTCAATAATATTATGATCCTATAATTATACTTATTCATATAAATGGTTTAAGTGAGTTGTATTTGAACCTCATAGTGATTAGCCGCATAATACTGTTCGAGCATCGCCTGACCAGTTTGTCAGCCAGAAGTTTTGCGAGCGATGCATTGTGGGAAGGCAGTTTCCCAAAATACTTTAATCTGGGAAAGTATTATTGTAGCCCAATCCCTTCAGCGGTTTCAGAGGAAGTGTTTTTTGTGAAAACTAGGTTATCGAAGACGGCCGCAAGTCAATTCGACAAATCGTTTTTAAGATGTGAATAGAGTTTGTTCCACTATTGCCTTAAATGAAGCGTTTTAGTTTCAGGTCAATGAGCCAAACAGTTTCACAGAATATCTTTAAATGTAATTTTTAAAATAGTTTCCCTGGACCAACCGTGGATCCGACTCTATGGTCCCTTCATGCCCAGTTGTTCCTGAGGACTCGCTTAAAGAAAACAGGTGGGCAGATGTTGAATGGATATCCAGATGACGGACGGGCGATATAAAATAAGTAGATTACTAAATATAATAAATTCTTTAGGGTGTGTTAAATATTCTGGGGAACCTTGTACAACTAATATTATTGGAAGGCGTTGTTGTCTGAGGCACCAACGCCGCCAAGTCAAATTATGAACAAACTATTCAACAGCTAGTGTGTATTGAATGAGTGATTTAAATTATAGTTTCACAGCCTCTTACATAGCCATATTGGCGTCGACTGTCGGAGGGTCATCTGGCCCAGGATCAGACGAATCAAAGGAGGCCATCACATGTCTGGTTTTGTTTTCATGTGAGTGGTGATATCATCGCTTATAACCAGAACTAAAAAAGCTTGATGTGCTTAAGCATGTGTATCACGACCGTGCGAGTTGGTAAGGTGGTTGGGGTTGGGTGCCCACAGTCATACAAATATATACAGTATTCAAAAGTCCAAGAGGGTGGTATTTTTAACTCAGAATGCAGGAGATGGCTTCTAAGTGCATCTGATGTTCACATTCTCCCGAGGGAGAGCTCTCCCCAGCCCCCACCCCACCAAGACCACAACATCCTCCCATTCTGGATGATGGGAGACCAGCAAATCTTAGACCCATTCCTTAACTGCCCCACCGACATCGAGCCCGAACTAGGGCCATGTGTATACAAATTCTTTCTACTTTTGCATACGACATACGCTGTTGTCAATTCTAGTATTCCATGAGTGTCGCCGGGAATATCCATTGTTGTAGTGATACCACGCGCATAGCCGCGCCGAGCCGCCCATCACCGCACATGCATTCTATTCTACTCACTAAGGCATTAACGGATAGTGGGACACTATTATGTCAAATTCCTATTTTACCTTTACTTGCAAAATGCGCGGAACACGTTCAGATTTGAAGACAGCAAGTATCACAAGAATGATAATATACAAAATACATCAATATTAAATTAGTCAATATGTCACATGTAGCTACCACCACATAAATAGCGACTTATAGCGTGGTGAATTGAAAATGGAAACCAGGGCCCACAGCGCTTCGCCATTAAACTTGTGAGTTGAAACAGAAACCCTGGGTGCACATAGCAATTCTACGTCGCTATTAGACTTCTGGTTAGAAAGTGATAGCCATGGTGGAGCCACGGCTCGACCTTCGGAGAGAGAAAGGTGTTTGTATTTTTTTTCTCGTGTACACACATTTTCTGCAAGTAAAAAAGATATCGCCAGCCTAAAAGCACTCTCATATTACGCTATGGGCTCAAAATCAAAACACATTACAACCGAACTTTAATACAACTGCCCAGTCTTCTCTGAATATTCCAAAAATCATTTTTTGAAGTTCTAACCTAAAGTTTAATTTTTTTTACATATAAAAATGGGTAAAGAGCACAGCCGCCCCCGCCGCCCCGTGGCCAAAAGGCATCGGGGACAGCTGCCCCCACCCCACCCCACTGACCCCGTGCTTCCAGCGCCCCTGGTTGTAAAGATATTTACACTAACTCTTTGGCCACTTCACTGGCACATCCGTAAAGCTTGATGGAACTTAGACAGTTCCAAAATATTTCATTATATAATTCGTTTATCGGTGCGAAGCAAGACGCCCGTCAAAACTTAGACACCTTTCATAGTAATTCATCCAATAGTTGTTCAAAGCAACTTACCAGGCTAGCGCAAGCAACGTCTTGCATGACTTAGAAAATATATCCTCAAATTACAGCTACAAGCGCTAAAAAGCCGCCTTGTAGGGCATAACCAAATTTGATATAAATCTGCCAAGAAGTTTTGAAGAATAAGCTTGACACCTATAAATTCTAGCAGCGAATAGCTCATATCAGACCAAATTTTGTCATACTGGAGCGTGCAGGAATATACCTGCTTGGAGATTAGATCGTCTCACATAGAAAATATTAGTGGCATGTACAGGAATGCTTCTACTGCAAACAAAAGCCAGCAATCAGTGCTAAAAAGATTACTGATACTACTTCTTTACCAATCGACCTTTCCGGTTTTAGCCATGCCCCGCCCATCACGAGTTAAACTCCACCCACACCTAGCTCGTGTTTGGATCGATCGATCTCTAAACACGATGACTATCAATTTTCAAAAAAGCTACACAGGTAAGCTGTTGAATATTTTGAAACTAATTTGACTGGGTGCTGTTGCTGCCTAAGGCAGCAACAGCGCACAGTCAAATTAGTTTCAAAATATTCAACGGCATGTTTATTAAATAGCAAATAATTACAAAGACATACAATTCATACAACGTGTCGTCGGACTGTTTGAGATTTGATGACGGTATATATGGAACCCTTTGTGACGTAATGATTGTGGTGTCATCATACACGCGCTGAACTGATTATGACGCCATACGAGGTCAGATGATGGATGGATACTCTCGAAAGGTGAATTCTAATAGGACATAATCAATTTTCATACACTTACACTACAAAATACACAGGTCTTACTCACCCCATCACCATCTGCATTCACCACAAGCGCCGAAGCTATAACTGCACTGTAAACTTTGTTGCACACACATACCATCTGCATACACTACCCTAGGTTGCATGAACAGCAACAGCAAATATGCCATTGACGCCAATTGTTCCAAATGTGTCACCAAGTGACATAACCTTAGCTGCATTCACACCTGGCGTAAACATAACACTAACAGATTTCATGGATTGGAACCTAGAAGAGTTTGTCAAGGGTATAGGTGATGGCGCCAGGACCGTAAGGTTCACTGGTGCCACTTCATCTTTCCCTGACATTGAAAGCGCAGCCAGATCTAATAGTGACGCTGATAGTTTTACATGCTGGTTCAATGAGCCAACATTTGGATACACCCAAGTAGGGTCTATGGCCCATAAGGTACCCCAGATACAAACCAGTCAAAGGGGTGTATACACGGCCGCTCCATCAACAGCGGACATAGTTAGTTTGGAGGCAAGATTGCCAACACGTAGCAACCTTGCATTCCCACATAGCCGTGAATTATCTCCTGTAGCCGGCGAAGACAGTCTCGCGCTAGATTTACGGAATCAAATGACATAACAAGTGCAAAGACAAGAAGAACAGACGCTAGAACGGAGAGAATTAGCGCAAGAACAACTACAAAGACATGAAAGAATTAGTGCAAAGAGAACAGAGGCAAAACCAAACAGCCAGAATATCACGAATGGAGGCGCGTAGTACAGATGAGCGAACACATCCTTGGTCAATCGCAGACTGTGCGCGCTAACCAAGAATCAATTGATCTGTCCATGACGTCCGCTCCAATATCCAGGACATAACATTTTCCTTCGCTCCTGTTCATGTGTGGTAATCTCAAATTGGATCCAGTCAATTCCAGAATCACGGGAAGAAAGACTTCCCGCGTACACCGTTCTGTTCTCAGCGTCAGGGGACCCATGTTATTATAGAAGTGCCAGTTTAATTTCTCCTTTGTGTACGCAAATAAGCTCTCCGAAGCATTTGAAAACGTCTAAATGCCAAGGCCATGCAGAGGTCAAGGTCAAAGGTGAAATTATGTGGGATTCTTTTATATTTCTTCCCAGGGAATGTGTGTAACATGCAGCAAAAAGTACAGGTTTTGACACAGATGTATCATTCAAATGTGTCTGCTAAGTTTTAATGGTCAGGGTCACGTCTAGGGGCAAGGTCAAAGATCAAATTGTGTGTTGCTTTCATATTTTACATAGAATTACTATGACATGCTGTATCAAAGTCAGTTTTTTGTACTGATGTACGTTAGTCAGTGCTGTTCCTCGGTTCATTGTTCAAAAGGATAATTTGAGGTTTTCGCCCCTCCCATTATAAATAAATACGGGAAATGTTAATTTAAATGGTACATTTGTATTTTGAGGTTGGAAAATGTGCACAACACGGTTTAGCATAATGCAAATCTCTCTAGAGGGGTTGCCAAACTAAGGTCAATGTCAAAATGTAAAATTGTGGTGGGGTCTTATTTCCAAAATAGAAACATAAACGTGCTGTCTAAACCAACAGTTTTATGTTCAATTGTGTAATTCCCATCATGACAATTACACTGAGACTACATGCGTGGTTTCAAAGTCAGTCGATCAAAGTCAATTTGTCTCACAACTGCGATGACAAAGGCACAATGCTGTGCATGCAAGATCTTCATTCCTGCACTTGCAATTCTTTGAACAACTAGGCGTCGCCTTGCATCCACATTTGATTAATTCTCTGCAGCTAACAGCGGCAGCTGGTAGAATTGTCCACAATGGTCACCACCCAGCGTCTCCTTTGGTCCACCCAAAGCCGTCAGGAGTAGGTGCAGATATCTTTGGATTCAAACTTCCTCTCCAAATACTGGCTTGGTATAGACATCGATTAACATGTTCGAGCAGTGCATTTTGAGTGGGAGGAAGCATCTCCATCATCTTCACTCTCCTTGTGAATAGCTCCTGTCGAAGCTCATTCACATCAACATGTGGAGTAGTGTTGTCATACATGATACAGGTAAATCTTTCTATAATTCTGAATACTGAAGCCCTAATGATGTAAGCCGATTTACATACATTTTATGCAAGTCTGCTAATCTGAATATAAAAAACACCGTCTTCCAAACTGGTTTCAATGAATGATACAAGTTCAGCAAATACCCTCGACTCGGGCAATTTCTGCTCAGTAAGCGTTAGTATACTCTTTGTATACTTCTGTAGAGATTTCTAAACATATTCATACAATGCTTGTGATATTTTGCATCAATGGCAACCAAGTCACCACCTGCAAGTGTGGCTAACAGATCTGTGTCTTGCATTTCCGTTGCCTGTTCTCTAAGCGAGGTGTCCAGTTCTAATGTACTACACATATGAAGTACCCCTTCTGTTTGCTTACAGAAGATACACCTATCTGAGTGTTTAGACTCATCAGAGGGGGTGGTGCGTTTTGATTTTCTTTGTACGATATCATCCCCACACTGTTCAATATTTCTCTTTTTGTCATGTTTTTCTTGAGCTCGCTGCAGTTTTGAACTAGCAAATTTAAGCTGCCAATTAAGGTGCCAGTGCCTTGTTGGTATGGAGGTCATTTGCATTAACGCTTTCAGGAAAACATATATCAACAAGCATTAAATGTAACTTTCTGAAACCTTCTACGTTTTTCATAAAGTCCTCATATGATTGTAGACCTTTACCGTCTTGTCTGGATGCGGGACATTTTAATATGTCATCGTCGGTTCCACATATTATGCAATTTGTCCAGTCCATTCTGTCGGGAAGGTCTAATATATAAGGTTCAAACAGTCTATTGTATTGCTAGCGCAGAATTTAGTCACCAGCAACTACCACGCGAAAATTCCCATCAATTTATACAACTGTATAACACATGATAGCAGACGACAATGAGAGAATTGTAATCTAAGCGATAACGCGTTTTAATTTTAAATTGAATAACAGTTTAAAAAATTACCCCCGGGCCGTGCATTATTATAAAAATCAAATGAATACCGATACTATTGTATGCTTATACATCTCGCAATTGATGTTACAATTAAATTACGTCAATTTTGTGTCTTAATCTGATTCCATGTCAATCTTAAAAGTGTCTGTAGATCGTTCTTATGTGGAATGACTGCATTAATGTTTTGCTATTTATTTTAACTGCTTGTTTTTCACTCTATTAGAATTCACAGCCGTTATGAATTTAATTGTGTTATACTGTATGCTACACTGTGGTTTATTTTCAAACACTTGTTCTTTTCAAACTATAGATAGCTATGCATATCAATAAACACATTTTTAAATTTTATATTGTCCCAATGTACATCTGTACCGAGTTTTAATGGTATGTTACATCATATTGCGACCATTCCACGAAAAAATCGGTAGTCTCAAACACAGTTTGACCTTTGACCTTGACTGTATTGTAACCTTGACTCAATATTTGGCAACTACCTCTAATTTTTTTTATATTATACTAAAATACTATACTATGGCAAAATATTAAAAAATTCCACATAATTTTGTTTGACCTTGACCCCCAGCATGGCTTTGACCTTTAAAAATTGACATCCCTCTCTAAAAGTGTTTCTTATTATACTAAAGTACTTCTGTGCCATGATTGGTGCTTTGTTACATAATATTACAGTCATTCCCTGGGAAAATATGAAAACCCCATAATTTGACCTTGGACCTTGACCTCAGCGTGACCTTGACCTTTAAAATTTGGCAGCCCCCCACCTCTAAAAGTTTCCGTATTAACCTAAACTACATCTGTGCCAAATTTGGTGCTTTGTTCCAGCAGGTCAGGATATTACTTCAATTTGGACTATTATAGGTTTCTATAACACGGACTTAGTCTGTCTGTGTGTCTGTCTGTCTGTCTGTCTGTTTGTCTGCGTGCGTGCGTGGGTATGTGTGCGAAATTGTGTAAATGTATGCGTTTGTTCGTTTCTCTGTGAGTGTTGTGACGATTGGATTTGTTGAACTGGGAATGTAGGTGAAAAGCAAATAAATTATAATAATGCTATTCTTAGTATTATTCCTGCAGCACATTTTGTGTTTTTCTGTATTTGTACAAACATGTAGTGTATATTAATATATATTATTGTACATAGTGTATATATGTTTGAGGGCCTCGTTAACATCAGGCAACTGACGATTTACCCTCGTGAAATAAAGATTATTATTATTATTATTATTATTATTATTATTATTATTAATATTATTATTATTATTATTATTATTATTATTATTATATGTCCAATATCTGGGATGAAAATGGACTTTTTAGTGCAAAAACTCACGATTTTGGTCAATTTCCTCGTAAACACCGTGCCCATACAGAATCGCTTAAATAATTTTAATGAAAGGTATTTACAGTGATTGCGGGGGGGGGGGGGAGCCCTCTGAGTCAAACAACGTTTTTTAGTCATCTCACGCAAAACGTACACGTTCTTAACCTTTAAATTAATATTTGAGTAATAGTATTCAGTAACTATGGGAATTTCCCATGTTGTCAGTGAGGTCAACACTTTCCATACATTACTAGGAGGATTAATATCATTTCCAACCATAATACTTTAAGGCTAATGATATTCGTAAAAGCATTGACTTAAATTAGTTCATAAGTCAGAGTTCCTCGACTCCATTCTATGCCAATTCTGGTTGGCTGCATTAGGCAGGAGTGGACCTTTCCGGTTTTGGCTATGCCCCGCCCATCTCTAGCTAAGCTCCACCCACACCTCGCTCGTGTTGGGATCGATCGACCGCTGAACACCCTGACTATCAATTTCCAAAAGAACTACACATGTAAGCTGTTGAATATTTTGAAACTAATTTGACTGGGTGCTGTTGCTGCCTAAGGCAAAATATTCAACAGCATGTTTATTAAATAGCAAAGAATTACAAAGACATACAATTCATACAATGTGTCGGACTCTTTGAGATTTGGACACGGTCTATATGGAACCCTTTGTGACGTAGTGATTGTGACATCATGCAGGCGCTGTGCTGATTATGACGTCATACGAGGTGAGATGATTGATGGATACTCTAGAAAGATGAGTTATGTTAGTCCGAGTTCTCTGACTCCACCCTATGCCTATTTTGATATACAGGGTGATTTGCCTCGCTCCACGTTTGCGTTTTTAATCCAGTCAAAATGGCATAAAACCTTATCCAGACGTGTATTATTATATCGCTTCCGAATTTCATCTTTTAACACTTTTCCAATAGAACAATCCTATCAGATCTTATGCTTTCTTGTTTTATCTGATAGTATTTTAGGCGCAATCTTAATATGCTTCTTAATTAGTATAATATTTTGCACAGGCTCCGACGCAATACATTTGTGGACTAGGTAGTAGTAGTAGTAGTAGTAGTAGTAGTAGTAGTAGTAGCAGTAGTAGTAGTAGTAGTAGTAGTAGTAGTAGTAGTAGTAGTAGTAGTAGTAGTAGTAGTAGTAGTAGTAACAGTAACAGCAGCAGCAGCAGCGGCAGCAATCGCAGCAGCAGAAGTAGTAGTAGTAGTAGTAGTAGTAGTATTAGTGGTAGTAGTAGTAGTAGTAGTAGTAGTAGTAGTAGTAGCAGTAGTAGTAGTAGTAGTAGTAGTAGTAACAGTAACAGCAGCAGCGGCAGCAATCGCAGCAGCAGAAGTAGTAGTAGTAGTAGTAGTAGTAGTAGTAGTAGTAGTAGTAGTAGTAGTATTAATCGTAGTATTAGTGGTAGTAGTAGTAGTAGTAGTAGTAGTAGTAGTAGTAGTAGTAGAAGTAGTAGTAGTAGTAGTAGTAGTAGTAGTAGTAGTAGTAGTAGTAGTAGTAGTAGTAGTAGTAGTAGTAGTAGTAGTAGTAGTAGTAGTAGCAGCAGCAGCAGCAGCAGTAAATTCTTGGCAAGTCTAGTACGTTCACGCAACGTCTATAATACTTTTCAATACTGAAGAATATACATTGACAAACATTTCTGTGACGTTGCATTTAAATATCCCCTTAAATAACAGAAAATTACCTTTTAAATGTGATAAAAGCTGATTTTTTCGCTACTAGTTTTGGAAATTTACCACTCAAATGACTGGCTCGCTTATCGAGTTGCAACAGTTCACAAGAAAATGTCCATTTGCAGACCGGGAGAAGACTATTTTTGAACATTTAACACTGAAATGACTGGCTCGATAAGCGAGTCAGTCATTCCAGTGTTAAATGTTCAAAAATAGTCTTCTCTCGGTCTGCAAATGGACATTTTCTATGAGAAAATCGAGGGTTAAAAGGTTAATGTCTATTTTTCAGAATAGAGTGCGTGATACAGACTTGTAGGTGCGTTGAGAACTATGAGAAGTTAGAGGTGGCAGATGAATGTGCTAGTTCAGACTCTGACTGCGATATACACTTCGTTCTTGACATGCATGGTATACAGCATAAAAGACGTAATTGCTTTTGTCATAATGTGTTATTAACATGTCAAGTCTTAAGAAGCTGCCCAGGAGTCTATGACGCTCATCTGTAGCAGGGGTTATATAATGATCATAGGGTTCTTTCAGTAAAGTTTAGTTAAATGCCGTCAGGTGGGTTAAGACTAAAAAAACAGTACAGTGTTTAAATGATGTGCCCCAAGTTTGAGTGAAATCGTCTCAACGGTAAATAAGGAGTATAATTTTAGAAGTTTTCATAGAGACTTTTGGGATTCTCAGACAGTCATCGAAAACATGTAGCAAATAGACTGCGTTCAGAGATGAGGACTTAGTGACCCGAGAATTAGATATTTAAATCTTTGAACTGAAAATGATATTCATTTTAGCCGCCTACAATTTGAATGGATGTCAACTTCTCGCATTCCAAATTATGGGGAAAATGTGTATTCCAATGTGGTCCTAACGCCCTCCACCAACCCCCAGTGGACGGACGGATGGGAAGATTGGTGGGCGGGCGGATGGGCATGCAGGATAGGACTAGAATGGACCGAACAGGGCGGATTTACAAGATGGATAGACGGACAGACCTGACGTGATTTAACCTGATCCTACCTGACCTGACGTAGCCTTAGTTAACCTGACCTGACCTGACCTGACCTGACCTTACCTGACCTGACCTGACTGACCTGACTGACCTGACCTGACCTGACCTGACCTGACCTGACCTGACCTGACCGAACTGAACTGATCTGATCTGAGCTGAGCTGGCCTGACTTGACCTGACCTGACCTGACCTGACCTGACCTGACCTGACCTGACCTGACATGGCGTGACCTGAGCTGAACTCACGTGCCCTGACCTGAACTCACGCAACCTGACCTGACCTGACGTGACCTGCCGTGACCTGAGCTGACGTGACCTGATAGCACATGACAGAGCTGACCTAACCTGACATGACATGACCTGAACGGTCATCGCATGACTTTACCTAACAGGACCGGACATGATCTGACCTGACCTGGCATGACCTGACGTGACCCGACCTGAACTGACGTGACCTGATAGCACATGACAGAGCTTACCTAACCTGACATGACTTGACTTTAACGCATGCCTTTACCTGACAGGAGCGGACCTGACAGAACTGGACTGGGCCAGACAGAAATAATGCCAATAGAACAGATCCCTTTTGTGGATGGTGATGAAGAATCTAGTTCATTCCTAAGGAATTAGAGAAGGTCATTGGATTACAGGTAAGTTGTAATCTAATTTCTTATAAGCAATACCAACATTCGGCAACGGTTCTTTTACCCTACTTCTTCTCAAGAACCACTAGGCGGATTTCAACCAAATTTCACAGGATGCATCCTTCGGTCATAGTGACACCGGTTTGTTCAAGTGAAGACGATTGGCCAATTCGGCCGGCAGCCATTTTCGATTTTAGCAGATTTTTTAAAACATCTTTAAATATCTTCTACGAAACTGCTGAAGGGATCGTGCCAAAATTTGGGATGTATATTTAGACACCGAGAGCCATTTAAGTTTATTCAATAGAAGTTAAAGGCCTGTCCGTCATCAACCAATAAAGATTTTCGCAGCCATATTGGAATTTTTCATTTGATGGATTTTGAAGCCAACCAATCAGCCAACCAGTCAACCAGTCAGCTAGCCAGCCAGCCAACCAACCAGCTAGCCAACCGGCCAACCAACCAGCTAGCCAGCCAGCAAGCCAACCAGCCAGCCGACCGACCGACTCACCAACCGACCGACAGACAGACATGGATAATATACCCATTTCCTGACACTTGCATTTAGCCTGCAAATACGTTATCGAGAAAGATCGATTACGAATTATTATTCTGGCGCATAACATTAACCCTTTGTACACGAAGGGATGAATTTGAAAACTTTTTCACAATTTAATAAATATTCTGTTGACTATTTTAAAACTTTTCCGGCTGGGAACCCTCGCAATATGTTTCTGTCAAATTAGTTTAAAAATATTCAGCATCCTACATTATAGTTATCTTGAAATATGATTCTGGGAACTCATGATTCAAAAGTTTAAACACACCGCCCTCTTGCTCACTGGAAAACTTGTGTTTAGTCAGCTCGCAACGTTATATCGATCTTATTCATGGCTGTCCGTTATCGTGGATGTTAGAAAACAACAAATTTGTATTCAAATGTTAGCCGTGATCCAGATAAAACCGGGATCCGGATCGGATCAAATTCTCGCCAAGGCAAAGCCATTCCCTGACACGCGTTCAACATCATTATATGTGGCAGTTGTGATATGCAATGATGAAGGGCATCTATTGGATTTAATGGATGAATCCAAACTGTCACTCACGTATTGATGTCATATTCAATTACGTCACATATACGTTGCCGTCACAATTTTAACTGACTGACACTATTCCGTCATGAACATGGAATAGTCCGCGAGTCGTACGAATTGCATGTCCTTACTATTTAATAAACATTCTGTTGAATATTTTGAAACAAATTTGACTCGCCACTGTTGCTTCCATATGCAGCAACCGCCAAATTAATTTCAATATATTCAACACGTTAGCTGCTGTATAGTTCCCCTCGAAATTGGGATTCTAGGAATTTAGGATTCAAGGTATATAATTATTTAAATTGATCGCAGCGCGCCCAAAGCACGAGCGTAGCTTAGCTAGAGATTTGCGGTGCATACCTAAATGTGGATTCATCCATTCTACACATGGCAGTTGTTTGCGGCAGGTCATCCTCCTCGTTAATTCAGCTTTCCAGAGTATCCATCCATCATCTGACCTCGTATGACGTCATAATCAGCCCAGCGCGTGCATGATGACGTCATAATGATTACGTCGCAAAGGGTTCCATATAGACCGTCATCAAATCTCAAAGAGTCCGCCACGTTGTATAAATTGTATGTCTTTGTAATTCTTTGGTATTTAATAAACATGCTGTTGAATACGTTGAAACTAATTTGACTGGGCGCACCCAGTCAAATTAGTTTCAAAATATTCAACAGCTTATCTGTGTAGTTTTTTGGAAATTGATAGTCAGGGTGTTCCGAGATCGATCGATTCCAACACGAGCGAGGTGTGGGTGGAGCTTAGCTAGAGATGGGCGGGGCATAGCTAAAACCGGAAAGGTCATTTATAAAAGGGTTCATTATGGTCATATGTGCCAAATTATGCGCCTTCTTTAATTATGTAAAGATTTCCTATAAAAAGTGACCTAAACTGCCCCCCCCCCCCCACTATAGAACCATAAGTACACGTGAACATTGAGAATGTTCCGTTTGCTGTGCTAGATGCATTATTGCGCGGAATAAGACACGATAGAGGGATGTATGGGATCCCATTGCAGTAAATGATATCATGGTATGGCAGGACAGGATTATGATAGATAGAGTGTCTGGAACTGGGCCCCACTTCATATCTCTATTATCAACCGAGTCGAAAATTATCACATTGCTCGAGTTTTAGCTAGTGAAATGTGACAATTTTTGACGAGGTTAATAATAGTGATATGAAATGGGACCGGGTTTAAGATTCTATTTATCATTTAAACTGATATTTTGACAACAGTTCCAATAATGTCGATCGCTGAAATCCGTTTAAGCGCACCACTTTGCGCTGTTCGTTTTCATCGTTGTAGCGCATCACTAGCTAAGTGACAAATGCGCCACGGAAAATAATGACAAACAAAACATCATTATTTTGGACTTGAGATTACTTGTATACTATATGGCCTGTGGTGAATCGTGTTTGCGATGATAGGCATCGTGTGTTCAAGAGGACGTTTGGGCCTAACTAGTTGTCGCAGTTATATGTAGCATCACATAGGTGCATCTCGACTTTCATGAACTGCAGAGGAGTGAGCTCTAGATTCTACTCTTCCTCAAGGTACCGTCATCATTCATCTCCTTTGTGTCGGGCAGGTATACACTCTGCTGTGGCTTCATTTGTGAAGTTGTTTGTGGCTTTGAGTTGTTTTGTGTTTATTGGAAGAGGCCCATCAATGGAAACAGCACTATCTGTATGACATCATCTCTACCCAGATAACGCAGCTTACTGGGCCGATACTGGGCCGATACTTTCAGTATCGGCCCGGTATCGGCCCAGTATCGGCCCAGTAAGCTGCGTTAACAGGGTAGTAGCATATCTAGCTGTACGATCATCAATACCTCAGGTTGTCCTTGATTAGTCTTGTTGAATGTTGACAGTTAATAGAGCTGCAGCGAGATAACAGTTGAAGAGCACTGGTGACAATACATCGCCATACCGTGATCATACCGATGTGCTAAATTTGGCAGAAAGCGTTGTCGTGTCAAATTTAGTGTTTGCCAGTAGGAGTATCACCATGTAAGTTCGTCATGATAACACTCAGTTTGATGTAGGAATTGAAGAACCAGCGGTCTCTTGATGGTATCAAATTCATGCGACATATCCATTCCCATTTAAGAAAAATCACAATGGTTTGACTGAAGCACCTATGTCAGCGCAACTGCGTGCTTGTTTATTGCCGCCATGAGAGTTTCGTTTTAATGTGTTAATTCTTTCTCTGAGATAGGAAAAAGGTCACATTTGACAGCATCTTTAGTATGCTGTTCAAAAACATGGTTGAGCTCAGGATGGAGAGAGTTCCAGATGGTTTCTTGGGTTTAGGCAGTGTGATGAGTGCCCTTCTCCCTGAGCATCTATTGGGAGGTGTTCTTCAAACGCAAAATTGATGTTCTGTGTGCTAGGTGCTGTGATGGTATCACATGCGTGCTTTCTGAGTTCATTGTTGATGTCATCCTCCCCGAACACGCTTCCATGCTGTAGGGCAGTAATAGAGGAATCCAGTTTCTCAGTCAATCATATAATGCCACAACCATTAAATTACGAAATTGATTGTCAAAAATGCCGAATCGGTCCCATATATATATATATATATATATATATATATATATATATATATATATATATATATATATATATATATATATATATATATATATATATATATATATATATATATATATATATATATATATATATATATATATATATATATATATATATATATACGACTACTCAATATCCAACAGATATGGGACCGATTCGGCATTTTTGACAATCAATTATCTCAATTGCATACTTTGAACCTAATTTGACTTGGTGCCGTTGCTTGCAGCAAGGCTGCGCAACCCACTTCTATAACGAATTTAATGCCCTGCAGTGTTGAATTTATCATAGCTATCAAAACAGCGAATTAATTACCATCAAACTGTTGCTTTTCAAAAACCGAGAATATTGATCTGCCAACAATATGTTATCTTTTAGTGTGACGAACGTGTCAATTACATTAATCGACATATCGATATAAAATGAATTATGCATATTGGTGTAGAAAAGCTAGATCAGCTGACAGTTGCGATGACAGTATGTTTACAAACAACGAGGACACCCCTGCTTCAGCAAACCCACGTACTACAGCTGCTAACTGTTTTTGGCTTCGCTGTCGCGATGTCTAATTTAAGAATTGCTTATCTAAATATCACGCTATGATGAAATATCTCCCTTAGACGTCTGAGGGGTAATAAATTTGTTACACCAGCGCAAACAATTATATTTCCCTCGCTATGACCGGGGAAAAATAAAATGTATATCCCGAGCGCAGCTCTATCAGGTATAGCCCCTTTAAATTACGAAATTTTGTAACCAGTTTTCAAACATTAGCCTAGTAAACACGCTAATTAGCGTACTGTTATTATTTTAAGGGCTAAATTTATAAAGATCAAACTATTTGCTCATTAAATGCACATTGACAGGTCAAAGGAATCCTATTTTTGGAAATTTACCACAGGAATGACTGTCTCGATTATCGATACAGTCATTCCAGTGGTCAGTTTTCAAAAATAGTGCTCTCTTGGCCTGCAGGTGGACGTTCCTCAAGATCACTGCAGAAACAAGTTTTGGCCGGCTTCGTCATGAAAGGGTTAACCATGTGATGCGCACACACCAGGAGACACACACACTCACAAGCACCAGAAAATTATCATTAACATGGGAAGTAATACTTATAAGAAAGAAATACAAGTCTTCACCAAGATAAAGAATATACAAATTTAATGCCCTCCTCATCTAGGCCAAACATTGGACAATAGCAGCATCATTGGTATCCAAATTCTAAGTGGTATCGCCTAATATATACACCTGTGCTAAAGTTAAGCACCACCCTATTTTTACGCACATGCGAGGGTATATTCATGTGCTATGAAGAAAGCAATAGCATAAGCATTTATGTACCCATCCATCTTAGTGCAAGAGGTAATAATGCAACTAGAGGAATGCTGATTATGATGGTGGGGAAACACTGTATGTTTTTGTTTGAACTTGAAAACGAGGCCTGAATATGGTTCCGTTGACACAACTGACAACTATTGCCCTACAGTTGACACACGTGGCTAGATTGTCATTAATTGTGTCTGAAAACGAAGTTTAACATCTGTGCACGAGTTTGAGACTGTCATTATTAATACCGGGTATATCCACCTTGTGCCTGGATGACGGCCTGGACACGACGTCTCATGCTGGTCACCAACCGACTGAAACGCCATTGTGGTATTCGTTTCCATTCAAGATGGAGTGCGTCTGTTAATTCCTGTAGGTTCTGCACAGGAGGATCCCTCCTTCTCACCATGTTTCCCAGAATGTCCCAGATATGCTCAATAGGGTTCATGTCAGGGCTCCTTGCTGGCCATGGTAGGGTTTCGATGGCATTCTGGCGGAGGTATTCATGCACAGCTCTAGCACGATGTGGTCGGGCGTTGTCATCCATGAATAAAGGGTGGGTTCCAGGTGCATGATTTACAAAATGAGGGACCACAACTCTATCCAGTATGGAATCTTGATATCTTTGTCCATTTAGTGTTCCAGGTACAGTCAACAGATCCAGCTTACAATCAAATGAGATGCACCCCCATATCATAACGGAACCTCCACCAAATGGAACTTCTTCCATGATGTTACGTTGGTCGTACGCCGTGCGTCTGGACCTCCATACACGAGTTCGACCATCTGTGGCATGAAGCAGGAACCGACTTTCATCGGACCAGTGTACCCGTCTCCAGGATCTCATGTTCCAGTGTCTTCTTTCGTTGCACCACCTCAGACGCTCCTCTTTGTGGTGTGCAGTGAGGAGAGGACGTCTGACAGGTCTCCTAGCTTTCATGCCAGCAGCATACAGTCTCCTTTTGACGGTAGACATTGACACTCTATTGCGCGTTTCCCATTGCTGGCTGAGCACTCTGCTGTTGGTGAATGGAGATCTCCTAACAAGGCGTACTAGGGCTCGATCATCACGGGCAGTAGTCTTCTTCGGTCTTCCAGATCTAGGCCTGTCCTTCACCTCGTTAGTTTGCCCATGTTTTGCAATCAAACGACTGATTACAGTATTGTTAATGTTCAGCTGTCTGCCAATCTCTCTGCATGACATACCAGTGGTATGCATGCCTATGATTTGCCATTTCACACGATCACTTAACCTTCGTCTTGCCATAGCGGTTCACAATCAAGAGCTAATTCTCTCTGTACAAATAAACCACGGTCATGAACACAAAATTCCTAATCTTGTCGCCTAAATCTGTATGTAATGTTCTACACCTCAAACTGGACTTTTACATAACTGAACACGTGTGCTGTTTCCCGCCACGCACGGACATCAAGCGGCGTGAAGTCATGCATGCATGTGCATTTCGTACTTGGAATTATGTCAGCTAACGCGGGGACAAAAAGTATGGCAGCCTAGTTGTACCATCATGTTTCTACGTTCTATTGTTTTTGCTGGTGCTTAACTTTTGCACAGGTGTATATATTGGCCATGCACAGAATAAGATGTTGATAGAGTTAGACAAGATCTATTGAACTATGTCTGTCGCCATCAGTTCTGTATCTTATCTTACCATTCCGGTTATCCAGTTCCAAATAGCTGTAAAGAAGAGGGTCGATGGAACTGAGATCACAAGGAACATAGTGTAATTTATTGGTTCAACTCAGTATATTCATTTAAGAACGTGTTGGCATTCGTACCTGATAATTAATTAGTGTTGATGAAAGCTATCACTGTATGCCGCAACGATAACAACAACAACAACAACAACAACAACAACAACAACAACAATGTTCGGCATTGCTTTTTCCTTGAGAATTATTGCATGCCTACGCTTTTACTACAACAGACAGCCTGTTAGATAAGCAATTCTTAAATTAGACATCCCGACAGCGAAGCCAAAAACAGTTAGCAGCTGTAGTACGTAGGTTTGCTGAAGCATGGGTGTCCTCGTTGTTTGTAAACATACTGTCATCGCAACTGTCAGCTGATCTAGCTTTTCTACACCAATATGCATAATTCATTTTATATCGATATGTCGATTAATGTAATTGACACGTTCGTCACACTAAAAGATAACATATTGTTGGCAGATCAATATTCTCGGTTTTTGATATGCAACAGTTTGATGGTAATTAATTCGCTGTTTTGATAGCTATGATAAATTCAGCACTCTGCCGAGCATTAAATTCGTTATAGAAGTCGGTTGCGCAGCCTTGCTGCAAGCAACGGCACCCAGTCAAATTAGGTTCAAAGTATGCAATTGACATAATTGATTGTCAAAAATGCCGAATCGGTCCCATATCTGTTAGATATTGAGTAGTCGTATATATATATATATATATATATATATATATATATATATATATATATATATATATATATATATATATATATATATATATATATATATATATATATATATATATGGCATTCGTACCTGATAATTAATTATAATTTTGACGTTAGTGTTGATGAAAGCTATCACTGTATGCCGCAACGAGAACAACAACAACAACAACAACAACAACAACAACAACAACAACAACAACAACGACGACAACAACAACAACAATGTTCAGCATTGCTTTTTCCCTGAGAATTGGTGCATGCCTACGCTTTTACTACAACTGACAGCCTGTCAGAAGCGAGGCGTAATAAGAATCACATAGCACAAATATTAGACCAATTAATTATCTATATACCTTATGCGTATTTACCATTCAAAGCTATAGTACGTTAATTCCCGTTCCATTTAGTTATATCTTATTTGTATTTTTTTTGTAACTGATAGACATACTTTTTATATGATCAGTCTACACCATATATACGTCAATTGACCATTTAACCTTCATATCAGACAAAAACGGCTTCTACAGTGGTCTTGGGAAATGTCCATTTGCAGACCAAGAGAAGACTATTTTTTAAAACTTACCACTGAAATGACTGGCTCGATGACCAAAAAATGGTCTTCTCTTGGTCTGCAAATGGACATTTTCTATGAGGGTTAAGACAATTACTCAATTAGTATGAAATTATCAGCAATACAATTGTGATTGCTATCGATGTTGAGTTTCTAAAGGAAATAAATATTAGCTGCCATTAACTGGTTCCAACACCACGAAGCGAAACATGTGACTTTATCAACCACTATTTACATTACTAGATAACACGCTATGCTCCAAGGCAGAATGCTGGACCTGACATCTGAGATCGATTTTGCATTGTATAATTTCTCTCTCTTTCTATCTCAACCTCAAAAGATTGATGGGTCATGATACCGCCACAACAGTGATAATGAAATTAAACTAATTCTCAAGCACTCGATTAATGTTTGACATAGAGGTAGTCTTGATGTCACCGCGTGCAAATATGCATAGACACTCGTCCGTTTATTGACTAAAGTTGGCTTATATCGACGTCAGCTAAAACACATTTCCATCATAAACTACATATGTATCGCGTGCATAGCTAGTCATAATATTAATTCTTTTAAGCGTCAATTTAACGGTGAATGTATTATTTTCTTACCTTTATATGCTAATAACATACACAAGGCTATCCACGGTAGTAGCGCATAATTTGCTAGGCTGCAAATATTGTGTAAATGGACAGATGTCTGAAGTAATGAATCGCACAGCGGGTTTCGGTTTTGATGCTCGGAATATTAACATAACTGACAAAGATTATTTGAGTGGATACGAAGTATATTTCCAACAGTATGAAGCGTTACCAACATTTTGTTATAAAGAATTGCCTATAACTTTGTTTAGTTTTGGAGCAGTCATCAACATGCTCTTGGTGTATTATATGTTATCAACTAAGAAATATCGTGCTACGGTCTTCTTCATGATCACCCAGATCTTCATAGCAGATTTCCTTACATGCGTGTTTGCGGTCACGTGGCCATTACTGATCTATCCCAGCATGCGCGTTTCTGGAATGACCGCCCGTGTTCTCTGCCCACTTCTCATGGCACTTTGTTTCCTATTTCAACTGGTCAGTGAATTCATTGTCATGATGTTCGCCATTGTCAGGTAAATAAATCGGATGGCTGCTGCGAGATCGCATTCACCCCTGTCTCAGCTGAGCACTAAGACATCCAGTCATTAAGACATACCACCACGATGTCAATATTCTATCTTTTACTGTGCGAATAGCAGGGCAACTGGTGTACATTTCTCAACAAATTTCCTGGATGATGCTGTTGTCTACGACAGCAACATCTTCCACCACCAAATTTTATTGAAATATGAACACCAGATCATCTTTTAATTCAATTTGAGAAATTAAGATTTTGACGTTAGAGTGGTAAGGGTTAATGAGTAAAGCCGGACGACACTAAATTTGCCCAATTTAACACCATCTCGTCTTTGATACGAGGCCATATGTGACTGTACCAAATTGTTAGATCGATCTAAATTCACTTATCATTGCATTGACGATAATTGACCTTTTCAGTTTTAGCTATGCCCCGCCCATCTCTAGCTAAGATCCATCCACACCTCGCTCGTGTGGCAGCACCAGCGCACTGTCAAATTAGTTTCAAATAGTCAACAACATGTTTATTAAATAGTAAATTACATACAATTCGTACAGCAACACTTAGCACGTCACCAATTATGCGTTTATGACGAATTTATCTACGCCATTCATGACATCATTATGACGTTATCCCACACGTCACGTAGTTAATTATGACGTCATATGATGGATAGATAAACTGGAAAGTTCCATTATGATTAACAGGATGGTTATTAGCTTTATAGATGAACATCGACACAGTAATAATTTGAATCTGAGAATTTTGGTGATTTCTATTTTCCCAAAAGTGACATACTGTATGTTATGGAACTTTGTGTTTGTCACATGCATAAACACATTTAAAAGTGTACAGCAAAATATTTAGTCTCATAAACTAAATCAGCTGTGCCATTCTCCTCATTAAGATGTATGATCGTGTATCGTGCCTTAAAACAAGTCGAATCATACACGCAAAAAGGTCTGATAAGGCTCAATTTTCGTTCGGCACCGTAGAACATGTTTGATGAAACAACCAATGATATACCAGAACTTGTATCAGTTGATTTTGTTGGTATCACTTGTTGGGTAGCCTCATCTAAGAATGCCCGGTGCTGTATGAGCGTGTATAATGAAGATGTATGGCATACAATTTCATAATCATACATGTATAATCACACATGTTGGATCGTCTATCACTGACTTTCGTGTAATTCATGAATTAATTTCCTCACTCAATCATATGGCGTCATAATGAACTACGAGACGTGTATGCTGCCATCATAATCATGGCGTCATGAATGATTCGATTAAGCCCGTCTTTAAAGCTTAATAGTACGACACGTTGCACGAATTGTATATTCTTACTATTTAAGAAACATGCTGCTGAATATTTTAAAACTAATATGACTGGGCGTTGTTGCTGCCATAGGCAGAAGCAGTACCAAGTCAATTTAGTTTCAAAATATCGATCCATCCCAATACGAGCCAGGTGAGGGTGGAGCTAAGATAGAGATGGGCGGGGCATAGCTAAAGCTGGAAAGGTTCATTAATCGCCCTACAAAAACCGCATTATGCAGCCATATCTGTGCCATATCAATTCATCAGCAATGGGAGGAACAAAGGGATACATTTAAAGCTATACCACGCCCATTTCTAACTAGGCTCCACCCACTTTGTACATATGTTGGTATTGATCTGTATACATTGAACACTGAATAATCAAAACCCCAATTTCAAGATAACTATACGGATAAGCTGTTGAATATTTCGACACTATTTTGACTGGGGGCAGTTGATGTCACAGCTCCTAGTCAACTAAGTTTCAAAATATTTTTAAATGGTAAATTAACCAAATATATACAATTCGTTTACTTGACGGGCGTTTCAAGGTTTATGATGGAGGCATAATACGTTATAATAGTCATTAATACTCATTATGAGTGTGATTTGAGCCAACGTTTCACATACATGGTTATGCCGTTATTTAATTGAGTGACAGATCTGACATCTCCATTGGCTTTGAAAGAAAAAGTGGTTGGTAGAGGAGAAAGTTGAATGCTAAACAGACATGGTGCTTTGAAGAGAGGTTGGTATGTATTGATTATGTAGGAGTGTGTATTATAGCCGGCTGTCAACAGAACAAGGCTGTTAATTAAAGTTCTCATCGATTCTTAAAAGATACATATCCTAGGTAAATTTATGACTATTTGTTACTTTACGGACACTTTAACACCTTGGACGCCAGCAAAAGAATGACCAGCATTAGCATTACGAGAATGGTTTTATACCAACAATTCCCCACCAGCGAAGACTATAGAGTCTGAAATAATTGCGCCCTCAAATATCTAACTAAAATGGCGGCTACAGTCCTAACTAGTTACAGTGTCCGTAAAGTAACACATAGTCCTAAATTTAGCTAGGGTATATAGCCTTAATGAATAGATGAGCACTTTAACGAGCAATGTTTATACACGGATAAATCAATCATCACCACCTACTGTCAGCATTAGCATCATTAAGTTTGCTCGATGTCATATACCGGTGTCATATCACTTAGGCCGTATTCTCACTAGAGCGGTAATCAGGAATAACGTGAAACGTCAGCATGGTGTTATTCATAGTGAAAACACGGCCTTAGTTTAAAGTATGAAGGCTAACTTTTGTAGCGCATTCATTATATTTAGAGCTTTTTAAGACGCTAGTGGGCACCTTTGGTTATAGGCTATTACCATTGCAAGCATCGAGATAATTTGACATAATTTCTGGAAAATATATGTTAAAGGTGCATTTTCACACCAAAATGCTTGAAAAAAAAATTGTTGAACTTATATAGTTTTAAAGGCTTAAACTGTGTATCTCAATGTAGTGAAAAGAAAGAAATCTTAACATATGATGATTTAATTCCATATAAATAAATTTCGTAGGTTTAGTTGTGAATTTGAATTAGGGACTCGTGCCTCTGATTCAATTTGACAATTTAAAAAATATATTAATTTATACGCAATGAAATCATCAAATGCCAAGATTTATTTCATTTCATTATATCTAGGCACACAATCTAAGCCTCTAAAAGTATATAATTATATCCATTTTATTTTCAACCATTCTGGTGTGAATATACACATTTAATGGTTAGGTTTGATATAATGACATATTTAGGCATCCCATTTTACTACAAATATAGATATGTATAGCACACGTCATTACAAGCTTGATATAAGAACAAAATACAATCTCATCTCAAACGCTAGTGTTATGATGCCCTTTAGAAATGTAATAATAATAATAATAATAATAATAATAATAATAATAATAATAATAATAGTAAATATAGTAACAAGTAGCAATGCCCGGGTTCCAAGGATTTGATTGGCATTAGATGTGCCTAATGCACAGCGTATTTACAAATAGTTATCAAGTTGTTGTGAATAAACATTAATGCCCTCTTATCACTAAGTATATTCCCCAATTTCTAGGTTGATATTTCCAGCGGTTCTAGAGAAGGTGATTGTTTTGTAATTCATGACGTCATCCAGATGGTTTCTAATCCTCTTGGAACAAAAAATGTCCTTAATCAAGTCGGATTCTACTCGAAGTATACATAACATTTTCCAATAATCAAGGAAAAGATCATGAAACGTCAAATAACCAAGAGGTATACACTGTTAGGTGAGGGCTGTGATTTGGATCACAAACAAAACATTTCAGGCAAATCCATGATTCTCAATCAGATTGTATGGGTAAAGAGAGGTAATATATGCCAAAAACGAAAACTGATACCTTGGGTCTCGACCTGGTGACCTTGATCTTGTGGTCGGATCACTCCAAAACCATCACCATTGGATCCGGCATGCACAATATTGCTTTGGTAAAGTTTTCATGAAAATCAAGGAAAAAGCCCTGAAGTGTCAACTAACCGAGAAATCTGCAAAGTTTGTGTGGGCTGGCTTTGATTCAAAATTTAACACTTCATTCAAACTAAGACTCACAATCATCTTATATTGGATCTATCATGCGTGATATACATATTGGTAAAGCTTTCATGAATATCAAGGAAAAAGCCTCGAGAAATCTGCAAAGTTTGTGTGGGGTGACTAGGATTCAAAATTTTACATTTCATTCAATCTAAGACTCTCAATTATCTTATATGAGTAAGGGGAGGTAATCTATGCCAAAACCGAAAACTGGTATCTTGCTTCTCGACTGGGTGATCCTGACCTTGTGATCGGATCGCTCCAAAACCATCACCATTGGATCCGGCATGCATGATATACCTCTGGTAAAGCTTTCAGGAAAATCAAGGAAATAGCCTGGAAGTGTCAAATAACCGAGAAATCTGCAAAGGTAGGGGAGAGTAAAAAAAATCAAACATTTCACTGACTAACAACCTCAATTAGCCTGTATTGGTAAAGGTAGGTAATCTATACATTCTCTAATGAAGAGGACTTCACTTCTGCCAAAAACCAAAACTATTAATTTTGATGCCCATGGGGTACCCTTCCACTTGGGCACATGTTGGCCAGATCAACCAACCCGTTCAGAACCTATATGTAACGGCCTGACCAAGTTTGGTTGTTTTCTGATCAAAACTCTAGGCATAGTCACAGTTCAAATATCCATCCTGAAAATTCCCATTCATTCCATATGGGGCCATTTTCCATGCATCTTCGGTAAAATGTCAAAGGTCAAGGTCACATTTTAGTTGGGTAGACATATTTAGGAAGTGAGGGTAACATCCTGCCCAAGTATGGTAATTATCCAATCAAACCTTAGGTATAGTCGCACTTCAAAGGCCAATAGTGAAAATCTCTGAACATTTTTAATAGGTCACGGAAGGGTGGGCAGCTCGAGGACGATTGGACAAATCCAAGTTGAAAGCACAGACAAGCAATTGGTCCATGAGTACTAGCACTTGACCAAATTTGGAGTTGATCTGGACAAAACTGTAGGACGAGATGCATGACAAACTTTGTTATTGAGGCTAATAATATATATGACATCATCAACATGGCCGCCAGACAATTCATCACACGCTATCAAGAGTGGTAAATTTGAGTTTGGGAGGTGAGGGAGCCTACAAGAAGTCATTTTGGCCATCAAAATTCATCCTATCAAAAAATTCAAAATGGCCGCCTAAATGCTCTAATTTCATTGGATAATGGCGACCATGCTTTTATAGGTATTAGGCTGCCTGGATACACATTTTAATTGCACTTATTCCGTGATCATATTCCCAAATTTTTACCAAAATCAGTTCAGTAGTTCTGGAGAAGTAGATTGATTTGTGATATATGAGGTCATAAAGATGGCCGCCAAACCCAACATCCAATCCTCTTGGTTTTATCAAATTTAATTCTCAGCATCATCTAAAGTATGTTGTCTAAGTGTTGCATCACCAGACTTGTCGGTTTCAGAGAAGACGATTTCAGAAAAGTTTCCAAACACTGCACAAAATCCAAGATGGCCACCAAAATAATGAGCCAATCAGATGTAAGTATTTTCAAAATTTAGATATTAGCTGTCCCTAGTAGCCTATGCAATTTAAAGCATATCGGTGTTGCCGTTTATTGGTTATTAACTTTAAACGAAAAGGAAGGAATAATAATAATAATAACAACTAGAGGTTAGAGGGCTAACCTCACAGGTTCCAAGAAAAGGTTTCAGGTCAAATGTGTCATTGGATGGTAAAAAGAATATCACTGTGACCTATTTTTAATATCTGGTGAACCGGTTGCTCATATTACATATACATAATGAATAACGACCTAAATTAATAAAAGTTATCAAACACAGAAAAAATTGTCAAAAACAGCAGAAGAATGGTGAAAATCAATCAGAGGATCACGAATTGTCAAAAATTATGAAAAATAGTCAAAAAGCATTAAAATGAAAAAAATGATGTTAAAAGGGTTAATAGAGAAATTCAGCAGTAACATGTTTAATTGAGATTGTAATTTAGCAGTAAAAGGGTTAATTGAGACTTGTAATTCAGCAATAAAATGGTTAATTGAGCCTTGTACTACACCAGTAAAAGGGTTAATTGAACCCCGTACTACACCAGTAAAAAGGTTAATTGAGACTTGTAATTCAGACGTAAAAGGGTTAATTGAAACTTGTAATTCAGAAGTAAAAGGGTTAATTAAACCTTCTAATTCGGCCGTAAAAGGGTTAATTGAGACTTGTAATTTAGCAGTAAAAGGGTTGATTGAGCCTTGTACTACACCAGTAAAAGGGTCAATTACACTTGTCATTCAGCAGTAAACAGGTTAATTGAGACTTGTATGTCAGAAGAAAAAGGGTTAATTGAGCCTTGTAATTCGCCAGTAAAAGGGTTAATTGACACATGCTAGTCATCAGTAAAAGGGTTAATTGACACTTGCTAGTCATCAGTAAAAGGATTAATTGAGTCTTGTAATTCAGCAGGAAAAGGGTTAATTGACACTTGATATTCAGCAGTAAAAGGGTAATCAAGACTTATAATTCAGCAGTAAAACGGTTAAATACCTACTTGCAATTCAGTAGCAATTCAATGGGTGGCCATTCAGCAGTAAATGGGTTAATGGGACTGACTTATGCCAAAGGATTAATAGAAGTATCCTTATAATTCAGGAGTAAAAGGGTTAATTCTGATGCTTAATCATAATCATGTAGTTGTTGGTAGTACCAAGATGGCCGACAGTCAGCGACAGTGTAGAAGGCAATAACAAGTTCCAGCTAGAAATGGATTCAGTGTAATACATACCCTTGTAATCATCAAGTTGCCACCAAAAATTTAATCGACTGCGAAAACTGTGACCTCTATTAAGGAGCACCTCTATTTGCTTTATGTTATGTAGTAATTTGGGGCGCTCATATCTCAGCCATTTATGGAGGGATCGCCTTGATTGTTTCAAACCCTCATCTGTGGACATCTCTGCACATGGTGAACTACATTAAAAAACCCGCTGACTTTGTAGTTCTGAAGAAGAAGCCAGTGGAAAAGGAATAATAATAATAATAATAATAATCATAATAATAATAATAATAATAATAATAATAATAATAATAATAATAATAATAACTAGAGGTTAGAGGACTAACCTCATGGGTTCCAAGAAATGGTTTCTGGCCAAAGGTGTCATTGGAGGGTGAAAGGAATGTCACTGTCAACTATTTTTAATATCTGGTGAACATAATGCAAAAGACCAAAAACCATAATAAGTATCAAACATGGTAAAAAACCCATCAAAATGATATAAAAACCCCAGAATTGTCAGAAACAGCAGAAAAAAGGTGAAAATCAGTCAAAGAGGACAAAGATTTTCCAAAAAATAAGGAAAAATGGTCCAAACGCATTAAAAAACAATAACAATTTATGAAAACAGGAAAAAATTGTCAAGATCAGTCAAAAAGGTTCAAAATTGGCAAAAAGTAATAAGAAATGGACAAAACACAAAAATGTAGTCAAAGTGATAAAAAGGACAAAAATGATGAAAATCGAGAAAATCAGTCAAAAAGGACCAAGAATTGTCAAAAGTTATGAAAAATGGTCAAACAGCATAAATTTTTTTTATCAAAAACGACATAAATGGTAAAGGTTTGTCAAAATCGGTCACAAAGGGACCAAAAGGTAAAAAACTATAAAAAAATAACTAAAATAGCAAGAAATGGCAAAAAACGGTCAAAAAGGACCAATAATAGCTAAAACAATAAAAAATGACCCAAAAGAACAAAAAATGGTAAAAATTATCAGACACGGACAGGAACCATAAAAAATTCTAGAAATGATCATAAAAAAAAAAAAATGTGTCAGAAATGGCAGAAAAATTACGAAAATCAGTCAAAATGGACCCAGAATTGTCAAAATGACGAAAAATGGTCAAAAGCATCAGAAATGAAAAAAAATGACCTAACATGACAGAAATGGGAAGAATTGGTCCAAATCAGTCAAAAAGGACCAAAATGTTAAAAAAATAATTGAAAATGACGAAAACGGGAAAAAATTGTCAAAATCGGTCAAAATATCCAAAATTGACAAAAAATAATAAGAAATGGACAAAAACCCTTAAAAAAGTAGTCAACAGGATAAAAACGACAAAAAATTATCAAAAATGGCCGAAATCTGTCAAAACCTGTTAAAATTTGTCAAAAAGGTCCAAAATTGGCAAAAAATTATCAAAAACGGACAAAAACCATCAAAAAGTAATTAAAAATGATCTAAAATGATGAAACTGATAAAAAAAAAATGGACAAAATCGGTTAAAATTTGAAAAAATGGTCAAGATCCATCCAAAAATTACCAAAAATGGTGCAAGAAGTATACAAATTGGTACAAAAACTACCAAAAACAATCAAAATTGTCAGAAACGATACAAAAGTTGTCAATATCGGTAAAAAAGTCCAAAACAGGCTTTTGTGCTTTCTGGAGGGTATTAGAATCTAACAGAATAGGAGGAACAATGGAGACCAATCATGATGCATGCGGTGTCTTCCTCTCATTAATTGAGAGATGTTGATTCCAGTTGATGAATTTCAAATTATGTACGATTTACCTTGGCATATGAGAAGGTAAGGCAATTTGCAACCTGTACACTGTATATCTGATGGGGTTGGGTTGGGATCGCCGTGGATGTGGGTGTAATATTTATTTTCTTTAGGTTGAATGATACAAGTACACGTTTTCATGTTTTAGTATGTGAAGGCATGCGTAATATTTGTCGATATTCTAAATATTGAACCCCCCCCCCCCTCCCCCCCCCCCAACTCTCACTCACTCTCTCTCTCTCTCTCTCTCTCTCTCTCTCTCTCTCTCTCTCTCTCTCTCTCTCTCTTTTCTTCTTCGTTTTCTTTTTTTCTTCTTTATTAAATTTTAAATTATTGTCATTAAGCAGATTTTATCAGCTGTGTTATCCGTTGCAAGCTCGGGTGCAAATAACAAACCAGTTTCTGATGCGAGGATGCCTGATCTGTTTTGCCCTATGTCTAGTCTATATGATCCCTATCGGCATCTACTACACATCACAGCAGGTAAGTAGTCTACACTGTACATAGGTATTTCACCAACGACATATTATCCATATTTAGTGTGAGCTTACATGAATTTTAAACTTTCAATCGCCAAATTACTGACCAGTCAATATATTGCGAGTTGTGACTAAAGTACCAACCACGCCTGAGTGGAACGACGCGATGGAGACACACATTGGCTGTACCAGTGACCCAGATCTGGCTAATATTTTGCAGTTTAACCATACAATCTGGGACATACGAAATATAGAGTATCTAAAGGACACAGAACATACTTTTACATGGGCTTACTTATATAGTTGCCTTGACATTAAGATACTGGGACCTCATATTTCAATGGGTTAAACACATAATACCACACTGTCTCCAAACATAAACCACTCAAAATGGTATGCGCATATGGACAGCATCTGAGCCTTCAGATGAACCTGTTACACGATGGCAGAAATGAACACCCAAATACCCACCGATTCTTTCACAAATTAAATATCTTCATCTAGGTAATGCACCTTTCCAGAGTGTCAATCATGAATCCATTTTCTCACTCAATCATATGACGTCATAATGAACTACGTGACGTGTAGGCTGACGTCATAATTATGACGTCATGCATTACTGGATATAGATAGTGCGACATGTTGTACGAATTGTATCTCTTTACCATTTAATAAACATTCTGTTGAATATCTTCAAACTAATTTGGGTGGAACTTAACTAGGGATGGGCGGGGCATAGTTAAAACTGGAAAGGTCCATTAAAATCTAGCTGCACATCTGGCCATTGTAGGCATGCTGAGTTTCAAAATCTATTTCTGTCTTTCAGGTTACATATCAAGGTGTCCTGGTGACAATTTGTCTATTCAGTGGCAATGTCAAGATACAGTCCATTGTTGCTGTCGTAATCAACTTCTACACACCAGTTATTGTCATCAGTTTTTTCCATGTGTATAAGCACATCAGACTGGCGACCAATGTTGGACAAGAAACGAGAAGGGGAGGCACTGATAGTAGAATCATAGTATTGATTATTATATCCTTTATCATTTGTTGGCTGCCAGTTGGTATTGAGATCACATATCAATACACGAGCCACTTGCACATGCCGTTCCTAAAAGATATACCCATTGCTATTAAGAGGTATGTAATTTTCGCCAATAGTGTGATCAACCCATTCCTATATTTTATCGTGTCAGACAGTTTCAGAAGCGATATGTATCGGATAATATCCTCTGCCCGAAAAGATGTTTCAAGGAAAGTTGCTTCATATCTCTGTCAATCTGAAACGCAATAACATGAGTATGTCGGTAGTGCTGCTATGTTACTACTAGTCAAGAAGGAAACAACGAGAAGCTGACTATTGCTTTCACTTTCAAACTTCCAGTCTCTCTTTTCGGAATTCTACAGCTACAACTGAAGCGTATCATCAACGATGGTTGGATACATTATCGACACCCTATGACAAAGTACTCACTTCATTTGCAACTGATTGTATTTGTTTCTGCAGGAATTAAAACTCGCACGAATTACACCCCAACCCAAAATGTCGCTGTTTCGTGGCTCACTTTTACCGGATGAACACACATAGATGCCATGGAAAAATAGCAGCAGATTTTGAAATTTCCTCTCGAGTCTCCATGTAACTTTATCTTCTTTAGCGTCCCGAGAAATAGGGCAGTTAGCGCTTTTAGATTAATGTGTCTTGTCGACTAGTCAACACAACCTAGACTAATAATGCTATTTCTATAGTCAGAAGACATCCAGTAGCTGATAATATTACTAGTTGTGTACACACTGACTAATAATTAATGACACGCTGCGTCAACAAAAACTAATTACTGTTGATTCTCTACACTCTATGCGTACGAACTGCGAAGTCTCTTATCGATTTTGAAAAACAATGTTCCTGAACCTGTTGCTAGCAAAATGTCTTCAAGTGTTTTTGGTAATACATCTTGAAATTGAGAATTCGAATATAATAATGTGACAATGGACCTTTCCAATTTATCCATACCTCATATGACGTCATAATCAACAACGTGACGTGTGTGATGGCGTCATAATCAATGACGTCATGAATGGCGTAGATTAGGGTGGTGACAGGCTAAGCGTTGTTGTACGAACTGTATGTCTGTCTATTTAATAAAAATGGTGTTGAATATTTTGAAGCTAATTTGACTGGGCACTGTTGCTGCAATAGGCAGAAACATTACCCAGTCAAATTAGTATCAAAATATTCAACAGCTTACTGCATAATTTTCTGGAAATTGATAGTCAAGCAGTTCAGGGATCGATCCCAACACCAGTGAGGTGTGGGTAGAGCTTAGCTAGAGATATGCGGGGCATAGATAAAACTGGAAAATCCATTGCTTGAGATTTTAATAATCACCTTATATTGTGACCTCGGAATGAGGAGTAACATGATAAGTATTTCTCTGTAATAAACTACGACACGTGGTAATTTACTACATCACGTGGTCATAGACTATCTCATATAATTATAAACTACAGCAAACATGGTTATATAGGTGACGGTATAGTGTTATAAACTACAGCACATGGCTATATAGACTATGGCATATTGTTATAAACTACAGGTTATAGACTACGTCAAATGGTTATAAACTACGTTACAATGTAATAAACTGTGTCACATGGTTATAAACTACGTCACTTGGTTATAAACTATATCACATGATTATAAACTACCTGACATGGATATAAACTACGTCACATGGCTATAAATAACGTCACGTGGTCATATACTACGTTTCGTTGCTATAGACTACATCACATGCCTAGAAACTATGTCACATTGTTTTAAACTAGGTCACATGGTTATACATTACGCCACATTGTTATAAACTACGTCACATGGTTATAAACTCCATCACATGGCTATGTTACATGGCTATAAACTATGTCACATGGTTATAAACAACGTCACGTGGTTATAAACTACGTCACATGGTTATAGACTACGTTTAATGGATATAAATTACGTCACATGGGTATGGACTACGTCACATGGTTAGAATCTACGTCGCATCGCTATAAACAACGTCCCGTGGATATAAACTACATCACATGGTTATGAACTACGTCACATGACTATAAACTACGTCATATTGTCATAAACTAGGTCAGATGGTTATAAACTACGCCACCTCGTTATAAACTACGTCAACCTGTTATAAAATACGCTATATGACTAAACCACTCCGTCACATAATAAGCTATGTCACATGGGGATAAAATAAGTCACATAGTTATAAACTACGTCGTATGGCGATAAACTACGCCACATGGATATAAACTATGTCACATGGCGATAAACTACCTCACATTCTTATAAACTACGTCACATAGCGAATATGAAAATAGGCGTTGCCTATAAGCAAACGCAGACACCATTTATTGTTTAAATAAATAGGACGAATTTGTATATGGTCTAAATGTCCTAAACACGTACGCTCATCTATTGTATTTTGAAGCTAATTCTTCGTCATGCGTGGAGGGCATTCTGATAAATCCAGTCTACGATATTCACAACAATGCGTCCATTGTCAGTGATATCGGCCAGCATTATTGCATCGTTTACCGGGGCCTACGCCATTAAAATAGTTGCACCAGTCCAATGACGTTATAAAATTTGTACCGACGTGTCGCGGTGCTCCTCGCTATTTGAGGGAAATACAAACAAGTTCATAATAACTATGACGTCATAATGAAATATCCTCCTCTAGAATTTTTAAATCGCGTTTATCCAGACATACGCTACAAAACCCCCGGGAATTAATGCATGTCTGCGAGTATATACACGAATGTACATTCCATCCGGGTGGAGGCGCGTGGCACACGGCCTTAAATTTCCTGCTATTAGTGCTAATACATACTACATTGGCAACAACGACTTTGATTCCACGGCCATGAGCATTAAAAATAATACGAGACAGTCAACCAACCATATTGCATTTACAGATGCATAAATAGGAATAAATAAAGCTGGTATCTGGTCTGCTTCAGACGATTTAACCGTTTTACATTCTGAAATAAATGTACGCTATTTCGTGTTAACAATATCACACAAATTTTGGGATATAAAATACGCAGTAAGTTGCCATAAATAACTAGGGGAACATACGCATAATGAAGAACCATATCCCATAATGCAAGGGGGGGGGGGGGCATGAAGAAACCACAAAAGCTATATCATAAGCCGAAACCGGAACCAAAAAAAAGCTCGCGACCGGAAACGAAGCTTTCTCAGTCGCATGGTATATGTATTTTGCCTGGTTTCCTGTCTCATTTTCTGTTGATTTTTCCTCATTACACTTACGTACATGTTATCTATATACGCTTACTGCGTTCGTTAATATGAAAATAGGCGTTGCCAATAAGCGAACGCAGACACCATTTATTGCTTAAATAAATAGGACGAATTGGTATGTCGAAATGTCCTAAACACGTATGCCCATGTATAGAACATTTAAAGCTATTCTTTCATCACGGATGGAGGGCATTCTTGTAAATCCAGTCTACGATTTTACAACAATGCGTCTGCCATTGTCAGTGATATCCGCCAGCGTTATTGCATCTTTTATCGGAGCCTACACCATTAAATAGTTGCACCAGTCCAATGACGTTATAAAATTTGTACCGACGTGTCGCGGTGCTCCTCGCTATTTGAGGGAAATACAAACAAGTTCATAATAACTATGACGTCATAATGAAATATCCTCCGCTAGAATTTTTAAATCGCATTTATCCAGACATACGCTACAAAATTAATGCATGTCTGCGAGTATATACATGAATGTACATTCCATCCGGGTGGAGGCGCGTGGCACCCGGCCTTAAATTTCCTGCTATTAGTGCTAATACATACTACATTGGCAACAACGACTTTCCACGGCCATGAGCATTAAAAATAATACGAGACAGTCAACCAACCATATTGCATTTACAGATGCATAAATAGGAATAAATAAAGCTTGTATCTGGTCTGCTTCAGACGATTTAACCGTTTTACATTCTGAAATAAATGTACGCTATTTCGTGTTAACAATATCACACAAATTTTGGACATTAAAAATGCGCAGTAAGTTGCCATAAATAACTAGGGGAACAACCGCATAATGAAGAACCATATCCCATAATGCAACGGGGTGGGGGGGGGGGGCATGCATAAACCACAAAAGCTATATCATAAGCCGAAACCGGAACCAAAAAAAAGCTCGCGACCGGAAACGAAGCTTTCTCAGTCGCATGGTATATGTATTTTGCCTGGTTTCCTGTCTCATTTTCTGTTGATTTTTCCTCATTACACGTACGTACATGTTATCTATATACGCTCACTGCGTTCGTTAATATGAAATTAGGCGTTGCCAATAAGCGAACGCAAACACCATTTATTGCTTAAATAAATAGGACGAATTGGTATGTCGAAATGTGCTAAACACGTATGCCCATGTATAGAACATTTAAAGCTATTTTTTCATCACGGTTGGAGGGCAGTCTTGTAAATCCAGTCTACGATATTCACAACAATGCGTCTGCCATTGTCAGTGATATCCGCCAGCGTTATTGCATCTTTTGAGCCTACACCATTAAATAGTTGCGCCAGTCCAATGGCGTTATAAAATTTGTACCGACGTATCGCGGCGCTCCTTGCTATTTGGGGAAACATAAACAAGTTGATAGCAACTATGACGTCATAATGAAATAGTGTCCTCTAGAATTTTTAAATCGCGTTTATCCAAACATAAGCTACAAAAATGGGAATTAATGCACGTCTGCAAGTAAATACATGAATGTACATTCCATCCGGGTGCGAATGGCATGGTAACCGGCCTTAAATTTCCTGCTATCAGCGCTATCAGCATACGACATTGACAACAACGACTTTCCACAGGCACCAGTGTTAAAAATAATACGAGACAGTCAAGCAAACATCATATTGCATTAGCAGACGCACAAATAAAAATAAATACAGCTTTTACGTGGCCTGCTTCATACTATTTAATCGTTTTACATTCTGAAGTAAATGTACGCTATTTCGTGATAACAGTACTAGTGTCACAGAAATTTTGGACATTGAAAATGCTCAGTAGGTTGCCCCCTAAAACAACTAGGGGAACATACGGATAATGAAGAACCGTATCCCATAATGCAACGGGGCCCATGAAGAAACCACAAAAGCTATATCATAAGCCGAAACCGGAACTAACAAAAAGCTCGTGACCGGAGACGAAGCTTTCTCAGTCGCATGGTATATGTATTTTAGCCTGGTTCCCTGTCTTATTTTCTGTTGATTTTCCCTCATTATACGTACGTACATGCTATCTATATACGCTCACTTCGTTCACGATGGATTCGCGAGAAGCTATCGTGAACGAAGTGAGCGTATAAACTACGTCACATGGTTATAAACTACGGCAACTACTATGTTTAGTAACGGTTAGTAACACACGGTATCAATAGCTATTTTGGTTAGACGTAGATCAGAGCACATACTCCATGAGCAATGTCGTGTTTATTTAAATTTACAGGCGTATACACAAACGCACGCACACACGCACGCACACACACACGTGCGCTCGCTCGCACGCACGCACACATATGCACACACATTCATCCATACAGGCAGAAATGCGGGCAGATATGCAGGCAGGCAGACAGACACACATGCACGTATGTGCGCGCTCACACACATAATTTACAAAAGTTGTATGGGATCCGGCCACAAATTAAACTCGTTTCCAGTATATTAGGAACGTGGCCAAGAAGTAGATCCAAACAAACATTTTAAATATAATATAAGCAAAACTAAGTGTTTGAACAGTTTGGATACAGTTACTAACGGGACTATGACTAATGACATTGATATGAATGTAAAGCTGATAAGTGACTCTGTTAATAATTTAAATCTGAAAACTGGTTGTTCTACCGATATAATTAAAACAACCGAATGTATTATAAATTTAAATATGAACGTCGGTAATCAGTTCTATAAAGAACAACTGTCTGCTCTTCCCGCAGTAAGCTCCTCGAGTAAACGTGATGCCAATTCAGTATGTATCGTATGTAGTGATGAGTCCACACATTGTATTGTGTATCATAATTATTCTAATCTGTTGCTCAGTAATAGATATCAACTAAGAACTCAGTAACAATACGAGTAATAGTGGTATCTTGCCAAAATGCGATATATGTGCTAATAATATACTATATGATGAAGACAACGACACTGATGACGATCATGACAATTATGACGATCATGACAATGGTGACGATCATGATAATGATGACGATCATGACAATGGTGACAATCATGACAATGATGACGGTCATGACAATGATGATGATGATCATGATACTGATGATGATCATTGAAATGATAATGATCATGTCAATGGTGATGATGATGATGATGATGACGTAATTGGCGGTGCTGCTGCTGCTGCTGCTGATGATGATGATGTTGTTGTTGTTAGTGGCGGTGGTGATGGTGGTGGTGGTGGTGTTGGTAGTGGTAGTAGGTAGTGGTGGTGGTGGCGGCGGCGTCGGTTATTATGGTGGTGTTGGTGGTGGTAGTGGTAGGGGCGGTGGTCGGAATAATAATAATAGTAATAATAATAATAATAATAATAATAATAATAATAATAATAATAAATCCATTGATCTGCCGTCTTTCAATATTAATTCTAAAGGAATAAGGATTGGTCATTTAAATGTACAGCACCGGGTGCCTAGGATTAACCAGTTAAAACTGATTATGGAGAAGTGTGAAAAAGAACCCGAAGTTTTCTGTACCACTGACACATTTCTGTCATCAACAATCCCAAATAACTCCATTGAAATTGAAGGCTATGCCAATGAAAGAAAGGACAGAAAAGAACGGTGGTGGAATTGTACTATATATAGCTGATAACTATTCATATGTGAGGAGACTAAATTTTGAAACCGACGATCTGGAAACTCTATGAATTGAAATTAGACCCTTTAAGACCAAGCGTTTCCTATTGGGCTGTGTCTATATACCGTTATCTGGATTGATGAATTTGAAGCTATGTTAGAAAATGTATATTCCGAAAACTCAGAGATTATACTTGTAAGAGATTTTAATTTTGACCTTATTAAAGAAGATAATCTTAAATGGCAGTCTTTAATTAAACTTTTTCATTTAGAGCAACTTATACGTAATCCAACCAGAGT
The DNA here is from genome assembly GCA_034401795.1 of Chaetoderma sp. LZ-2023a. NCBI lineage: Eukaryota > Metazoa > Mollusca > Caudofoveata > Chaetodermatida > Chaetodermatidae > Chaetoderma > Chaetoderma sp. LZ-2023a. Next base: position 165,053,094 of record CM067373.1, on the reverse strand, counting down.
TACTGAGAAAACATCTAAACTGATTGACCATGTGTATGTCACAGATAAAGCCAAAACTCAATCGTCACATGTCGGCTCTTTGGCTCTAAGTGGCCATTATCCAATATTCGCTGTACGCAGATGTAAACCATTGAAAACTCGAAATTCGCACCAACTTATTAAATACATGAGCACCAAAAGCTTCAATGAAGCTAAGTTTCTTAGTGACCTGTCTGTATGTGATTGGCGTTCTATATGTTATTTCGGTAGTCCTGATCAAGCGCTTGATCAATGGTATGCACAATTCATCAACATTATACATAAACACGCTCCTGTCATTGAACGCAGAATTAAACGTGTATGTCAACCGGGATGGATGAACAGAGAGATTTTAAAAACAACGAAAGAAAGAGATTATCATAAAAACGTAGGAAACATGTGAATTTTAAAATGTAAAAGCGAAAAGTTGCGAATTTGATTAAAGCATCTAAACGAGTTTATTTTGCAAATAAATTAGAAGCAGGCAAAATTAATCCGGCTAATATATGGAAAACTCTAAAAGACATAAATCCCAAGGCAAACAAATTAACTTCAATAATCTGTGATGATAATGGAAGTGAAATTCAAAACCCACAAATGAAATCTGAACATTTAACTATATATTTCAGTATAATCGCGTCAAAACTGACACACTCCATGATAAAACAAAGGCCGATGGCATTTGATAAGCTATCAGTTCTTAATAAAGTTCCAGAAAATATAGAGTTTCGAATTCCATATATAACTGTTGAATATGTGTTCAGAGAACTTAGCAACTTAAAAACAAATAAGTCAGCTGGTTTCGTTGAATTGAGCGCACACTTCCTCAAAGCTGCAGCATCAATAATTGCGCCCTCAATTACACTTATTATAAACAAAATCATAGCTACGGGAGAATTCCCCAAAATGTGGAAATGTGCAAAAGTAAAGCCTCTCCATAAATCCGATTAAAACCAATATTAGCAATTATAGGCATATCTCTATATTACCCATTATCTCTAAGGTTATTGAACGACACATACATAATCATATTTATAAATTTATAACCAAGTATAATTTATTAGTGCAGTCGCAATCAAGCTTCAGACCTAACCATTCATGTGAAACTGCATTGTTAAATCTAGTGGAAAGATGGCGTTTTTCGATAGATAACGCCGAACTTATTGGCTCTATTACGATTGACTTTAAAAAGGCCTTTGATCTTGTCAATCATGACATCCTATTACAAAAATTAAGTATTTACAAATTCAGCTATAATACATTAAAGTGGGTTTCTTCATATTTAAATGGCAGACAACAATACGTTTCAATTTCTGGAAAGAATTCTAAATCACTGCCCATCGATATAGGAGTACCGCAAGGCTCAGTTTTAGGGCCACTTCTGTTCATTTTATATGTTAATGATTTCTCCATGTGTGTCAACAATCTTATGGATATGTATGCTGATGATACAACTATGCATGCTGCTAGCTCAAATATCGCTGAAATTCAAGAAAATCTAATTAACGCTATGAAGTCGGTAGAAGAATGGTGTGTAAATAATAAAATGTTGTTAAATACGGACAAAACTAAGTTTATGATGTTAAGAACTAAGCATAAATTGAAACAAGTAAATAATAATGTTAAAATCCCTACAAATCGTGAAAGCTTAAATGTTGTAGAATCTGACAAACGTTTATGAGTATATATAGATACTACGCCTTGCATGGAAAGATACATATAGGCAAGCTTTGTAAAAAGAGTTCGTCCTTGATTTATATTCTACGGAAAAATAAACATTATGTTACCATTGAGCAACGAAATCCTTTCTATAAGTCGTATATCCTTTCGCACATTGATTATTGTAGGTTTGTATTTTGCCCGTCTTCACCTACATTATTTGATAGCTTAGAAAAATTACAAAAACGGACTGCTAGGGTGATATTAGACATGCTTTACAGGACACCATCTGCACAACTATATGAAATATTAAACTGGACAAATTTAAATAAAAGAATGCAAATTAAAATGGGTATTAGGACATATAAATCTAGAAATGGTCTGGCCCCTGGTTACATGAAAGACATGTTCACTTCCGTTGAGGTTGTGCACAATAGAAATTTACGTTCCAAAACACGCAATCACCTACAACTTCCGGGGATTAAAATGGAATATGGCAGAAAAAGTTTCAAATACACTGCAGCGCAACTGTGGAATTCTCTGCCTAAAACGGTTACTTAGTCTTCTACTCTGCTGACATTCAACTCCAATATACATGAATATATTACTAAATTATAGTGATATATGGGCAATGTGATTTCACCTTTTTAATTGTGTTCTAATATTGCATAGTTTGTATATTTCTATATAGCGATATATGTGTGTATGTGTGAATGAATGTGTACGACCTTGCGCGTATGTATACGTGAACGGTGATTCGATCATCGATATTTGACGAGGTAATTATTCTGCAATACTGTTTTAGTAATATCTATCGAAAATGAACAAATATGTTAATTATCTAATTTACCAGTCATTTTACTTGTGTTATAAAATTGTATATCCCCCGACCGGGAGATGGTGGTCAACAAATTAAACTAATGGGTGCATGACTGTCGGCTGGTTAGCACATGGAAATTGAAGCCGCACGTTGCCAGTGCGTCAATAAAAAAAAAAATATATACTGCCAGAGCCGTGATGGAGTCAGAGTACAATAGGCTTAAATGCCAAGGATTGAATTGTGGCAGGTGCATCCACAGATAGTCCCATATGAATCGTCAGTGTGTCAGTATATCAGACATGTGAAAGTTGGTCTGCTAACCTGAGACTTTGTCTTGGCGCGGTGGTCCAGTGGAAAGATGTCTGATTGCTGATGCTATGCGGAGTTGCAGTATGGCGGTTCGATCCCCCGACCGGAGATGGTGATCAACAAATTAAACTAATGGGTGCATGACTGTCGGCTGGTTAGCACATGGAAATTGAAGCCGCACGCTGCCAGTGCGTCAATAAAATAAAAAATACATGTACTGCCAGAGCCATGATGGAGTGAGAGTACAATAGGCTTAAATGCCAAGGATTGAATCGTGGCAGGTGCATCCACTGATAGTCCCATATGAATCGTCAGTGTGTCAGTATATCAGACATGTGAAAGTTGGTCTGCTAACCTGAGACTTTGTCTTGGCGTGGTGGTCCAGTGGAAAGATGTCTGATTGCTGATGCTATGCGGAGTTGCAGTATGGCGGTTCGATCCCCCGACCGGAGATGGTGATCAACAAATTAAACTAATGGGTGCATGACTGTCGGCTGGTTAGCACATGGAAATTGAAGCCGCACGCTGCCAGTGCGTCAATAAAATAAAAAATACATGTACTGCCAGAGCCATGATGGAGTGAGAGTACAATAGGCTTAAATGCCAAGGATTGAATCGTGGCAGGTGCATCCACTGATAGTCCCATATGAATCGTCAGTGTGTCAGTATATCAGACATGTGAAAGTTGGTCTGCTAACCTGAGACTTTGTCTTGGCGCGGTGGTCCAGTGGAAAGATGTCTGGTTGCTTATGCTATGCGGAGTTGCAATATGGCGGTTCGATTCCCCGACCGGGAGGTGGTGATCAACAAATTAAACTAATGGGTGCATGACTGTCGGCTGGTTAGCACATGGAAATTGAAGCCGCACGTTGCCAGTGCGTCAATAAAATAAAAAATACATACATACATATATATATATATATATATATATATATATATATATATATATATATATATATATATATATATATATATATATATATATATATGCGTCCGTGCGTGCGTGCGTGCGTGCGTGCGTGCGTGCGTGCGTGCGTGCGTGCGTGCGTGTGAATGACCATGTACGACCTTGCGCATACATATGTATATATATATATATATATATATATATATATATATATATATATATATATATATATATATATATATATATATATATATATATATATATTTATATATATATATATATATATATATATATATATATATATATATATATATATATATATATATGTGTATGTGCGTGCATGCGTGCGTGCGTGTGTGCGTGTGACGGTCAGTGTGAGATCAGTTTACTGACGATGTGTGCCCTCCTTAAATAAAGATTATTATTTATTTATTTTTATTGTTATACATACATACTGGCAGGCTTCTACATATACTGTATTTTATGGAGTACTTGTGGTGAAGCAAGATATGTAATGCTGTCACGTATACGCATATGTCATACATGTGTTGTGTCTGCGTTTGCATTCACATATATTATAAAATTAGTTAGTTAATGGTGTTGCAAATCTCGGTGATTGTATTTGCCTAATGAGTGACTCAATGACCGATTCCAGTTTACCCATCAATCATATCACGTCATAATCAACTACGTGGCGTGTAGACTGACGTCATAATCAATGACGTCATGAATGACAGTTCGTCGCGAATGCTTAATTGATGATGGTCTACGTGTTGTTGTGCGAATTGTATGTCCTTACATGCTGTTGAATATTTTGAAACATAGGCAGCAACAGTACCTAGTCAAATTAGTTTCAAAGTTTCAAAACATTCAATAGCTTACCTGTATAGTTTTCGGGGAAATTGATAGTCAAGGAGTTCAGCGATCGATCGATCGATCCCAACACGGTCAAATTGTGGGTGGAGTTTATCCAGAGATGGGCGGGGCTAAGCAAAAACTGGATTCAACCATTACCACATAGGACTCCTTACACTTTGGAGTGTATGCATGGTATCATCCGGGCCGACTATGATGTCACAGCCACCATGGGCACATTTTGCAATTGAACACGTCAGCAAATAGAGGGATTAATTTCCCGTCAGTTTCTAGTCAAACGCCATACCCTCTATACATGAGTCTGAATTGATTTTATCACTTTGAACCATGAATTCTGAGAACCTCAATTTTTAAATAATATTTCACATAATGTTTATTAAATTCTAAATTCACCAAAAACATATAAGACGCTTTCTGTTTGAAATTTATCCATTTCAAAATGCACCTACGTCAATTGAATATAGGCCTAACGTCAGCTAACACGTTGTAAATATGGGATTGTCTTGTGGGAAGTCAGGACCCCACGGGATGTCTTATAATTCACGTTCACAAGACCCAAAAGAAATTATGTTTTGAAAATACCAGCTGAGCTAAAAGTCCAGGTGAGCTAAAGATGGATGCCGTAGCATTGCATCAGTAATATTTATATACATACAATTCGGGTTGGGAAAGTTATGATGACTAACATGTACGTGGCTGAGTCGACCACCTGTTATTTATAAATATGTGTCAATCATTGGGACGGTGGAAAGTCGAGCCAGCCAGGCCATCTCTTTATATGTAATAGAAGTGTACTAATGTTAAATGGATAGGATACTGTTTATGGCATTGCATAACCAGCAGATGAGATTAATATGATAATGATAGAAATGGATGATTTAATTGGAAAGGATTCTATGGTTCTGAGTTGATGTGTATTTGAGAATGATTTAGATAAATGTTGTTGCTGCTTAGCCGGCATTCACTTTTATTATATTCAGCAGTTGTTGATAGTCGTAGTTTTGGAATTAGTGGCAAGTGTTGGGATCAGGAATTATCAGAATAAATTGAACGTGACTAACTGACCCAGTTGATGACGTAAGCACTCTAGTATTTGACTGTGGGCTAGAACAATACCATCTGGTAATGAATCATCCAGCACGTGTGCCTAGCACCCTAGGATTCTCGAGACTACTCCATTAGTACACAATGGACAGGACATGGACATTGCAGCGTCCTTTAGGAATTCATAACAGAGTCAAAATTTATTGATAAACTATATGCCACTCATTCTATGGTATGCAACAACAACACATACCAGAATGTTGTTAGTTAGCTGACAGATCACATCAAACCAGAACCGGTTCACGCTGCTTTGTCTATGTGAGGCACACTCTTCTATGAAGGATTGGGCAGGGTATGATTGGTCAGAATGACGTCAAAACCAATCAAGATCAATCAGACTCAGTCGCAGCAACACTTAGAAGTTTCCAGTAATGAGTGGGAGTGACTAACTCTATCGACGACGATCTTGGTAAGTTCCGGTTCAACAGGTCTTGAAGGCCACGCCCCAAAATCTTCAATGTGATGCATTTTGATTGAGGCATCAAATACCTGAATAACCGATCAGATCCCTCCATTGTGGTTCCTGCCAATTCGTGTTTATTTAATGTTACCATTTCACAGAGCAAACGCCAAACACTGTAATTGTGACTTACGCAAGTTTGTACCCAATATGACTGATAACCTGATTGATTGACTGGCTGACCGACAGACTAACTGACTGACCGACAAAACAATAGACCAACTGACAGATCGACCTATGCTAGTTGCGAGGTTCATGGTTTCTTTTGACAAATCAAGTCCATAAATTAAATGACATTGTAAATGTGCAAACACCATATGCATAACATCTAGAAACTATTACATACCAAATTCAGATTGCATACGTTTATAATGATTGAAAAATTATAAAAACAGGTTGATTAAGGAAATGGGAAATAAAAGTTGACATGCCGCTTAGTCGAGCTATGTAAGAGCTATGCATATACACCCGTTGTGCATAGTGTGACAGAATGTTGTCCACGGAGGAGGTTAAATAGTGTTAGCAGCAGCAACATTGTTCATCTTGACCTGTAGAGGAACAGATTTAACTGTGAGGTGAAGTTGGTATGTTAGTCCAAAGACAAACGAGCGAAGTCAAATTCACTACAAGAAATGTATTGCTGTCAGGGATCACTCTGGAAATTGCTTTCCCGAATGAACACTGTAACCTGATACCACCCCATGTGCCAGCAGAGGATACGAAACAGGTGAATCCGATGATCAGTGTGATGAGAGTGGAGGCAGACACCTTACTCTAGGGCATTGATTACATAATGAAAAGGCAACACATATCGACAGTTAAATGAGCATAAGTAAACTATGACCGGGTTGTCTTCGTTTGTCATTGAGTGCTGTGCTTTGTTAGGATTTGTTGAATTTAATCAGTTAATGGCATCAGTCACAGATATGATGTTGGGTGCTGTTATTGGTTTTGTGCAGCCGTGTAGATTTGTCATTGAGATTACTTGAGTGGTTGTATTAAAGGAATTTGACAGTTGACAGCAAAACGGTAACAATGAGGGATGGCCACCAATAGAATAACTTGGCAGAGCTAGATAGATATATTTGTCATGAATCAAACATACTTCACTGACCGTTTGTCAGTAGTTCAATCATCTGGTAGTCGCTCGATGTGAGCTAAGATGCGAGTAATCAGCCTAACCTTTTTAATCTGGTGTGCTATCCCTGTACGTATGCTGTTTTTTCTCGTGTTGGTAACGACTACGTCTGTTGGTCAAGCGTGTGTGTGTGGAAGTGAGTCTGATTCCGCCGTGTGTGAGTTCAGGCTTATTTTACATGTCACAAAAATACTATTAAAAGGCAGAACAGATGGTTGCAAGTGAAAGACTGGTCCAAAGCTGGCATTACAGAGCTTATGCATGGGATGGCTACCAGTCTCTAATGAACCGGTTTACGGTTAGTCCCGCAGTACTTTTTTGTGATCCTAGGGTCGCGCTTAATGAACACACTATCAATGCACGTCCACGATGGGACCTGCAAATTAGAGAAAAACACCCGGGACATCCGATCCTGCCATGTGATGTTTGAAGTCTGTATCACCATGAAATCGTGTAAGAGAACTGGTAAATCACAGTTCTAGCTCAAGTGAACAGGGGCATGAACTAAGTTAGATAAGTACGCTATGCCCTTTAATTAGCGGTGACCACAAGAACGCCAACATCTTGAGTCGGGTGTCTTGGCTGAGGTGAGAACTCGACATTGCCCACTTTGTATGATATATTGAAGTACCCAATAAAGCATGGTTAACATGTTCGACTGCATTGTACCATGGGAGTTTGAATCTGACTTGATAGGTTGTCTAACTCCAGGACAGAGATCGTTGAACAGGGAAACCAGGGAATGTGGATGTCTACAGGCCAAGTCATTTTAAGTCGATTTAACAACCACAGATATGTCTTACGTTAGTCTGTATACAAATTGATTGACGTTCAATCTTTTAAACCACTTCTGATGTATGTGATGCAGGTAACCTGTTGCACATTTTAAATTTTATTAGATAGGACGCTATAGACACTAGGCAGTAGAATTTTTCCTTCAAATTACACAATTGTCAACAAATATTTGCTATATTTTAATTTTTTGTACTTGGTGTGTAGCGGTGAAAACGTTGACGAGCTCTTTTATATACATCTGATAATTATTGATGCTTAGTTCAAAGGATTTGTCCGGGCATGAATTCAATGTTATTCAATGCAAAATGAAAAGGACATTTGGTCCTGCAAGATTTCTAGGACGGCTACACTCACATGTATGTGGTAGACCTCTTGCCTAAATGCATAAAAACAGAGCGTACTGGCAACAGGACTCTCCATCTTCAAGCCATATTAGAAATGATTCCGTATATGGCTGCTTCTGGCCATAATATAATCTCTATACAAAATCTACACGTTTATATCTTTAAACTATGGCAAGCCTTATGACTGAAAATCCAGATGTGTGTGATAACTTTGATACTATCTTGCATGTTGTAAGTAGAAGTAACCGTGAATGGGCTCTGTTGCCATCTGATCAAGTATTAATAAGAAGTAACGGTGGCCTAACACGAGGGCGATGTATGTTAGAGCAGCAGCGGCTGCTCTGACTACTCTCTATGCCATAGACAAACAGGTCAAACACCTGACATGAATAACTCTCATAAACTTACCAATTATTTTGAAGACAGAAATCTATTTGGCTTTGATCCAAGCCTCCGAAACAGTATTACTGATGCCACAGCGGATAGTAATGCAAATGTTGATCAAGAAAAAGTTATTGGCAGAGCTACCCTTGACTCCATGAATAGTAAAAAATGTACAGACCATTCATTCAAAAAGAAGGACCAACCAAGCAGTAACCCTGGGGAGAAAATTGTCCATCGAGATTGACACAGTAAATGTCGATAACAGCTATTGTTCCAACATCGTTTTATTGCTCCAAAAGCAATAGCTGCAATAGGGTTGTTTTCAAATCCCACTTGTATAACAATTCGCCTTTCCAGAGCGTCATAATCATGACGTCATAAATGATTCTATAAGGCCCGTCTTTAACTCTTAATAGTCCGACACACTGTACGAATTGTGTGTCTCTACTATTTAATAAACACGCTGTTGAATATTTTCAACAGCTTACCTGTGTAGTTTTCTTGAAATTGCTAGTCAGCAAGTTCAGAGATCGATCGATCGCAACACGAGTGAGGTGTGGGTGGAGCTTAGATAAAGGATGGGCGGGGCATAGCTAAAAATGGAAAGGTCCATTCACCAGCACCATTTGATACATCATGTTTACCAGGAAAGCCATAAAGGTAGTACTTACTGAAGCAATCTGGACTTACATAGCACCAGTCAATGATGAAATATCAAGTGAGGTACAGTATGTGCTGGATAGTGGTGCAGTTATACATCGTATTCCATGGCGACATGGACCAATCACGCACACAGATATTTTCCACGATACCTGCAGATATATGCAGATTACGTTGTAAGAAAGTAATGGTGAGGCAATCATTGTATTTGATGGATATAACAGCACATCGACTAAAGACACAACTTACCAGAGAAGGACAACGGGCAAATCTCGAGCAGCGACCCCGTTTGCTTATGACATGCGCATCACAATCAAAAAGGAATTACGTTATAGTTAACAAGGCAAATAAACAAAGATTCATCAACCATCTCAGTCAACGCTTTCAGTCAAAGAACTGTCCGACACACAAGAAGGAAGATGGTTGTCTCCTAGTTGTAAAGACAGCGGTATATTCTGCAAAACGGATTAACACTGTACTCATAGGTGATCATACCGCCTTACTGATCCTACTCTGATAAAATACATGACACGATTTATAATATATACGTGAGGCGAAGTAGAGTTCTATGAAGAACCTTATTTGGAACATGAAGGTGGTAAAGCGCCAACTTTATTTAGAAGTTTACAGGAACATTCTTTTCATAAATGTTATTCTTGGTTGTGACACAACTTCACATATTTAGTAAGTTGGAGACATGATTTCTCAGAGACTCACAAGGAGACAAGCTTTCGGCGAATAATCTAAATATATTACACATCCCAGGGTGAAATCCCAAAGGCTGGAGATCTGGAGAGAGAGAGAGAGAGAGAGAGGGGGGCAGGGAGGGAGGGAGAGAGAGAGAGAGAGAGAGGTGGGGTGGGGGTGGTGGAGGGAGATACCTTGCAAGTATGTACAATGGTAAATTCGACGAAAGGCTTGATGTTTTGCGATATAAGCGATTGTGAAAAGATGGTTATGAACAGCTCTTATGTGTATACTATCAGATACGACAGTAGAGAGGCTCTTGCGAAAATCAGCTACCTGAACAATGGGGTGGAAAATGATTGAAGGCGAGTTATGCCTGTGATGACGGAGCTTCTACCAGCTCCAGACGAGTTCATACGTTTGATTAGATGTAACTGCCAGAAAGATCGCCGCGTTTCCAGGTGTACTTGCGGAAAGTGGAGCTTAATCTGTAAAACTGACCCTCACGTGGGCCATATACACGTTTTAGATGTACAAATTCCGTACAGCTGTCTTGCGATCGAGAAGACAGGGACGATGATGAGGTATAATAGTTTTGCCGTATTAGATTGAGATCTAACATACTTTCAACATTTCAAACAGTAAAGCCGCAATTACTGCAATGATAGTTTTAGCCATGACATCTGTTTTCTGGAGCGTAATTCTATTGTTTTCGGTGATAGTGTTTGTGGATTCTTTTATAATGACAATTCTCATCAATCCGACGCTTCTACAAAAGGTTGATATAGATGGAGATAGAAAATAAGAGTACAATGGTATTTATTTGATTTATTACCGTAGCGTTTGCTTATGGTAGAAAATTAAAATGAAACAACTCATAATTCGAGTGGAAGTGAGCAATCGGGATTTATAGCATTGATGGTCACCGTGTTGTACTTTTGCGACACTCATATTTAGTAAACTGCCAAATAACAGTTATTTTAATGTCAATGGAGCTTTCCAGTTTTAGCCATGCCCCGCCCATCTCTATCTAAGCTCCACCCACACTTCGCCATGTTGGGATTGATCGATGCCCGAATGCCCTAACTATCAATTTTTTGAAACCTATACAGGTAAGCTGTTGAATATGTTGTAACTAATTTGACTTGGTGTCGTTGTCGTCTTCAAATATGCGTTCGTGACGTACTTATCGACGTCATTCATGACGTCATTCATTATGATGTCATTCTACATGTCGCGCAGTTGATTATGACGGCATAGGATGGTTTGATAAGGTGGAAAGGTCTATTAATTTCTGGAGCCAAAAGACATTCGACATAACCCATATATTAAGACTACGCCATAGGTATAAGGAAGAGTATGTTAATCTATATTATATATATCGGACATTTTCATTTCCCTAATATTTTGTGATTTCTCATATCTCGATTGCTTGGGACATTTGATAGGTTATATAGGGCATGGAAGTATGTGTAAATCCGTCGAGATATGTTCGGTCAGAATTTGTGTGAAGTTAAATCTTAATAGGACTGGACGACAAGTGTGGTTTCCAGTCTAAAGATGTAGTTTGGATACGGCACAACATGACTGGCTTTAGGGTCCGAAGTGAGATGGAATGATGGGAGCGGGAGAAGTGCCAATGGTTCACATTAAGGACAAGAGCAATCAGCGATGGCAATTCCTCGGCCTCCCGTTTTGACAAATTATAAATATTTGCGGATCTACCAGTTTTTCAGGTTTTCCGTATTTTCGGATCATGTCAAAAGTTGTGGAATCCTGGTGTATGCTTACAGTATTTCCTGGGTTAAGATTTGAACAAATGTGGACCAGTAGCTTATAACATAGACATAGAATTGATCCGGATCCGCTTTTTAAATTGGATGACGGCCAAAGTACGGAAAATTGACATTCTTCTGCACGGTAAGCGTCTTAGTTGCGCTGCGATTTGAATCAAATCGGGTAAGCATTTTTTTAGATACAGGACACGCATCCACACACGCACGCACGCACGTGCATTCACACACTCACGCACGCACGTACACATGAGCGCGCACGCACGCACACACACGTACTCACGCTGAGAGGGAGAGAGGTGGGGTGGAAGGGAGGGTGTGTGTATGAGAGAGATGGGGAGACGAAGTGGGAGAAGAAGAGCGATAGGGAAGGGTGTACGTAGGGAGGAGGAGGAGGAGGAGGAGGGGGAGGAGTGGAGGTGAAGTAGCGAGAGGGAGTAGGGGTGGGCGGTGAGGGGGTTAGATGGAGAGGGAACGTGAGAGAGGGTGGAAGGAAGCGAGTGCCCCTGGGACACAAAGTACAATACAGGAATGCACATTTTTGGCCAATACTCAGGAACGCAAGGAGGTAGAATAATCAAATTTGGTACATAGTCGCATATTTTGGCTAGCTAGTTAGACTTGAGGTTTCAGGTCAAATGGTCAAATATCTAGGTCACCGGGTCACTGAATGCATACCTGGATACATTCTTTTGGTCATAACCCGGGAAGTCAAGACAGTAGAATCGCAAAATTTTGACACACACACACGCACGCACGCGCGCACACACACACCACACACACACACACCCACCCACACACCCACCCACCCACACCCACCCACCAACCCACCCACACACACACACTCACTCATTCTCTCTCTCTCGCTCTCTCTCTCTCACACACACACACACACACACACACACACACACACACACACTCATTCACTCACTCACTCACTCACTCACTCACTCACTCACTCACTCACTCACTCACTCACTCACTCACACACACACACACACACACACACACACAAACACAAACACACACACACACACACACACACACACACACACACACACACACACACACACACACACACACACACACACACACACGATACAATCATATTATCGCTGCTTAGAGCGAGTTTCTGTTTCCGCGCAAAGAGAAAAATATCTAGGTTGATGGGTCACTAAGTATATACTGCAATTTTTGGACATTTCTTGGAATAACTCGGTATTGTAAGCGGGTAGAATCACCAAATTTTAGACATGCATTCATATTTTTGTCAGGCTACAAATATTTTGCTTTTAAGGTAAAATGGTCAAATACAAGAATGTAGAATGATCAAAATTGGCACATCCATTCAACGTGTAGTAAGTTTAAACTTAAAGTATAAAATATTTAGGTCACGAAGTCACTAAGTGCATTTGAGAAAATTGAGGAATCTATTTCCTCAGTTAATCAGTCAATCACATGACATCATAATCAACTACGTGACGTGTAGGCTGACGTCATAATTAATTACGTCATTAATGGCGTAGCTAAGTTCGTCACGAACACTTAATTGATGACGGGTGTCATATGATTGACTGAGAAACTAGATTCCTCAATTTTCTCAAATGCATATAGTGGCGTGCGAATTGCATGTGTAGTATGTATGTTATCCCACTGGATTACTCTCAATAGATGAATCAAGTTTATCAATCAATCATATGACGTCATGATAAATTATGTCACATGTATGCTACCGTCATAATCAATTTCGCCATGAATGGCCTAATTAAACCTGTAGTAAACGCTTAATAGTCCGTCACATTGTACGTATTGCATATCTTTACCGTTTAATAAACATGCTGTTGAATATTTTGAAACTAAGTTGACTGGGCGCTGTTGCTGCAGCTGGCATATGCAGCAACAGCATCCAGTCAAATTAGTGTCAAAATATTCAACAGCTTATTTGCATAGTTTTCTGCAAATTGAGATTCAGGAAATGTCGGAGCGATCGATCACGAAACGGGGAAAGCGTGGGTGGAGCTTAGCTAAAGATGGGCACTATATAGCTAAAACTGGATTCATCAATCGGAATGCATTGCAAACTAGTAGCCTATATGCTTTCCCTCAAAAATGGATAAACTGTTTACGTGACAATTAGCCATGGTTTGACATAGCCGATCATGAATAGGCATAATGTGAGCGATAATGGACAGCACAATGTCAAAATCAACGCCCACGAAATCAATTCAAATAGTAAAGGACTCACTAATGTACTCAGTAATTATCAAAAGCCGATACTATTTACAGAATTGGTTACCACTTACCATATGCATATGGGAATAGTTTATTGAGTACATATGTACATAATCAATAACGGACATATCTGCATTTCTGCAACGCTATAGGTAAATATTTATTTTGAATAAAACACCCATCCAACACCAGGGCTATTAACGAGATCTCCAATCTTAGACTAATACTCGACGTGTTCATACAAGAAGATGGTTATTCCATGGAATTGTGCATAGTTTGACTGACAGTTTAAACTGACTGAACGATATGTTTCTAGAATAATGACAGATACACCCAACAGCCGATTTGGGGAAAGTAGTGATGATGATACGAATATTACTAAAGATATTAGAGAACATCCGTAGAATGGATACTGTAGCGCGGATCGACCGGTCGGGTACGAACCGTCCCAGTCTATCTGGGTGCGGAACAGCCGGACCAGGCGCGTTCCAAGCACACCCTCTGGGTAGGATGATAAGTGTATATAAAGCCATATAAGAGAGGCTTAGAATTCGAGGGATCGGCTAGCGCGCATCAGAGATTGCATACCTACACGCGTTAGCGTGTGGAGAGAATGGCATCTTATTAACACTCCGGGTCTGTGCCCGTAATTCCTTTAAAATAGACCCTCCTCGTCGTTCTTGGTACGGATCATTAGCAGAATGAAACGAGAATTTTGAATCATTTTACAGATTTAAAATCGGTCCAGAAATGGATGAGAAATCTACGTTGCTCCCGGACTAAACAGTTTCAAAATAACCAACGTCATAAGCGCGTGGGTACTTGGTAATATGTGAAGGCCAGTAAGTCACGTGGCCGATACACAGTAGGCAGATAACGAACTTGTTCCAAGTCAGACGGAAACTGCCTACCTTCTAACTGAGTCTGTGTTGTAATATTTGAGGCGTTTATATGCTAGTTCCCAATGCTAGGGTCTAGACTCACGCTAACTGAGTCTGACTTTGAGAGCGCCTTTTATACTCGGTGAGAGGCTTCGCCAGTGGGCTCAGCCAATCAGAGTGCGTGTTGTGTATGAGGCGAGGTAGCTAGAGCAATCGTGCGTGGCTCTTACCTGATCATGTAAGTGCACTGGCGATGTCTACGCTTTAGCTGGAGCTCTCAATAGTCCATCTTAACTTTACCGTTTCTTTGCCAGATCTGAACTGATTACATTTCTGTTCAGAGTTTTGAATTCTCCATGGTCCCATATTATGGAATCGTCATAATATGAGCAACTATATACATAAGTTACCAGTCTTCATAGTCTAGGGCATCAATGTTTGTTTACATATCATGGTCGCGCATGCACATTGGGCCTCTCACGGACTCTGTCATTCTGTTCTGCTTCCAAATGGCTTATATATGCACAGGCCTTATGTGGCTAGTGGAGGGGCGAGCCTGGCATATCCCCTACCGGGCCGTTTCGTACCCAGCCG
Source organism: Chaetoderma sp. LZ-2023a (assembly GCA_034401795.1). Classification (NCBI taxonomy): domain Eukaryota; kingdom Metazoa; phylum Mollusca; class Caudofoveata; order Chaetodermatida; family Chaetodermatidae; genus Chaetoderma; species Chaetoderma sp. LZ-2023a. The sequence continues at coordinate 165,037,433 of CM067373.1, read as the reverse complement.
AACAGGGCCAGTGTGTATCTGACAGTGCGGTATGCGCTACACCATGGAACACACTTTCAACATGGTCAGACAAATTTGTCATGGTGCACAGCGCTATCACCAGCTATAAAACCCGGCCGGAGTCCCAAACTTCATTGTCCATATACTGGTCCATACAAAATCATCACCGTCCTGAGTGACCTAATGTATAGGATCCAGCTTGTTGGAGAGGGTAAGAAAACTAGAAGGGTGGTGCATTTTAATAATTTGAAAGCAGCTCCAAAAAACTAGTACCGGCCCACATGAACATTATCACACAAAATGGTTCAACCATGTCAGATTCTTTCACTACAATTGGGAATAGATCCTCCAAACTTCATGATAGTAGTACGGTGTGTGATGCCAGGGGTACTAATTTGCATTTTGCTTAGCCAGCAGCGGAGGGCTGTACTAATGTTGACTAGGGAGGGTTAAATCAAGATAATCTAGGTGAAAATAATGTTAGCTATGACAGTATGGGCCAAGAAATGCTGGATAGGGATCTGCCTCGTATTTTAGTATCTGACGCTACTGTTGAATCTGGGACAGTGAGCAGCTCTTGGGATGAAGGGGGTGAAGATGGAGACTCGTGGCAGCCAAGGCAATTACGATCGGGAAGGGTAACTAGAAGGCCTGTAAGGCTAGATAATTATGCTATCGACTAAAACTGGCTTGTTCTATTTTTATTTTTATGGTAATGGATCTTATTTATTGCACCAGTCGGGGGAAAGGATTAACAATTTGCAATGCGGTGGTGACGGTTAAGCCAGGTGTCAAATTAGGTCAACTTTGTGACCTGGCTATTAAAGACATTGGAAAGGGTGAGTTGACTGGGAGTGGCCGCGTAATATATTTCATAGCTGACATTCCTGATTTTAATGATAAAGTGAGTGATTTGTCCAGGAGTCACCGTCGTCATTATGAGGAAGTGGTTATACAAAATGTCGACCCGATACTATTAGCTGATGGTTTTATTAAAAAATTAAAAACAACTAAACGTACTCTCAATGACTTGGGCTGTCGAATGGCATATACCACCGTTCTGTCAATGCCATTTAGAACTTGGAATCGAAATAGGTTAGAAAGGCGAAGGACAAATGAATTAAAATTTGAGGAGGAATACTCCGATTATCAATTGGCTCTCAACACAGCACTAGTTCCGACCAATAAATCAATTTTAACCATAAATAACGATGATAATTTATTCACACCATTGCTGCACTCAACCATAAATCATTGTGTTGGAAAGGGGAAGGGGAAATTTAAGAACAGGTTTAACAAGTTAGTAGATGGAGTTCATCCTTGTCAGAATTTGCTGGTCAAATTGGGGTTAATGGTCAACAGGCCGATTAAAATAAACCAGCGTCAACATTTGTCAGTCACCATCTGTGTTGACGATGAATTCTCATCAGAGGAGGGGGAATAAAGGCGGAGTTGGAAGCGAAAGCGGTTTGAAGTAAAGTTTTAATGACTTGAATGGGGACACTTTGTAAAAAACGTGTGTATATAGTATGTATATTTGTATATTAGCTTGTACAGGATTAATCTTCATCAGTAGCTAAGGTAGATGGGAGGTTACAAATGCTATCCATTGTATATTTGTAGATAACTGGCCCTGTAAAATATGTATTTGTGACTGATCTATGTCACATGAGGCTAGTGGGCTATAGATCATTTAGGGAATGGGTGCCTGGGATAAGTGGCCTTGGATCCCGATTGTTTCTAACCAAAATTATAGGGAAGGCGGGAATTTTGGTCATTTTGCAAGTGACGACTAAATTCTGAGATCGAATCTACAGAATACTAGGATCTACTTCCGGTAGTGATGATTTGACAGCTTAGAAAGCGATTTGGCGGGAATCCAGAGCAACAAGAAAACAGGAGAACAGATCGGACATAGACACGGAGGAAACAAGATCACTTCTCCGAGATCTTGTCACCTTTAACCTGGTAAGTTCAATGTAACAAGATAATAATAATAATAATAATAATAATAATAATAATAATAATAATAATAATAAAAATAATAATAATAATAATAATAATAATAATAATAATAATAATATAAAAATAGGTGTAGCCGAATAGCCCTCGACCCCAGCGATCACATTATTATTATTATTATTATTATTATTATTATTATTATTATTATTATTATTATTATTATTATTATTATTATTATTATAACATGCGATAGCCACGCCATAGTGACTCACTATGCGTGTGAATTTTAAAACTAGAATGGAAATGTCACTGCGGTTTGTACGCTAACCAGCGTATACCAGATGATACAATCTACAATACGGCAAGAGTACCTACGATGCAAAAAGGCAATATATCGTACGATGGTCAGCAGCAATCTTGCCGAATCGTATGGTAGAAAACAACGACGATATCAATCACACACACGCTATAATTCTGTGCGATTCATATGGTAAACGTGGGTAAATTAGTGCAGAAACTATGGAATCTCTAGCATTTCTACATGAATCTTGGCATGGATTTTTCTGCTTCCGACCCGGTTTCTACGTTTGCTCTGTTGTTTAGCTGTTGCATTCATAGTTATATGGCGTGGACGATTCAAGAGGCTGCTGGAAACAAAACGGAAACCCTGCGTGTAGTTATTGTTTCGTAGGCAACAATATGGTGCTTACCATACATTAATGCAAGAGCTTTAAGCAGAATACACGCAAACTTACAAGTCATTTCTTATTTATATCGCGAGGTCTTTCGTGAGATACTGACAAAAATTGTCCCACTAATCCGGAAGAACAACACGCTCATGTGTATGACGATTCCGCCGGAGCACCCTCCCATATTACTCGGCCTGGGGCTGGGCTTGCGCGATTTTTGCTTTGAAACATCGCGATCGATTTTATAAAAAATATCGCGATTTTCGATTAAATCGTAGGTCCAAATTCCCAAAAGTATAAACCGGGATAACGTCACTTGTTTCTAGAAAAAGTTGAAATAAATGATACAAAAATCGCACGAAATTAGAACACATTTTCATGCTCCAAATTCTTACGTCTATGCTTAATGTCTACCTTATATCCATCATCGCGGGAGTGAAATTATTAATTGGGACCGCCTAAATATTGCGTATAGTTTAATAAACATTATTTAGTTCATCAAAATTTGAGATAAAATGTCGCCGAGAAAAAATATAAATTACATGGCGTATCAGCTTCAGCTTATAGTCTCCCTTTGTAGGACGAGTTTAGGTCATTATCGGAGCAACGCGAAGACGTTAATATTAGTACCCGGGGAGATACTGGGCAATCCACATACATAGGACGGGAGCTTTGAGTAGGTACGAGTGTAACGGCGTAAACTCGTCCTATAGAGCAGTTTATAGTTGCTTTCAGAATGTACGATTTACATTTAAGAGTAATCAACAGAACGCAGAGCTCGAAATCAAACAACCTGGAATGATGTTGCTTTATTTTCTTTAATTTGACATGCCAATCGAATCAAAAGGGAAAAATTATTGCACAGCCTGAAATGGCTAACCCTAGAATTAAAAAGAATTCTGTTCACTGATTGCCTAACACTCTGCAACTAAGTATATACTTGGCATTTCACGACAGACTCAGGGTCTGCAGCGAAAGAAAGAAAATTATATGGCGATTCGACGGAGTAACTAGCTGGTTTTCTCAATGACAAAGGTGTTACCTCGCTATTGTTAGTTTGTTTATTGTAGCGCTTTGTGTTGTGATTAGTAATTATTCGGCGTGGCGGGATATAAACACAATGAACACAGGCGTGAATCGATTATAATTATACTCATGTACTAATAAAATGCGACGGAAAAGTACACACTTCAGATTTAAAAAAAACATGAAATTTTTGACGATTTTCCGATTTTTCTTCAATTACATCGTAAAAATCGCGAGTTTAAAAATTAATTGAACTTCACGATTAAATCGAAAAATGGGGCAAGCCTACCTGGGGCTCCTGATAACTGGTTGGTATTCTTTTCTTAATAAAATTAATTTTTCACATAGCAAGATGAGCAGTATACTAATTTGTCAAACACGCTATACTGAGATACGCTGTTTATTGTACATATGTAATACTGAAGCTATTACAATATGTAAATTTAATGTAACTTTTAAGTATCACGGGAACAGAATGACTGTATACAAAATTGAGTGCGCCAATAAGAATATTTTACAACAATCTTTCCAATTATCGCCTTCCTCTAAATGCATGCAGCAGAGTGAGCATAGCTCCATGTTCTGTTGTTAGGATATGTGTCCTACATTGTCTTACTTTTGCTACATTTCATTAAAAAAGAAAAAAAATGCTAAGGAAGTAGAATTGAATGTACTAGTTTGTAAATGCGGTCTTATATTGTAGGATTTATGACAGCGAATTGTTCTACCATTGTTCCATGGCCACACCCATCATTGCGACGTTATGTTATGTGGGACTTGACCACGTAGAAATGCACCCACGCCTTTCACACGTCATCTGTATTGTCATTTCCTTAGTGACGTTGTTATGGGAAGCATTTGTAGCCACATTCTAAAGATTTTACCTCTCCTTCGACAGTTGGGAGATCATAGGTTTCCTCCGTCCACATGAACGCCATTTTGAAAATCGGAGTCTGTTTTGCGGATGCAGAGATTCTATAACGATCTGCAATGGCCGTACAATTCACTAGGATTTGTCTCACATGGTACAATTTCCTACGATTCATCAGGATACGACGTCATGCGATGACGCCATTTTACCCTATCCAATATTCTACGATCCCAAAGATTCCATACGATCCGATCAGATGCCATGAAACTCTCTATCGTAGGTTTCCGGAGAAGGTACGATGTTTGAATATATATTGTTGCAGCGTATAGAGTCGGGAGACATCGCAAAGAAATTGTGCCGTGTGAAGTAGAATTTACACAGATAACTGTCTTTGGCAGTCAATGACCGGCCATGATGACCTATCAAATAATCATATAGCTATTCATTGTGCACGACACAACAATCTAATAAGTAGGGCATATGGACATTAGTCTCTCAATAAACAATCTACCCAAATTTGACTATGATATATAAGATACCATCGTAACTGGTTTAGTTCCTAGTTATTAATTGCTTTTAGTCAATTAGGGCAACATAGATCAACAGACTTACCCACCGACTGACCAACTTAGTGATTGGCTGACGGATTGACCTATCAGTCGGTGAACTGACCAGTCAACCAATCTGTCCCATGCACATGGCAATTCCATTTTTCCGCCAGCAATGACTGAGAATGTTCATCTAAATATTTCAAGACAGACTACAGCCCCATCGAATCTATAAGCGCCAAATTTGTCTTTCTCCACAAAGCAACATAGAAACAAACATGGTAATTGAGAGAAGTAGGCGTGATATTTGACAGTCAGATAACGCTCAGAATACAGCAGTAAATCGGGAATAATCTTTTGAACAAAGAATGTACTGATAAGACCGCAAAAAAAATCTCCACTCTTTAGGATAGTAATATTAGTCTTAAAAAAGGTTCAAGATAATATATACAATGAATTTCATTATTTGGGAGTCTTTTTTTCGCACTGCTTATATTTAATGCGCTAGTTTCATGTATTATGATGTATAAAAATACAAATGTCATTCACCCGATAATTATATTATTATATCAGCTAGATTAATTCAATACACATCTTTAACACCCCTTAATTCATTAGCCCTTGAAATGGCAGAGTATCTAATTCAAGACGACAACGCCTTTGGATATTTTGAAACTAATTCGAGTGGAATCTGTCGCTGCCGTAGGCAGTGGCAGTTCCAGGTCAAATTAGTTTCAAAATGTTCAACATAATATTCCTTACATTATACAGAATATGTCGTTGTAGGTCTGTAAGGGTTAAATGGTAAAAGTCAGTTGTAATAATGAGATTAAACAGGTATTTAGAAATCAAGCCATCACTGCCTTAGGTGAAATAATAATTAATCTGATTAATTCTTGGCAGGTAGACTTTCTGTCTGTATATTCAATGACGTTTAATGGCTGTAGATATCACAGGCTACAGCACTTAAAAGGTTGAAATAGCGATACCAAAATTGTATTTCAACAACAACAACAACAACAACAACAACAACAACAACAACAACAACAACAACGTCGTCATCATCTGTATTAATGGACCAAACCACAATAGCATTTCACTTTATGTTCTAGGGCAATAGTGTTTTCATTCCATAGATGCTAATGCTAATGCTAACTTCTGTTTGAGACGTTGTTATTCAATGAACCTTTCCATTTTTAGCTAAGCCCCACCCATCACTAGCTAAGCTCCACACACACACCTCGCCGTGTTGGGATTAATCGATCCCCGAATGTCCTAACTATCAATTTCCTGAAAACTATACAGGGAGGCTGTTGAATATTTTGTAACTAATTTGACTGGGTGCTGTTGCTCCCTATGGCAGCAACAGCGCCCAGTGAAATTAGTTTCAAAATATTCAACAGAATATTAATTAAATAGTAAAAGCAAACAATTTGTACAACAACGCATAGACTGTCTTCAAATATGCCTCCGTGACGTACTTATCGACGTCATTCATGACGTCATTCATTATGATGTCATTGTACACATTGCCCAGTTCATTATGACGTCATATGATGGGTGGGTACTCTGGAAAGGTGAATTATGATTGAGACGTCAGCCTATATATAAACTAATTGCATATGACATCAATACTTTAGTGACTGATAGAAAATTCCGGTAATAGTAGTGGATGTTATGAACAGTGAATTCAACTGGCTGGTATCGCTGGTACTATTCTTAGGCGGTGTTCACACTAGATTGATAAGCCGTACCTAATTGTGAAGTAAAATGACCTTCTTTAGCAAATTTAATGATAACCTGGAATTAGGTAACTAATCACAATAAATGAAGCGCTCTTGAACAGCTGGCCACTGGCCTGAATGGCAGGTGGCCGCCAAGGCATTTGGAACTCATTTTATATAAAAATTTATTAAAAATTTTACTTTGTCTGTTGCTGCTTTACCTCAATCAGATAGCAGGTATTTCTTCTGCACATATGGATTCTATATAATTAGTATTTTGTTTTGAAATATGCACTTGTATGTACATTAGGACAACATTAAGCTGGCCTCTGGTAATTCTAAAATACGCTTTAAAATTTTAAATTTAGATCTCTCACTAAACTCAACAATCCCCCCCCCCCAAACTCCTTCCTCTCCTTTAGGATTAGATGAACCCAGAATTATCTACGTGTCGGCTGAATAGCTAATAGCATGTACGTAGTCATCACAGCTTCGTCCAGGTCATCTTTCACATTCATGCATACTTACTTTTTCTACATCCATCATTATAGCTGAAATTAAGGCTACAATAATGTGAAAGTGTGGTTTAAAACGACACGAGACATAACCTTTAGTTTAAGGACGCATTCCTTTAGGTGGATATATACATAGTTGGTGTGACCGTTACCCTGTCTGCAATGAAATAGAAATGCCATGCGTTGACGCATGCGGAACGCAGTGATCAAAGCAACGTATTTGGTCTGACCGTAGCCTAAGACCGATGTAAGTCCGATTGGATGCAAATATTCTTGTCATAAGGTGTGTAAGCGTGGACGCTTACACGAGTTAAAACGAAAATTTGTGATCGATTGCGTTTCTTTTGGATTAGCTAATCTAATCTGAACACGGCCTTAGTGCAAGACCAAAAAGTCAATAATATAATTACTCCAATAAAAATATTAATAGTGCCGTGCAATAAGCATTGATTAAGATACGAATTAATGGACACGCGCACACATTTAATTCTGGTTATAGATATTTTACATACACGTATGTAATAAAACGATCGAAAAAAGCAATTATTTTATTATTTAGTTTTGGTGAATTAATAGATATATTCTACTCCCACATTCGGCTAAAAATACAAGGTTTTTTGTGTGAATCAATAAGTTTTACCTGAGATTAAAATGCAGCCAATCTTCATTATACCGCACGCCATTACATGGGGGTGAGGTGATAGTGGTTCTTTAAACACGTTATCTTATGAATATCAGTTTTAAGAAACCACCGTCGATTAACCCCAAAAGATAATAGAGAGGTCCATTTCTAGCTCTGCCCCGCCCATTTCTAACTAAGCTCCGCCCACTGTTTTCATGTGTTTGAATAGATCTTAATAATTTGACTTTTCCAAGAAACACCATTTAAAGGTAACTAACTACAGAGGTAAGCTGTTGAATATTGTAAAACCAATTGGACTGGGAGCTTTTGCTGCAAATGGTAGCAATAGATCCCAGACAAATTCGTTTCAAAATGCCCAAGAGAATGTTTATTAAATTGTTAGTTCACCAAAAACATAGTAATTCAGACACATATAGACGGACCTTTGTCACTTTCGTGATATATATACATAATTCGTATTGCGATGTTAACAACATGTGACGTATCTTTAACAGGGCGTCAGATAGTTGAGCGACAAATGGGATGCCTCCATGAGTACGGCATATGAGTGACATTAAACAAGCCTCTGCCGTTAGTGGGCACTCGTTCCATGCCGTGTCTGAGTTATAGACAAAGGTCAAGTTCTATTCATTAACAATTGTTAACTACAGTTAATAGACAACAATCGAACTTGAAATAGTTAACTAGCTAATTAACTGCCTAGTCGACCGATCTTCCAACATTGGTCGGGAATTATTAAAGCGGAATTGACGTACAATTCAAAATGGCAGACAATCCACGCTTGCCACTGTGAAATGTACGAAAGCCCATAATGCTAATTCGAAATTCAAAACTCGACTTCGAAATTCAAAACCCGACTTCGAAATTCCGACTTCGAAATTCAAATCTTAAAATGGCCAATTATGATCAGTCTTATATATTGAAAACTGCTACCTCTACATACACACGTACAAGGGACCAAGCCTGTTAAAATGACCTACTGTGTTAGCACATTGGCTTCGTCTACTAGCATCGCCCCTTTTTCTAGCATACTACCAGAGTAGCCTCGCATACTAGGTTATTGGCCAAGGCTACTAGCCTATGCTAGGATAATATACACCTGTGCAAAAGTTAAGCACAACCCTATTTTTACGCACATGCGAGGGTATATTCATGTGCTATGAAGAAAGCAATAGCATAAACATTTATGTACCCATCCATCGTAGTGCAGTGCAAGAGGTAATAATGCAACTAGAGGAATGCTGATTATGATGGTGGGGAAACACTGTATGTTTTTGTTTGAACTTGAAAACGAGGCCTGAATATGGTTACGTTGACACAACTGACAACTATTGCCCTACAGTTGACACACGTGGCTAGATTGTCATTAATGGTGTCTGAAAACGAAGTTTAACATCTGTGCACGAGTTTGAGACTGTCATTATTAATACCGGGTATATCCACCTTGTGCCTGGATGACGGCCTGGACACGACGTCTCATGCTGGTCACCAACCGACTGATACGCCATTGTGGTATTCGTTGCCATTCAAGATGGAGTGCGTCTGTTAATTCCTGTAGGTTCTGCACAGGAGGATCCCTCCTTCTCACCATGTTTCCCAGAATGTCCCAGATATGCTCAATAGGGTTCATGTCAGGGCTCCTTGCTGGCCATGGTAGGGTTTCGATGGCATTCTGGCGGAGGTATTCATGCACAGCTCTAGCACGATGTGGTCGGGCGTTGTCATCCATGAATATAGGGTGGGTTCCAGGTGCATGATTTACAAAATGAGGGACCACAACTCTATCCAGTATGGAATCTTGATATCTTTGTCCATTTAGTGTTCCAGGTACAGTCAACAGATCCAGCTTACAATCAAATGAGATGCACCCCCATATCATAACGGAACCTCCACCAAATGGAACTTCTTCCATGATGTTACGTTGGTCGTACGCCGTGCGTCTGGACCTCCATACACGAGTTCGACCATCTGTGGCATGAAGCAGGAACCGACTTTCATCGGACCAGTGTACCCGTCTCCAGGATCTCATGTTCCAGTGTCTTCTTTCGTTGCACCACCTCAGACGCTCCTCTTTGTGGTGTGTAGTGACGAGAGGACGTCTGACAGGTCTCCTAGCTTTCATGCCAGCAGCATACAGTCTCCTTTTGACGGTAGACATTGACACTCTATTGCGCGTTTCCCATTGCTGGCTGAGCACTCTGCTGTTGGTGAATGGAGATCTCCTAACAAGGCGTACTAGGGCTCGATCATCACGGGCAGTAGTCTTCTTCGGTCTTCCAGATCTAGGCCTGTCCTTCACCTCGTTAGTTTGCCCATGTTTTGCAATCAAACGACTGATTACAGTATGGTTAATGTTCAGCTGTCTGCCAATCTCTCTGCATGACATACCAGTGGAATGCATGCCTATGATTTGCCATTTCACACGATCACTTAACCTTCGTCTTGCCATAGCGGTTCACAATCAAGAGCTAATTCTCTCTGTACAAATAAACCACGGTCATGAACACAAAATTCCTAATCTTGTCGCCTAAATCTGTATGTAATGTTCTACACCTCAAACTGGACTTTTACATATCTGAACACGTGTGCTGTTTCCCGCCACGCACGGATATCAAGCGGCGTGAAGTCATGCATGCATGTGCATTTCGTACTTGGAATTATGTCAGCTAACGCGGGGACAAAAAGTATGGCAGCCTAGTTGTACCATCATGTTTCTACGTTCTATTGTTTTTGCTGGTGCTTAACTTTTGCACAGGTGTATAGATCGCTTACTAGCCTAGCCTACTAGCCAGCTAACTTACTAACCTAGCCTACTGTGTAAGCTTAAAGGATAACTAATCCCATCTCTTGATAGCTATTCAGGTGATCTAACATTCCGGTCATAAACTATCCAGGTAATTTTAAACGTTTGATCACGCCGCTAAGGAAAGATATTCAGGATTTAGTAGTTAAATGTTGGTATATTTCTACACCCTATGATGGCAGTCATGATTTACTTTTCAACCTATCAGAAAAATCCTTGTGTGTATACTCCTTGTATAAACGCTCAGTCATAGAGGCTCCAGCTATAGTTTGGCAATGTGGTATAAAAGCAATCCTACAGGTAAGCTGTTGAATATTTTGAAACCAATGTGATTGGAAGTTGTTGCTGCCATAGGCAGCAACAACTTCCAGTCAAATTATTTTCAAAATATTCAATGGGATGAACATTGCATAATAAAGAATGTGATGCTTTTGAGCCGACATGACATCACACTCAATAGCTTGAGGAGACAAAATAGTTTACTCGATATTACAAAACAAATAATTGCGATACAGATCAGGGAATGTGACAGGATATGAATGATATGGAATCTATAAACCATATTCTATCGGTGCAATACAACATTTGAGATGAGATTAGCATCGCTTTAATAGCATAACCTGCTAGCATACTGGACGCTCTCGCCTTACTAGCGTTGCCTACTGCTCTAGCCTTTTAACCTAATCTACAAGCTTGCTGGTCTAACCAACTGACCTACTGGCCTATCCCTCCATTGCTATATCTTATCAGTCGTGTATAGCATATCCTCATGTCCTAGCGCGCTGAGCTAACATACTAAAATAAACTTCTAGCCTACTGTCTTTTCTACCCTAGTAGCATGGCCTGGCCTACTGGCCTACATACGAGAGGTGTTCAGTTTATTTTGTCACAAATTTCAAATAACTATTTAATCAACAATAATTTATCACAAAATAATTTCATTACAGAAGATGTTCAATTTGAGACCCATGAGCATGATATATCAGTCTACAGCGCTTAGGCCAAGAAGAAAGGGCTTTATTGATCACAGTTTGACTTAGTGCCTACCATTCGGTTTTGAGAGCACGTTTTAGACTGTTAAGACTTGTAACTTTCCGTTTCTGTAGACGGCGCTTGACAATCCCCCAGATACTAAAGTCCTTAGGGGCAGCATCCGGCGACTTCGGCATCCATTCTTCAGGGCTAATAAATTTAAAATTGTTCTGCTTTAAGTATGTTAAGCTCTTTCGTGCACTATGAGAGGAGGCACTATCTTGGTTAAAAACCATGTCCTTCTGTTTGTTCCCTGGGGATAATTTGGGAACATCATGTTTCAAAAAGGGTCTCAAAACATGTTTGATGTAATAATCAGCATTGATTCTCACATTCCGATCAATGAATTTAAGACTGGTCTTTCCGTAATGACTAACGCCTGTCCATACCATGAAACCAGGCGCGAAACTGTCACGTTTAATAAACTTCAACTTATCCATATCAATTTGTCCTATCCTAACATAACAGACTCGCCGTTTTCCGTAGCTTCCACCTAGATAAAACATAGCCTCATCTGTGGTGACAAAGTTTTTCCACTTCCCCGCACACAGCTTCAGGTACAGCCTCCAGCTCCTCTTCCTCCTCTTTTCAACCTGCTCTAGGGATAATTTATGAACCAAACATTTTTCCCTCAGTTTTGCCTTGATAACACTGTTTTTGGTGTTATTTACGGATCCCAAACTAATTCCTAATAGATTGCTCATCTCACGTTGTGTCGGTGGGTTAATTCCTGCTATTATTTTCTTCACTTTGTCTATCACTTGTTTTGATACTACAGTTTGTCTTCTTCTGATTTTCAGCGTAACAGATTTTCCATGTGTTAGATTCGTCAACTGTCGTTCTTTTCCGATGTTATTCTTTATGCGATAAATGGTCCTCACACTGACACTGATATTTTCTTTCAAAATTTCATTTCTGATCCGTGACGGCGTCATTCTCCTCCTCAAAAGATGGAGAATTATACTCTCCGCTCCCTCGCTTATTTTATGTCTTGGCATGTTGAAAACCTTTAACAAACTAAACTAGCGTGTCGGTAAGCTCGTGGGCTTTGTAAAAAGGTATTGTGAGTGAGACAGTTGACCAAAAGTGTGCAGCAAGAATTCGTGCAATCTTGTGACAAAATAAACTGAACACCTCTTGTACTAGCATGGCCTGGCGCTCTAACATACACGTATACTCTCCCAGCATAGCAGCGCGGCCTATCATACGAATAGCCTATCCTAATGACCGAGCGCACTATCTTGACGTATCCTACTGTCATATCATACTACCCTGGTCTAGCACGCTAGCCTGGCTTTCCCTACTGGCTTACTGATCTAGCATATAGTCTGGAAGCCACCTTGATACTCTTGGGCTGAATTCTGTGCGGCCTTTTGAAAATGTACAGAATTTTTGTGAAAGAGACAAATTTTGTGCATAAAACAGACAATTTCAAGTAGAAAGTAATTATCTTTATTGATTATATATACTGCCACTAGTATTTGATAATCACCCATGGCGACACATAAATAAAGGTAATTCGGATTAACCAAAAACCATCTGGATGACCTTGATAAAATGTGAGCAAATGTGTCTCTGGGGTGTACTCAACACAAACCCACCGGGTGCCACTTGGGAGTTTTGGAAAAAAATTGCAATATGCATATTAAATGAAAGCTTGTGCCGAGTAGAAGACACCTAATTCTAAATGCATTTTCCGCAGCCATTTCCTAAAACAGATTTATTATGTTCGCATTTCCCACATCATTGAATGCTGAAATCATGCGATTACCTGATCCGATAATGATAGCTCACCGGATTTCCTAATTATCACTTTTTTTACGTTTTATCATACCAAAATATCCATTTTCATAGCCGATCAAAACAGTCGATTTTGTTACTAAAGAAGGGTTAACCGAGGCCAAATATTCTGCAATGATAATTCAAGAGCGAACCGGGTACCAACTAAATGTAGTTAACCATTCGTCGTTTGATTCACATAGCCCATGAGCATGATCAGTAAGCAAACTAACTGACTATTTTTAGTAACCTCCCACCAAACCACCCACACTACACCCCTCACTACGCACCCCGACTTGACCGTGGTTGACCGGACATTGCTCCATAACTCACGTCATTTTTAATGAGCAATATGAAGACGATTTTACGGAAAGTAATTAGTACATAAGGTGAAAACAACCTTTAGTCGTCTCAAAATTCTACTCGATATAGCTATCCGAATCGTGTTTGTTGTTACATACTAATATCAATGACAAAATCAAATGGCGAAGCACTAGCTGTTTTGTATTGGCTATAAATTGAGGCCATAAAAGCAATCATAATTTAGGGTTTAATTTCCAAGGTTAATAAGGGTGGAAGGTCTTATTTTTTATCATATTGGTTTTTACAGGCATAACCACCTGGTAATGACGCTTTGTCTATTAAGGTAGTGACGCCAGTGATTAAATATAAATTCTCCATAGTATATAAGATCACTAGTATAATATTAATTCATGTGCTTAATACTAATGCCACATTGTAAGTATTAACCAAAGCAGCTACATAATTTAAGAATCTTGCAAATTGAATTAAAATCTAAATATGCGTACTAGAAAGTTCGAGAATTATACGCTAATAATGTGTTTTTGTACTATTCGTAAGATTTTGACATGATATATTTGATTTAAATTAGCTTCATTCTCAATATATATATATATATATATATATATATATATATATATATATATATATATATATATATATATATATATATATATATATATATATATATATATATATATATATATATATATATATATATATATATATATATATATATATATATATATATATATATATATATATATATATATATATATATATATATATATATATATATATATATATATATATATATATATATATATATATATATATATATATATATATATATATATATATATATATATATATATATATATATATATATATATATATATATATATATATATATATATATATATATATATATATATATATATATGGTAACGCAGCTTACTGGGCCGATGTTGGGCCGATACCATGCCGATACTTTCAGTATGCTAGATTAAACATAAAATGGACGTAATTTCTTATTTGTCTAGATTAATATAACTTGGATCAATGGACGGGTAATAAAATTACCTTTCCGACCATATATGCTAAATTTTTAAGACTAGAAATAAGGCGGGTAAATCAAGATTTTGTAACCATCGCTCTTTATTATGTAGTAATTTTTTATCGCTTCCGGGGAAAAATCCCGCGCATGCGCACTCTACTTCCGGTTTGATTATTGCCCATGAGTAAGCTGCGTGATTTGGGTAGATTGTAATACATTTGACTAAGTATCTACCTTCAGGCCGTATAGGAGAGCACTAGTACAGCCTGTGTTGTCTGTTTGCACGTCTGTCGGTTTGTGCGTGGGCGGCTGTATATCGGAAACTACTGATGCGATTTCGCTAAATTCCCAAGCGAGGGTTTGAACTCCTTGATTGCTCTTTTTTCCTCATGTTTTGTGTTGCTTTCCTGGCATTCAACTAGCGTGTATGATGATTAATGGAGGAATCCAGTTTTAGCTATGCCCCGCCCATCTGTAGCTAAGCTCCATGTTAGTCATCCGAAATGCACCCGAGCTTGGGAAGATTATGACTATCATATAGACAACTGGGAAATGGTATGGAAAATGGTACAGTTGCCGAGCATTCCAAACTATGCCAGAGATGTTGTCTGGAGACTGATCCATCGGAGACTATGGGCTAAGCATCTCATGGCTAAAGCTAAATTATGTGCTACTAATGACAGTAAAAGCCTGCTTTGTATAAGCCCAGAAGAAATGTTGCAGCACTTATTCATTGAATGTCCCATAGTAGTCCATCTTTGGCAATATGTACAGATGGTCCTGCTGCAATTTAATGTACCTAGAACTGTCATAGTAGCTCGGACAGCTTTATTCCACGAACTAACCAGTATGTTCATGTTAAAGGATAACTAATCCCATCTCTTGATAGCTATTCAGGTGATCTAACACGCCGGTCATAAACTATCCAGGTAATTTTAAGCCTTTTATCACGCCGCTAAGGAAAGATATTCAGGATTTAGTAGTTAAATGTTGGTATATTTCTACACCCTATGATGGCTGTCATGATTTACTTTCCAACCAATCAGAAAAACCATAGTGTGTCTGCCTCTGTATATACGCTAAGTCATAGAGGCTCCAGCTATAGTTTGGCAAAGTGGTATAAAAGCAATCCTACAGGTAAGCTGTTGAATATTTTGAAACCAATTTGATTGGAAGTTGTTGCTGCCATAGGCAGCAACAACTTCCAGTCAAATTAGTTTCAAAATATTCAATGGGATGAGCATTACATAATAAAGAAAAAGATGCATTGGAGCTTACATGACATCACACACAATAGCTTGAGGAGACAAAATGGTGTCGATCACTGTTTAACATTTACTCGATATTACAAAACAGATAATTGCGATACAGATCAGGGAATGTGACAGGATATGAATGATATGGAATCCATAAACCATATTCTATCGGTGCAGTACAACATTTGAGATGAGATTAGCATCGCTTTAAAAGCTGATCGGATTCTTGCCCTCAATGCTGTATACGCGTCAGCATTTCTAAGACTATTTGGAAATACGGCTGTGCTTTGGCTCATGCTATCAGCGTACATAAGTATTGGATTAGACCATGTGAAATCATGGGAGAATATAACAAGGCTGTGAAAATCCATAGACTACAGGATTTAAAAAATGTCTGATGCCGAGGGGAATTAATATCAACTGCAAATGACAAATTAATAATAAAGAAGCCGCCATGAATAATTAAAGATATTTTAAAGCGGAAGACGTGCTGAATTAAAGCGTCATTCTAAGTAGCTTAACTTTTGTATGAAGTCATTAATATATTCTATGTGAATGTTATTCGTCATTATTTTTGTTCCGGGGTAATTTTGGAAACGTTACATTGATGTACCTTTTTCATTTCTGTGATTAAAACTTAGTATAAATATAGATCCACAATAGTCAGCATATTCGCACTAGGGTAATTTTAGGAATTTTATATGTTGGAGTCAGCTATCATAGTGGAGATTTATATTAGTGTTGATGTCTGCACTAGGATAATTTTATAAATGGGACGCATATTAAATATCTGGCCTAAATGCGGAAGCTTGTAGTTATTATAGATACACTTTGATATCATTGCTTATTGAATGTCCATTTGGAGGCCGGGAGATGACGGCTGGCGTTGGATGTGGGGATGCTGCTGGAATGACCGGCCCGGCTATCGAGCCAGTCATTCTAGCAGTAAATTGTCAAAAATAGCCTCCACAGTGCCAGCAAAGGGACATTCTTTAATTCAATTTCACAGGCCCGTTGTGTCCAGCTTCACCATTATGATGTCCCGTGATAATTAACAGTTTAATTAGTGTGCCGAGTTTATAAATGGTGTAATGTTTTTATACCCGTCCTTGTCATTTTGTGTTTGTAATTATTGACGGAATTTTTAAGAATAGATTTCCAATGTATATTAACGCTTTGGTACGGAAGCTGTTGCCGCATTAGGTAATGGCCGCTTATAATATTTGCATTGGAAAGAGTAAAATGCGCCATAAAAACCCAGAACTAAGATCACGATTTATATGAATTTGACGTGATCTATGATAATTTTGCAATCTGTCTCTCAAAGTAACCTGAGACCACTTCGAAATAATAACGATGTTTATTATTGTTTAGCAAATTGCAAAGCGCAAATAATTCCGGACAGTTTTGGAAACTTAAATAGCCACCTTGAAAATGTGATTTGGGAAAGTCAGAGTTCAAAATACATAAATCGATCCCAACACGCCTAATGCGTGGGCGGAGCTTAGCAATAGATGGGTGGACGTAGCTCGAAATTGATTCCTCTATTGATCGGATATCTGGTAAATAATGGCATCATCGTCATCGTCATCGCCATCGCCACCGCCACCGCCATCATCATCATCATCATCATCATCATCATCATCATCATCACCAGCGTCTATCTGTATGCGTTACCTCAAGCATATTACCAGTCGCTGTTCCATATCTATTGGTTCTCCATATTTTGTATGCATACTTACAATCTGTGGCGACACCAGACCTAAAGGCTATTCAAACACTGTTTTACTCATTCGAAAATATTGATGAAATTGAGCATCGTCTAAGTAGAGCTCTAATATTAAACGATGAAATTCAACAAGCGCTTTCCGTCTCAGGACGATGCGATGTATCCAAAATCCATGTCCTCAGCGACGCCCACGATGATGGAGAAGCAATAGTAGCAACGGTTCTTCAGTTGGCATTTATGATATTTTCCTAACTTTTTAAATTAGTAATTTAGTAACGTTAAATACAAAATCCAGAGGAGCGCCTTCTAAACTGAGTTATTATAAAACAACGCTCCTCGTTAAATTTCTCCGCGGGCAAAAGGCCTGAGTGGAAACAGACATCAGGTTGGAACGCGGTAAAACGCGGCGAAACGCGTTGCTTTGTCGCTTCGTTGCGTCGCGCCGCGTTTGGTGGGTTATTTACATAAATTTTGCTTTCTGCACGGCTGACAAAGCGATTGAGTTTAACTAATTGTAATTTGACTGTTTGTTAAAAATTATCCGGGCCTTTTCATGAACTGGACATAATTCTGTAGGTATAGCGTTTATTGTATTAGTATATTTCTATTGAACATATATTTTGAATCATATTATTTGTGATGGAAAGACTGATGAATTTTTGAATGTTAGTTTATTGTATGATTTTTCAGTCTTTCATATATTTTTGGATATTGAAGGCTTTCCGCACGATCCGTTGATCGTGTCCTAAGAACCCAAAAAAGCAGCTTGCAGCAGCTACAACAACAACAACAGCAGCCGTCTGCGCATTAGCCCGGCATGCATGAGATACGATATTAATTAATTAGCCCTCAGCTCTCGTACTCCACTTAAACTGACTAAGTATTTTCCTAATAAATACACATAAGTTCGATAAAACTATGAGATTTTTACTAGACGAAAATGTCACATGATAATATGTAGTGGAATTCATCTCCAAAATCGTGTTTATTAAATATGTTACATAATCTCTTCCTGTTTTCTATCCCAACCCATCTGCCAGTTTCTATAGGTAACTTATGATTGGCTGTTCTGAATCTGGCTAGTGTTGTTTGGTTGATATTATTTAGTTTTATAAGATAGGCCTCGGGTTGAAATGTGGTCTTATCCCTCGGGTTCAAATGTGGTCTTATCCCTCGGGTTCAAATGTGGTCTTATATACACTATACGTTTCACCTTTGGACGACATGTTGCTTTGACATCCCCATGTTTGTAAGAACTGGTCTATTAAAACTTGTTTAATAAGTTTTACAGCAGCGTTATTTATAGTTTATTAACCCTTTCACGACGAAGCCGGCCAACACCGGCCTCTGTAGTGGTCTCTGAGGAATGCCCAATTGCAGGCCAAGAGAAGACTACTTTTGAAAATTTACCACTGGACCGAGCCAATCATTCCAGTAGTAAATTTTCGAAAGTAGTCTTCTCTTGGCGTGCAAATTGACATTCAATAAGTAAATATTTTATTTTTTTTAACAAATTTAGGCATTAAAGGGTTAGGCTTTACAGTGCTAATCCAGTTATAGTTTATATTATTTTGGACGTGGCTATTCGGCATGCATTTGTATAATACCGAAGCTAATTTGTTTCTTTGCTGTTCAATAATTTGTCCCAGTAGTTTATTATTTTGTACTTTATGATAATCTCTAGGGGGTATCTGGCTAATTCGCCATCAGGTATATATTATGGAGTGCTTCTATAGGTTAAGTTCTATTGGCATGAAGTCGTCTATAAATATCTGACAGGCTATGGTTATGTCAGTATTTTCAATACGTCAGTATAAGCTAAAGGGTATAATGCTTTGCCGGCTTGTTCTGCAAAATATTTCATTGCTGTAATATATCTTCCATTGAGGAGGGAATATATGGGCAAATACTTATATTTGTCTACTTTTTCAATTGTTTCACCATTCAATTCAAAGTTGGGCTTTTGTCGAAACCCGTTTGCTACATCCAAATACTATTATTTCAGACAGATCTTTATTTACCCTAAGATTTCAAATATTGGAGTCGTTACTATGCGCATTCGGTGTTGTCTGCTGCTTTGTGCAGTAATCTGCTAAAATACCAGTATCGTTTGCATACAATAGCACTAATAATTTAAGGCAGATACCTATATTGTCATTCAGAACCAAACTATTACAATTAGAATTTTCCTGGTAGTTTTGAGGTCGTTAAAATAAATAGCAAACAAAATTGGGGATAGATTTTTGTCTCAATCACCAGTTAAAGGTCGGTGATTCTGAAGTAATATTATTTATGAATACTCTTGCCTTTATTCCTAGATACAAATTTCGAATCACTGTTAAAACCTTCCAATTATACAATAACCAAAGAAGAATATTTTATACTGAATTAGGCCTAAACAATATTCTCATTAACTCACTGACCGCTAAAGTTTTGCTATATGGCAATGAAAATCTGAATACAGACACGAATATTATAGTATCCACACTATTTTGCAAAAACATTGCTGATACTGGCCGTTTTAATTGATATTCATTCTCCCATAATCGCCCACCCAAAATTGTACCCTTGCCCACCGCACGCTACCCATCACCGCGCAGTGCGAACAGGAATGTGTGAAGATCAGCCCGAATTCCACTCGTCTCTACTTTCTTTTACTAGCGTGCCCCCTTTTTCATTATTCTAATTTCTACACTTCTTCTTCTACTTTTCTGTCTCTATTAGTAATTTATTAACAATTAGTTAAACTTATTATTAAATTATTTAGTCTAACATGATCTTATGTACTCGTCACTTGATTAATTAAATTACTGTATATCATTATAAGTTCTCCCTTATATAATAATGAGGTATATATTGGTGTCTTTCTCTCAATTATTTAGTCTAACATGATCTTATGTACTCGTCACTTGATTAATTAAATTACTGTATATCATTATAAGTTCTCCCTTATATAATAATGAGGTATATATTGGTGTCTTTCTCTCACATATTTCTGACAGTGGAAGAGAAAAAGGGATTTCATCTTCTATAACATTTATATTCTCAAGTAACAATTTTCCCCACAGGGCCTCACACTACACTTTATCATAGGCCTTTTCCAGGTCTATAAAAGCACAATAAAATCATTTCCCTCGATTTATAAACGATTCTATTAATACATGAATTACAATCGAATGGTAAGTGGTTGAGTATGTGTGTAATGTGTGTAACGCTTTAGTAGCATGACGCTGTTCCTCTTACGCACCAATAAACACAGCTAGCAGCGACATACGTAAACAAATCCTGTTTATTAAAGAAAACTAATCCGATCTCCTGACAGCTATTCAGGTGATCTAACACGCCGCTCATAAACTATGCAGATAATTTTAAGCATTTATCATGACGCTAAGGAAAGATATTCATGGTTTAGTAGTTAAACGTTTGTACATTTGTACACCCTATGATGGCTGTCATGATTTACTTTTCAACCAATCAGAAAAAGGCTAACATGTCTGCCTCTGTATATACGCTCAGTCATAGAGGTGCCCGCTATAGTTTGGCGATGTGGTATAAAAGTAATCCTACAGGTAACCTGTTGAATATTTTGAAACTAATATGACTGGAAGTCAAATTAGTTTCAAAATATTCAATGGGATGAGCATTACATAATAAAGAATGTGATGCACTGGAGCTTACATGACATCACACACAAAAGCTTGAGGAGACAAAATTGTGTCGATCACTGTTCAACATTTACTCGATATTACAAAACAGATAATTGCGATACAGATCAGGGAATGTGACAGGATATGAATGATATAGAATCTATAAACCATATTCTATCGCTACAATACAAGATCTGGAATGAGATTAGCATTTCTTTAAGGTGATTAACTACTTAGCTTTGGTTAGCGGTAATTAATTCTGAGCAACTACGTCCAGCTAAAATACGTATTAGGCGAACACTCACATTAATCAAAATAACAGATTTAATTATACCTATTAAAAATGAACACTAAATAATTTATTCCATTAAGAGTAAAATATGCATAAAATGATTAAAATAGCAATAAATAATGTATGAAATGAAGGTAGGTGACAACTTCATGTCTAAAGAGTTTGTTGCCAATAAATGTTATACATACTCTCCATAAGATATGTATTTTAACTATTAGTTAAAAGTGCATATTCACACCAAAATTGAAAAGGAGGGAATAAAAAGAAAGAAGAGAAGTAAGCCAGGACCCGGGAATTTGGATGTGGGATTGGCGCCACGTGGTAATCGAGCTTATGGTTGAGCTACAATCAATCCGCCCTGGAGAGATGTCGTTGGTCGTGTGAGGATGCTGGTGGCGTTGCTCGCTGCTGTGTTCCTGGTGATGGCGTGCCTGATGATGAAATGGCACGAGCGTGGATGAGAGGTTATGGAGGCGTGAAAACTGGTCTCTGGTTCATGGCTGACATTGCTTTACTCTTGGTGTGGGTGCTGTCGCTCTGCTTTGCTCTCATTGGCCCAGCGCTGGATAAACATCTTAACATGAGTATGAAAGGGTTGCTATAGCGACTTGACGACGTGACTGTTAGGCTTTTTAATCCATAAACAGCGCCATTCGTATTAAACTTATTACTTCTAACAGCAACAGGTTATGATTTTAAGTTTTAGCTTAGAATTTTCTTTTAAAAACACTAGATTTTAAGTTTAATTTTTCCCATTTCTTGTTTACTTAAGCACATGACATTATTTTAAAGTTTCTTATACTTTAGTTGATAGTATTATGTTCAGTTTCATCTTTAATATTTTTTATTTCATAAATTCTTGCCTAATTTCCGTTTTAAGATTTAAGTTTACAGACTGCCCTCCATCCCCAACCACCACACCCCCACTCACCTCCACGTGAAATAAAGTAATTCCCCATCACACCCTCCTTTATGCGGCATACAACATTAACACCCGCCAACAACAGCTCAATAGGCAACAACAGGCAAAACAGACACCACTAGCAACATCTAAATATTTTAATGATTATTTCAGTTTTACTTTCATTTCGCAGCCCTTCGGAGAAGCACCGCATGCCTCAAATAAATCTAGGCGTAAGCGGCCAATAAAACTAAAAAACAATACAAAAAATACACCAAAATGCTTGGAAATAAAATTGTCAAAATTGTATATTCTTAGAGGCCTAAATTATGTGCCTAGATGTAATTAAACTAAATAAATCTTAACATATAATGATCTTATTCAGTATAAATTAATATATCTTCAAGTTGTTATATTGAATTAGAGATACGATCGGGTCCCTATTTCAAATTCACGACTAAAATTGTTTTAATAATTTATATGGAATAAAATCACCATAGGTTAAGATATATTTCGTTTCATTGCATCTAGGCACACGATTTAAGCCTCCAATTTTAACAATTTTATTTCCAAGCATTTTGTTATCAATATGTACCTTTAAACGGTATTTATTTCTTACTGGGCCTGTGCGATTATTGCGATTATTGCGTTGCGTTATCCCGATAGATTATTAAAAAAGAATCGTGATTGCTCGATTAATCAGTTTGGATATATATTACCAAGACATAACAACAAAGGAATATCAATGACGAAAACTGCAATGACGTTTAAAAAAGTCCATTTGCAGGGCAAGTGAAAACTATTTTTGAAAACGTATCACTGGAATACCTGGCTCCATTCTCGAGGCAGGCATTCCAGTAATGCATTTTCAAAAATAGTCTTCTCTTGCCCTGCAAATGGACATACATTCATTTTTCATGACCGATCGGATTAAAAAGTAATTGAAAGTTAGGTTTTGAAATATTTTATGCAATAGAAAATATTTACGATTATTCGATATAAATTTACTATTTAAAACATAATCGCGATTTTCGATTTAATCAGGGAATCGTGCAAGTCTATTTCTTACAGTAGGTTAACTTATTAACGACGGGTTCGTTTAGCTGGGTGACTACCACATACCATGAGCCATTCCAAAACAGTCTTGTTGTTTCATAAATGGACTGTTACATTTTTACTAAGTAGCATAAATTAATTGGACGCGATTTGTAAATATGCCTAATTTATGGAAGTTCATAGGTAAATTATCTGGTAAGCGAAAACAATAATTTGAAGAAGTTATTGGCTTGATTGGCCTCTATTGAGTTCCTGTTTTCAGGTCCCATTCACGCCATATTTAGATATTTCAGTCAATTATTGGTAACTAACACAGCTTTACACTGGTACCCATTTATACTGGCATTTATACTCTTCCTATGTGTCCACCGATTGCTTCTCAACCACCTGATAAGGCGGCTGACAATCGAGCGGGATTTGGACCCCCCCCCCCCTCGACCACCCCGGGGCTGATTGCCAGTTGACCACGCTAGTGCTGTGGCCAATCGTCTCCCATAAGGAGAAAACAATTATTTCATATTTATCGGGAATTAAGGAGGATTAAAGGCATATTCATTAATTTGAAATGACTCTAATACTTTTATGCAAATGGATCACTCGTCAACTATAAAATTATAATTAAATTACACGAGACAGGGGATAGGTCCAATGTAAACATCTTTTAGCCAATAGATAATAAGCTCTTGTGAAATATATTAAATTAGATATGTTCTCTATCTATGCCTAATTATCCGAAAATATTATTAATACTCTCTGCTAATTTGTATCTAGACATTTTTCTGTGTGATTTTTTCCCAATAGGACCCGCAACTCAGAGTCACTACCATGTCGTACCAGGAGTGTATTATGATAGTACTATTTTCAGCACATGTCTCTTAATAGTAATCAGCCACATTATAATTATAAATAAATATCTGTCAGATATAAATACTGTACCAATTATCTCATACCTTTGAAGCGGAGTCGATCCGGTATGCATTCACCCTGTAATGGCTAAATTTGGTCTAGAAAAATAAAATAGCTTATTGAATGTCCATTTGCAGGCCAAGAGAATACTGTCTTTGAAAATTTAGCACTGGAAAGTCTTTCTCGCTTATCGAGCCAGTCAGTCCAATGATAAATTGTCAAAAATAGTATTCTCTTGGCCTGCAAATGAACATTCCTCGAGAGCACTGTAAAGGTCGTTTTGGCCGGTTTCGCCATGAAATAGGTAATCATATCGGCAAATATATTGGGGACAGTAGAACCGATAGGCCTATAGGCCTAATTCTACTATTTATACATCAAAATGCATAGACCTCGCTTACGCCTTCCAGCCGACTTACTTTACAATATACACCCACTAGCGGTTTGAGGAATTCAGTTTCTCAGTCAATCATTTGATGTCATAATCAACTACGTCACATGTAGACTGACGTCATAATAAATTAAGACACGAATGACGGCATATAGTCCTTCACAAACGCTTCATAGCCCGACCATGTGTTCAATATTTTGAAATTAATTTGACTAGGCACTGTTGCAGCCACTGTTGCTGCCATAGGCAGCAACAACACCCAGTCAAATTAGTTTCAAAATATACAACAGTTTATCGGTATAATTTTCTGGAAAATGAGATTCAGAGAGTACAAGGTTCGATTGATCCCAGCACAGGTAACGCGTGGGTGGAGCTTAGCTAGAGATGGGCCGGGCATAGCTAAAACTGGACTCCGCCATTCTGAATAGACCTTCTCTCCCATGCTCACAATGGGACTAGTTTGAGCGCGAATGTTTATTTTTTATACTAACCATGTCTATTGAGAAAACTGTCTGTGACGATATGGATGCTAATTTTGACTACATTCAGAATATATGTAGGCTTATTATAAAGGAATTATCGTTTGAATTAACTGCTTCCCTAAAACTTCTTTCAAACATCTTTCTTAGAAACCCCATATAAACAGGCCTAATGCAATAAAGCATTGTGTTACGTTATGACACCAATTGAGATTATTATCTACCATATTACATATCATAATGGATAAAATATGCGTGCACGTTATTCCCAATATGTATATGTACATACTTCAAAATAAATGTGTATATATGTTTAATTTCTTTTAATAGTTGGTTAGATTTTTCAGCGAATCATGACTAGATTTTCCAACAAATGTTCAGAATTTATTCGACCGAGCACCTCTTATTAGTGTCCTATGAGAGAAAGAGAGGGAGAGATAAGGTCTCAGAGCAAATCAAGCTTGACTGATATGACACGCGTAGCCTATTTTAATTTCTAATTACTGTTAATGAATAATAATAAAAAGGACTGAACACTCCCATTGCCTAGCCAAAGCTAACAAACAAAGTAATATTAGTAGCCTAGTATATGTGTACACGAAAGAAGGTATAGCCTCGCTACTGTAAAATACTAGTTGATTAACAGTTTAAAGGCAAGATGGACTTGCTAATAACTAGCATGAACTACGTAGGGTAGTAATCTATGTACGGAAAGTTATATTTTATTCTTATTTATTGGATCAGTGTTTGTAAATAAACTCTGTTTGTCTTATTCTTGTTACATAGGCTGGTTAAACTGGCGGGATATTGATTAACGTTTTACCCGGGAATATTCCTCGTAAAGGTAACCAATACATGTATTATTCTCGTATGTGATTATATAACTAATATGATGGATTATAATTAGACTGAAAGGTCATATATGGAGATTGTATTTAAAGAGATTATAATATATCCAGGTTCCCCAAATGCTATAGCTGTTATCCTTTTGCTAATAAATAGCTTATTTTACTAATTATTACTGATGAATTACATAACCTAAATTACATTCAGGAACCTGTACATGATCATTATCTTGCATCTGCCTCAAACCAAATCATAGACTACATAACAATTAAGTAACCACAATCTACCCACATGCATTAGCCTATATAGTCCAGCGGCCAAATGGGTGCGTTAGAGCCCCGTTGCACCTCTCTGTAAGAGAAAGTGCCTTGGTACCAAAATGAAAGGTCTATATCACACCTTTAAAAAAAATATATGTTGGACATGTGGCTGAGTCGTTAACCAAAAAGATATGAAGCACTGAAATAGGTGCCCAGGCAAACGAAATTCTCGTCTGTTCAGGAGAAATTTACAATGATTTAAGTGAAGACTTATATTCAACCAACAATATAAAAAACCCTATATAAAGTGCAAAGAACGTGAGCTGTACCCTTGATAGCTCGTGTCTCCTAATTAATGTCAATGTTGTCGACTGCAGCATTTCCACATTTCCTTGCATGATATTTGAAGGAAGGAATTTATATTCATCTTTGCGCTACTTCATGACACTTATGGCAGGAGCAGTGTCTAGTCGGCACAAATCATCGTACCTCATACTGTGTCCTTGTGAAGGCAACATATCATTCAATTTTATGTTTCTTCTAAGGCGGTGCACAGAAACAGCTAAGCCGATATGTTTAGGGCTTTTGCATCATGCATATGAGACATTGTAGACAATGTCGTGTGCTACCGCTATAACTCCTTTATGAGCTTGTGGGTCTGTTTTTACATCTTCTTGTTTACCAAACATCAGGTACCATTGTTTCAACTTTCAGGATTTGTTGCTAGACCTTGGCATTTACACACTATGCAGAGCCAGCGCGCTTTGAAATTAGGACTACCTATGCTGAATCACCTTGTGGAATGACAAGATCAGCCGCTACTGCTTTTTCAGTGGCGATCTGTCTTAGTGACGCTATTTCGTTGATTGCTGCCTTAATGTCAACGTTTATACTATACAAGTTCATACTGGTTGCCAGAGGATTGAGACTGAAATACCACTGTTTGCCCCTAATGTTTTACAAGGCGGTTCTTTAGCTTTTCAGCACGATATTGTAGGTAATCTTCATTACGCTACGTTTCTAGATGACATCGATAATCATGTAATAATGAACTCATATCATATGTCATAACATTTTCGATGTTTTCTTGAACATCAGTAACAAGCAGCTCAAATGCCTTTGAGAATATATCTGAGTTTTCTGTTGCAGCATCAGCAGCTATACCTCTTATGCTGTCTGCTGTTATGAGTAAATGTGACAAGCAGTTTTTGTTATATTTTCCGTCTAATGCTACACGATCATGGGCAAACAGTGTTCTGTCACCAATTTCGTCGGCTTCTGTGCATATTTTGTCTTGTAATGGGAGAGTAAATAAATTAACCTAGTGGGTATCACAACGTTTCTTTGCACAGTTGCAAATGAAACACATATTCTTCTCGAACGGCTTTGCTGCTGATGTATATGGTTCTGCACTGTATTGCTTCAAATTGTAGGAAGCTCGTCGTCTGTAGTTTTGGTAGCATAAACGGCGATAACTGATAGGAACACAGAATCCAGCCTCAGTTATTGTTCCATACTCATGTGCAAATTTACATGAGTCATTCTTGTTCTCCTTCATAGAAGTAAGTGTACAATGTGTGCAAGTCATGTTGTGTATGAGAAACTAGCTTGCCAGTACCTCTCTTTAAACAAATAATGCAAATGGTCTTGGGATCTATCTCCGCTAAACGTTTGTGTTTTACAGGTGAAGGGCTGATATTTGGTCCAGCAAAATGCCATCCCCCACCTATTGCAAATATGTCTGATATCGTTTATAAAATTTTATCCTCTTGCCAGCAAGAAAATGAATTTAAGCAATATACACCTTGGTTACTGACAAGCGTCTTTGAATTGGTCTATTTAGGAATAACTGGGACTTAAGTATCTGCAGTGTATTAATGCTTATAGAACATTTAGTTATTAGCTCTCGATATAATTGTCAACATGTCGTCTGCTTTACAGCTTTTCATTTACATTGTTGAAAACAATAGATTACGCTTCAATTTGAAATACATTTAATTTTTACATTGAATGACACTTTTCGAATTTATCCCGGAACAAACGTATTTGATCAAACAAATGCTTAATGTATTATGAAAACGTATTATACTTAATGTATTAATTTATATTAGTATACTAGAGCCTACATCGTAGAATGGTTTTGTGCTTAAGGATATACAGAAAATATGCATTGTGGCACTATTTTTAACAAATCTAAGTACGTACTGTGACGTCACAGTGTTTTAATATTAAAGCAACATTAGAAGATAAATATATGTTGTATCGCTCAAATACATTAATTAAAATAAATTATAAATATATTACGTGTCAATTATTAAATACTGTGGGAATTCTTTAAAAAATAATTAGGCTATCATAGCTAATATGATTATTTCTAGGTGGTTATATTTTTTAAGTTGTTACATTGAATTAGAGACACGATCGGGTCCCTAATTCAAATTCACAACTAAAATTGTTTTAATAATTTATATGGAATATGTTTAACTTGCTGGTGGGTAGCCGTATTAAGAGCTCTGTAGTGTTTTAGTTAACCACACACCCACATGTCCAACATATATTTTCTGAAAGATGAGATATAGACCTTTCATTTGGTACCAACGAACCTTCTCTTATAGAGGGGCGCAACAGAAATCATAATTAGGCTCTGTCTGGAGAATGGCCGCAAGACTAATATGGGTAGTATATGACGTTTAACTGTAGAAAATCGCGTCATGAATTACCTCCATTGAATTACAAGCGTCTATGACGTCATAGGGGAACAGTGGACACTTTTTCTATTGTATTAGCAACGAATTTTGAAATAGATAATAATCTCGATCACTGATATTCCAGACATGGACATTAATTAGTCAGCAGTTTATAATAACGCCCATGCCGTGTTTATATGAACGGCTGAACTGCGAACTTAGATGAGAACGGTTCCGAGAAAATACCTCGATGAGATTTCATAGATATAAATCAGTATCTAGCTACATCCAGCTTGTGGGATGGGTGTCAAGGACGGATCTATGATTTTATTATGAGTTGTAATATCTTTGGTGAGGCCGGCGAGTGAAGGTGTGTCCAAGTCGGGGGTCCACACCCCCACCATTGCCCGGAAAAATTTAGAATTCTGTATACCCATAGCGGAAATTTACTGCATTTTGGTTCTTGATATGGACTTTCAATTTGCTGCCAATTTAATCTATTCTTGACGCAAGCCCACCACGAGTCAATAGAACAGTATAAAAGCCTGCCTGGAAACATGTTAACCACAACATCCGGGAGGAATACGCAGCAAGCTGTATAAATAATCAGACATAATTAATAAAAACGGTTTAGTAGCCTGCGCTGCGACATAGCACTAAACCAGATTTAGTAAATGTTTTAAACAAACAACAAAGCAGGGTTGCTGCAAGGTGATTATACTTTGGAAGGACCCATATCCTGGGATGCCTTGGTAAATTCAATTCCAATCCATATTATTGTGCACCCCCCACCCCACGCTTTGTCCTTGTTGGGATCGATCTCTGAACTCCCTGACGATCAATTTCCAGTAAACTATGCACGTAAGCTATTGATATCTTGAAACTAATTCGACTGGGCAGCAACAGCGCCCAGTCAAATTAGTTTCAAAATATGCAACAGCATGTTTATTAAATAGCAAAACATACAATTCGTACAACGTGCCGAACTAGTAAGCGTTATGGATGACCAATATCGAATCATTCATGACGGCATGATTATGACGTCAGCATACACGTCACTTAGTTGAGTATGATATCATGTGATGGATGGATAAACCTGGAAAGGTCTAGTATCCTGTAGCTGTACTTTATATGCCTACATTCACAAGCGTTTCCATCACTTCCGTAGTGATGCTGTCTGAACCTGTATGCATATCTTCTTGAGGTGTCTGATAAGATCTTTAGCTTCTGCTGCTCAATCGAGGAATCAAGTTTTAGCCATGCCTTTTGCTAAGCTCCACCAACATTTCGCCCGTGTTGGGATCGATCGATCACTGAACTCCCGGATTATTAATTTCCTGAAAACTATACAAATAAGCTGTTGAATATTTTGAAAATAATTTTACTGGGTGCTGTTTCTGCCTATGACAGCAACAGCGCCAAGTCAAATTAGTTTCAAAATATTCAAGAGACTATTTATTAAATGGTAACGGCAATCCGTACAACAACGCTTAGTCCGTCATCAATTAAACGTTCGAACTTAGCTACTTCATTCATTACGTAATTGATTAAGACGTCATCATGCAAGTCACGTAGTTGATTATGACGTCATATGATTAATGGATAAACTAGAAATCCCCATTCATTGATGCTTGATTCAAGATTACTGTTGTCCCGTATCTTATTTCCGTTTACAGAGTTCCTGATAATTTACTATAGCATTTATTGTGTATAATTCTGCAAATACATTTACAATTTTCGTTCCTGCCAGTACTGCCACCTCATTTTTTCATCTAAGTTATTCTCTCGCTCCCAAATTCAGTATCATCTATCTTGCATGGGTTAGCTGAAGACTAGTGTTGTTTTTGCGCTGGGTTGGTCGCTACCTTTTCAGCGAAGCTTTTAAGGCATCGGAGATTTTCGAAGTTCAGCTGTCTATTATAGGTGATGGTCTGGACATATGTCTCTTAGAACGATCTCTTCGGCTACTCTAATAGTACCAGTATTCGATTGTTTGGCAAAATGTTCGAGGTTCCTACAGGCGTTATATACTTAGATTGGGGTTTTGGGTTGAATGCTATGCAGCCATGTTTGTCTTCATGTTATTCTGCGTTCATTGAGAAGAACTGAACCACGATCACCTCTCAAGTTTGTTGTTCGACCTGTATAGTTTTCTGGAAATTGATAGTCAGGGAGTTCAGGGACCGATCTAACCCCAACACGGGTGAAGTGTGGGTGGAGCTTAGCTAGAGATGGGGTGGTGGGCATAACTAAAATTGGATTCCTCCATTAACGTGAATATACTTTGACGTAGAACAGTTTTGTATCATACATGTGTTTAGGGGTGTTACTGATGCCGCTTACCGGTCAATATTCATCAACCTCTAGCGTCATGGATACCACAGAATGTGGTTAGTAACCGGGATGGTTTGCTTGGCAGCTGTTATACTACTCTTATTAGTTGACTGAAAATGACAAGAGAGTTCTTATGAAGTTATGACCAGTCGTTTCATCATTTTCTGTTTCTAAGTTGGTCAGATTCGAATAACATCAGTAAATATCTTTAGCAATATGGAGTGTTCTCTTCGAATCACCAAGCAATGGATACAATACGTGCAAGAGCAACACATTATTAACATAAGATAAACGTATTATTATTATTATTATTATTATTATTATTATTATTATTATTATTATTGTTATTATTATTATTATTATTATTATTATTATTATTATTATTATTATTATTATTATTATTATTATTGTTGTTATTATTATTATTATTATTATTATTATTATTATTATTATTATTATTATTAATTCTTTTATTATAGGAAGGGTAAGACAAGCACCATGCAATCAGCTGTGATTTCCCTGATTATACTGGGCATAGTCCCATTAATCTTTGCCCAATTAAGAAAACCACCATCACAACGCCTACAACACCTTCAGTCAACAGTAGGGGGACTAGGAAGTATGAACCACTTGGCAACACTATTGCGCCAAGGAAACCTACTAGCCGGAGCAGCACCTATACTTAACGAACTGGAAGCATTAGGAGAGAGTAAGTCCATCGGTCTTAAATTTAAGCAATTAAGTAGAATGTTAATATAGTGTAAGATATGGTAGGTAATCTTGTGTCGTTGACTTATAAGATATGGCAGGTAATCGTGTTTCGTTGACTTATAAGATATGGCAGGTAATCTTGTGTCGTTCACTTATAAGATATGGCAAGTAATCTTGTGTCGTTGACTTATAAGATATGTTACGCAATCTTGTGTCGTTGACTTATAAGATATGGCAGGTAATCTTGTGTCGTTGACTTATAAGATATGGTAGGTAATCTTGTGTCGTTGACTTATAAGATATGGTAGGTAATCTTGTGTCGTTGACTTATAAGATATGGTAGGTAATCTTGTGTCGTTGACTTACTTCATCTAGTGTTTAATATGGAGAATGAAAGCCGTATAGATGCCCTTGTTACATATGCTGCAGCAATGCGTAGATATCGTGGTGATAGGGGTGTTCGTGTACAGGGCCGCATTTACTGCGTTGGGGCCCATGGGCAGTAATCTGGAAAGGCCCTCGGTGGGTTGTACTTCTCCTATAGACGGGGTACAGGAAATGGCAGCGTGTCCACTTCCCATAGACTTGGGTGTGTGGGTGCCTTTCCTTGAGAATTTTTTTTTTTAGATGCTCTGAGAAACCATTTAATAGCTTCTCAGAGAATCAAATTTTCAATTTTCTCCGGCAAAGGCACCCACACACTCCAGTCTATGGGAGGTGGACCCACCTTCTGTTTGATAAGTAACATCCTTATTTTGCACACAATTATTCCCATTGGTCACTCCTCCTTACGCATTAGGCCTATACAATCTTGTCTTCACAGCACAGCAGTAGGCATACGTCTTGTTGGAGGCACCCATATAAATTTTCAAATGTGATTTTGGTGGAGGCCTCTGGGAACTTCCCAGTCTGCCCTGTCCTAAATCCGGCCCTGTTCTTGTGAGCACGATCAAATTGATGTAGATGTAGTTGGAAACGGCAAGGGAAGGAAGCAGAGGAAGAAGATGGAAAATAGCAGATTGGATCGATATGTATGTGGAGGACGTTGTATATAAGACACGTGTATATATAAGGGTAGGGTAGAGGGGAGGGGTTGAGAAGAAGAAGAATGTGGGAGATGTATAGAATTCTAACGGAAAAGTTGAGCACCAAGGTATTGACTGGGGTGTTGCAAAGGAGAAAGAAGAGAAGAAGAAGGGTTAAGAAGCTATGCGCCAAATAACGAGCGCAGATGACGAGAATGATGGCAGCGGTGATAATGGCGTGCCGATATCAAAGGTCATCATGTGAAGTAGATAACGACGACGATCACATCAGTGATAACTATGACAAAGATAAGATGGTACATGACGTATGCTGAAGTGGGGAGGGTGGTGGTGGCGGCAGGAGATACGATAATGGACCTTTCCAGTTTTTGCTAAGCCCCGGCCACCTCTAGTTAAGCTCCACCCACACCTCGCTCGTATTGGGATCGATCGATCCCCGAACTCAGTGATTCCAGAAAACTATACAGGTAACCTGTTAAATATATTGACTAATTTGACTGGACTCCTATTGCAGCAACAGCGTCCAGTCAATTTAGTTTCAAAATATTCAACAGCATGTTTATTAAATAGCGAAAACATACAATTCCTACAACGTGTCGGACTATTAAGCGTTTAAGACTGGCTATATCGAGTCATTCATGGCGTCATGATTATGACGTCATCTTACACATCACATAGTTGATTATAATGTCATATGACGTCATATGATCGATGGATAGACTGGAAATGTGAATTGTATATATGACGGACGATGGATGATGTAAATACTGAAAATCCTACAAAGAAAGAAGAGGTCCATTTCTATCAATGCAACGCCAATTCACCTTTCCAGAGTATCAATACATCATCAGACCTCGTATTACGTCATAATCAGCTCAGTGCGTGTATCATGACGTCATAATCATTACATCACAAAGAGTTCCATATAGATCGTCATCAAATCTCAAACGGTCCGACACGTTGAATGAATTGTATGTCTTTGTAATTATTTGCTAGTTAATAAACATGCTGTTGAATATTTTGAAACTAAGGCAGCAACAGCACCCAGTCAAATTAGTTTCAAAATATTCAACAGTTTACCTGTGTATTTTTATTTTAATTGATACTCAGGGTGTTCAGAGATCGATCGATCCCAACACGAGCGAGGTGTGGATGGAGCTTAGCTAGAGATGGGCGGAGCATAGCTATAACCGTCCATTCCAGAAAGGGGGGAGAATTACAGAAAGTCCATTCCTAGTTAAGCTCCGCCTATTTTATTACGCGTGTTGGAATCGATTTCAAACGTTGAATCCCAGAATCTCAGAATCCCATCTTCAAGGTAACCATTATGGCAGGCTGTAGAATAATTTGGAACTGATTTAACTGGAGCTATTGCTGCCTATCAAATTAGTTTGAACATATTCAACAGAATGTTTAGTAAATTTCAAATTCATCAAAAACATTTAATTCGTACACTAGTGACGGACTTTTCGATTTTCGTGACGGAGAAATACGCCATTATGAGTGTTACGTAGGCTAACTAGTGACGTGATTGACGACGATGTCAGTTGAGCGATAGATCAGATCTCTCAATTCAATTTTGCTTAATTTAATTATACATGAGTCGTATACACTTGGGGACATATTATCTTATAGTCTAGCAGGTTAAGCCGAAAACTTGGAAAACAGCATGAAAATTGGCTTACCTATAGATTTGTGTATGCTCTATCCAATAAGAGCAGGATACACATGATCAGACACATATTTTAGCCGGTATTTTGAATTTCATCATGGCTGCTTTCGAAACATATTTATAATACCCTAACATCTAGTACACATATATAGATGAATAAGGTGATTTACAAAGAAATTGTTATATTTTGAATTTCATTGGCCGGATCACATATTTCAGTTGATCTGTGTACTCGTGTATTAATAATATTCTATCTATAGGATGAGCCACCACAAGAGGAAAGTTCAGTGCATGAAAGGGAAGAATTAATGCATTTACAAGGGAGCTTACAAGCATTTTTGTAGCCACATTTGATTAATTACTTGCAAGACTTTGCAGCCTCAGGAAGGGCTGACCAGTAAGGTACCTAGTGTTCATTTGCATCCTTTGTCCATCCCCAATCACATGCGTTTGGTTGAGCCTTGAGTGCCTGTCCCCATCAGTGTTCTCGATATGCCGATCTTCTGATATGCTCAGTAAGCTCAGCCTTAGTTGGGAGTATGCGATCTAGCTGCCTTCCCTGTGCAAATAGAAGTCTTCTTGCCTGGTTTACCTGATTGCACTCACTAGTTCTGTCATAGAGTAGAATGACAAAACGTTGAAGCTTGACAATTATGTCACAATAGATTGTAACTGGTGAGGCTGACAGGTTGACAAATGCTTCTGTGATTTCAGGAGATGATGTCCATATCTCCCAAGTCGTTTTCCTCCCAATGCTGCTGAAGGAGGATGAGGTATCACAACCACTGAAGGAATGGAAGAATGGCAATGCCCTAGCCTTCTGCTCCCCAAGTGTGGTTGCAATGGTATGGGCTGGTATCACTTTATAATTTTTCTTCACTCCAAGAGCGATCCATAATTCATCAAGTGGTAGGGAATGAAATGTAACAATAGCTAGGACAACCACATCTGTGTCGACTGTTCTGATCAAAACATTGCGGTAGCCATGTTGTGCACAATGTAGTACATGTAACAGTTTTTTGTGTCCGCTTCCTCATAATTACATGGTGCAAGATTAAGTGCATTGTCACACTCATGAGAAGACAAAACTGTATTTTCGAATGTGCTATTCAGCTGTTTTCCTGGAGTAACCAGCTTGGCAACACATTTTGCTAAGAAATTGTGCAGTTCTTTCTTATTTTCATCAACACGAAGGAAACCTTTCCAGTTTTTCTGGATCAGTGTGGATGCATTAACAACAATTTGAATTCCTGAACCTCTTTTCAGCCTGGTACATCCTTTCAAACTGTTGTTAATGTACTGATCCCATACAACGTCCAGACGCTTTGAAGATTCAAGATTCCTCATTAGATATGGAATGAATACTTTCCCGGCATAGTCACTAAAAGTAGAACAGGATTTGGGGAGCAGCATATTGAAGACAACAAACCATCAACAATCTTTGGAGAGCAGTCAAGCAACTGAGATGGTATCTTGCATTTAAAGCAGGCATCCCCTTCTCAAAGCTTGCCTAGAAGTTTTCTTTCCTGTAATATGTAGGCATAGTCTCGAACGTGGTGATCAACTGCTAATGTCAATGTACTAAGGCGGTGTTCATTAGTGCCATCTTCATCACAGCAGAAACAATTTTCTGTCCTTTTCATTGAACTTGCTACATAAGTATGTCTGGTTTTAACTGGACTGTGTTCGGGTTCTTCATCTTCTTTGGCTTTTCTTTTCTGAGCACGCAGAAGCTTCTGCTTATCAATTTTATTTCGACAGCTTTTATGCCATCGTGCGTTGTTTGCCCGAAGAGTTGTCTCAATACCTTCACAAGTGTCCATTCTGGAAATATCTATTTTCATGGGTACGCAAATGAGATTGTGGAACTCATACAGATTTTCAGCAATACATTTATAGCCCTTATCACTCCTTTTATATATGCATAGTCCAGGATCAACCAATCTCTCATCTGTTTCTGTCTGGCAGAGAACACAAAGCTGCCAGTATATTACATTTGATGTGTCCAGACTTTCTAAACACTGAGAGGTTCTTGCACTAGGACCTACAATCTTACACGTTTTAGACATTGTGTATGCCGACAAAGACTCACAAACTATCATACACTACAAAGCATAAGACTGTTAACTATGGCTAGGGCAGGTGCTGAGGATGTGCAGTGCAAGGGGCGAATTATTTGAAAATGGCAATGAGTTGATTGTCTTGTAGAGTATAATTAGTAGTTGTTGCGCTAAATCTGCAATATATCTTACAGATACATATTTATTTAGACGTTTAAAGACTTTTGAATCAATTATCTGTGTATAACTGAAGCCGAGAAATTTTCGTTTCCAATTTTCAAATACAAATTTACTTTAAATGAGACTTTATAATATTACCCCAGGCACTTTATTACAAGACTGCAAGATGACGGCTCCCAGTGAGCCCAATCACGCGTGTCCTGCTTTTATATGAAAGAGTATACCTAAAACCTTTTACATGCCAAATTTGGTAATTGTTTTTCAATTTGAAGGAATTTTACTTAATCTAGTAGACTATTAGTCAAAGAGCCGCTGGAGGCTAATTTAACAAAATGGACAGTGAAATGGAAAGGTAATTATATTAACCTTAAAACCGTACTATAATGCATAATGCCAGCGAGCGAGCTGGCGGGCGAGTGGCTGGGTGGGCGAGTAGGCGGGCGGGCGGGTGGGCGGGCGGGCGGACGGGCGGGCGGGCGGGCGGGTGGGCGGGAGGGCGGGAGGGCGGGCGGGCGGATGGATGGGTGGGTGGGTGAGTGAGTGTGTGAGCGACCCAGCGAGTGAGTGAGTGAGTGAGTGAGTGAGTGAGTGTGTGAGTGAGTGAGTGAGTGAGTGAGTGAGTGAGTGAGTGAGTTAGTGAGTGAGTGAGTGAGTGAGTGAGTGAATGAGTGAGTGAGTGAGTGAGTGAGTGAGTGAGTGAGTGAGTGAGTGAGTGAGTGAGTGAGTGAGTGAGTGAGTGAGTGAGTGAGCGAGCGAGCGAGTGAGTGTATATGTAATAATCGATTGAGGGTGCATACGTGCATGCGAGAGAGCGTGCATACATACATGGGAGCGAGCATACGTGCGTGCGTGCGTGCGTGCGTGCGTGCGTGCGTGCATGTGGGATATGTGCGGTTGTGCGTGTGTGTGTGCATGGCTGCGTGCGGGGTATGTGTGCACGTGCTGTGCGTGTGGGGTTACATGCATGCGTGTGTGCATGCATGCAAGGGAACGAGTGAGTATTCGGGGTGTGGAGGTTGCATGGGTATGGGTTACTGATGTGTGTGCATGCATGCGAGCTGGTGGGCAAGTGGGAGGTTGGTGGTACGTGCGGGGGTATGTGCGGAGGTACATGCGTTTGTGAGTGCGTGCACACGTGCGTGCATACATGCATGCTTGCGCACGCGCGTGTGCATGTGCTCGTACGTGAGTGCGTGCGTGCGTGCGTGCGTGCGTGCGTGCGTGCGTCCCTTTTATATGGAAATACCGATGCGCAACACGAATTTTAATCGCTCAAGCAAGAATCTCTATAGTTGTGACATAGGCAGCTTTGTAAGAAATGTCAATGATTTGACAGACCGACAGACCAAACAGCCTATTGTGTTTAGCTTATTGTCTTTATTTGATTCGCAGATGTTGGTCATTATAGGCAGACAAATGAATCCAATTTCTAGTATATATACATATATATATATATATATATATATATATATATATATATATATATATATATATATATTTATATATATATATATATATATATATATATATATATATATATATATATATATATATATATATATATATATATATATATATATATATATATATATATATATATATATATATATATATATATATATATATATATATATATATATATATAATATAGTTAATATCTTTATGAGGAATAATGGGTTTTGCACAGATTTAAGGAACTCATTTTATCCTTTAATGTTTATTTTTCTAGTGCCCTGCGGCCGTGGTCGGGTTCATTTCATGCGAATATTCAATGCCTTAAAAGCGCCATTCTCTCCAGCTGGCCGAGCTGTACAGGAGTACTTGGATTCTCAATCTTGTGGCAGTACCTCTCCAAATCGACTTCAGAAACTATTTAGCTGTGCCGAATACATACTATGTACATGCCAACCTGTGTTTGGAGATGGTGGCGATTGGACTCCTCACATTCCGCGCGTGACACATTGTGGACCGAATCCTATTAATTCAAATAACCCTTACTATCATGATCAAATGCTATGTGTGTGTCCAACTGTCGGAATGACTCCACAACTACAGGCTATTAAAATGGGAATGTTGTCGACGACTGGCGTTGGAGGGCTTGGAGGGCTTGGTGGGCTTGGTGGGCTTGGTGCTCTGGGAACACTAGGAGCTTTTAGTAAGAAGTAAAAGATTATTCTAAGGTGAATGAACTGTGCCAAGTGTACGCGAATTTAATTAAACAGACACCGATTGATAAATGGTGCGTAGTAATATGTCGTGTACACGGACATTCAGCCATCCTTGTCTGGCATGGATCCTATTGGAAGCACCGAAATGTGCAGACTAAATCCAAGTGCTAACTTATTGCAAGACTGTGGCCCTAGAAACCGCCCTTTATAATCACAAGATTGCGTCTCTTTTAAACAATGTAGCAATCATATCACGACTCAGAATCAGTTGGTTGATCAAGGTTTGAGTGTTTCAGATGTTTTTATTCAGATAAGAATGACTCAACGCCGTTGTAACCATGAACTACGCTGAAAAATAGTCTGGTCAATATATGAAAAATCCCGACCTTACCCATCAAGAATGGCTCCGAAAAATTATTATGTTTTTGGTGGTGTTTGGTGTACTGAAGAACATACTAAATGAATACTATAATTTGACCATCGGAAAGTCCGCATTTTCAAGATGGCGTCCAAGATAATATTTATGCATGAACGTTGATGAATGTTTTGAATCTACTCAGGCTGGAACCTGTTGCTGCCATAGCTTCAAAACTGGTTTCATAATCTTCCAAATAATAATCCATACATCTCGGCAACGATTAAATGGATAATCTAAGTTAACCCTATAACGGTTGAGTTTTTACAGACGACATGTTCCACGGGTTATATCTGTAGACCTGCCAAATATTTTGAAAACAGGTTTTTACTCATTGAAATCATAGTTTGGTGTTTTGCAGTAACGAAGCAATGGACCTCTCCACGATTAACCATCGATCATATGACGTCATATGACACAATAATCAACTATGTGACATGTAGGATGACATCATGAATGGCTCTATATAGTCCATCTTTAACGCTTAATAGTCCGACACGTTGTACGAATTGTGTGTCTTTACCATTCAATAAATATTCTGTTCCATGACTTTCAATTTCCAGAAAACTATACAGGTAAGATGTTAAATATTTTGAAACTAATTTGACTGGGTGCTGTTGCTGCCTATAGCAGCAACAGCGCCCGGTCAAATTAGTTTCAAAATATTTAACAGCTTACTTGTGAAGTTTTTTGGAAATTGATAGTCATGGAGTTCAGAGATTTATCGATCCCAATACGGACGAGGTGTGGGTGGAGCTTAGATAGAGATGTGTATAGCTAAAACCAGAAATGTCCATTAACTGATTTAGGGATAGAAGATGATTTAATTTAAGATCACGTATCCTCATGACCCCTGACCCAAAACAGCTTAGATCTCTGGAGTAGATAGAACCATATATGGCATAAATGGATGAATTTGACCTGTCGATTAAGTATATGACGTAGTAATCAATTACGTCATATGTATAGCTGACGTCATAATAATAATAATTGACAGAAGTATTCCGTCATGACGCTGAAATAGTCCCTCTCGTGTCTGAATTGTATGTCTTTGATGAATTTACTATTTAATGTACATTTTTGTTGAATATTGTGAAACTACTATTTGACTAGCCGGTTCTTGCAGCCATGGGTCACAGGCAGCAACCGCACTCAGTCAAATTAGTTTCGAAATATGCAACAGCTAACCTATATAGTTACCGTGAAATTAGGATTCTGGGAAGTCAGGCTTCAAAGTATATACATCGATCCTAATGGCACATAAAGCGTGGGCGGAACTTAGATATATATGGGTAGACCTATAGATTATAGGTAAACATGGACCCGTCTATTAACAGAACACTTTAGATATTTATTTGAGTGAGCGGCTATAGCACGTTGGAGCGATAGCATAATACACTCAGTAGTCAGAAGCCATCAGATGATGTGATAAAACACTTTCATGACACAGCATTCACCCATCAGATAAGCCGTTCTCGGATGTCGACAAATAAGATACTTAGGTGGAATTCGCAAAGCTAGATTTCGATGATTGGTGTACACGATGAAAACCTAACTTGTTCGGCTTTTGCTAATGCAGTAATGCCATATGAAAATAATGGTACGTTCTACATCGACACAGCATTCCACATAGTTACATCAACTAGAATCTACTCATTCAGTTAAAATCCGGAACGAATCTCTAAAGCTTGGTCATACTTTTGTTGTTGTTGTTGTTGTTGTTGTTGTTGTTGTTGTTGTTGTTGTTGTTTTTGTTGGTGGCGGTGATGGTGATGATGTGGACTTTTGTTTCTTTTTACTACTCCTCATTTAGTTTTCATCCAATCTCTCTGAACCGTCGCACACTTATTCTAGGTATAAGTCCCGACATAACTACGGAGGTATATTTTCGATTCACTGCCTTGTTGAGCTTTAGTAGGGCTCCCCACTCCTAAATATTTAAATTCCTTTAACGATAAATGAAACTTGATAAAACTTGAGTGGGCATTCTAGTGGCAACTATTGCCTGAGCACAATTTTCGAGTTATCACATTGGTGGGTTTAATAAGGGCACCCCACCCCGCTCCACCCTTAAAACTTAACAACATTCTTACTCCTCCATTATTAACGAGAGGATCTCGATAAAACTTGAGAGTGATATTCCATGGGTAATTCTTGACGGAGCCGGATTTTCAATTCGCCATCCTGCTGAGGTTTACCCCATCCATAAATTTTGAAATCGCTTTTCTGCCATTAGACCTACTGGTTGAACAATTCTCGATAAGACTTGAACATTCTATTCTATGGGAAACTCCTCAACAGTCCGGAGCCAAATTGGATTCAGTGCCCTGCTGGGATTATAAGGCTGGGCCACACATCTGTGTCAATATCACTACTCCGTTATTGACTAACTGATCTTGATAACACCTGAAAGGGGTATGCTAGCGGTAACTATTTACCACACCTCATGATAGGGTTGAGAAGGGTTCCCGTCCTTAAAATTTAAAAGCTATGTAAATTGTGGAACGTTCCTGATCCTAGCTCGTATGAGCCTTTTCATGTTAAGTAGAATATCCTCTTTGGCTTACACAAAACACTGTCTATAACGGTCACGTTAGGGACCATTCGCACGCGGTCAGGAAAACAGACGATCTTATAATATAAGTTGGTTGCCATATCAAACATTTTTCGCTGTCACGACATGTGGTTATATGACCACACATCTTAAATAACGTTGTCTAAAACACAGGCGTCTGCTATTAACATGTTTGATATACTGGCATAAGTAGATTCAATTGAAGCCAAAATTAGGAAACCAATAGTGTTTGAATGCAGAGACAGTCAGAAGTGTTCTATTTTATTGAATTACGCGTTATACACGTGTATCTAACCAGACGGCCTTATTTCATCAGCCATTGTGTTAGTAAAACCTCGCGCCACGTCAACCCTTTGATTAATGAATTCACAGCATCTCGATTTCAAGGTAACTATTTCTAAAATAAGAATAATGCTTCTCACATTGTACATAATTTCTCATTAATTTGCAGTTGACATCAACGCGTCAAAGTGCTTACTATTGAAAGTTATAATGGACCGTTCCAGTTTTGGCTATGCCCCGCCCCTCTCTAGCTAAGCTCCACCCACACCTCTCTCGTATTGAGATTGATCGATCCATGAACTCTCTGACTATCAATTTTCAGAAAACTATACATGTAAGCTGTTGAATATTTTGAAACTAATTTGACTAGATGATGTTGCTGCATCTTTATTAAATAGTAAAGACATACAATTCGTACAACAACGCTTAGTCGGTCAACAATTATACTTATCTACGTCAGTCATGACCTCACTGATTCTGACGTCATCCTACGGGTCACGCAGTTGATTATGACGTCATGTGAAGGATGGATAAACTGGAATGGTCCACTGTAATGTTATCCATCTAAAACAGATTTAATTTGTGATAATGAGCCATACGTGCGTTTTAATTAAATTAAGATGTTTATCATTAATTTTAACTGTATTCACATCTTATAATTTTATTCAGTGTATTCAGACCTTGCGGTTAGCTGTATCTACTAAGTACTTACGGAAGCTATAGGTGTTGCCGTTTACTAATTGCTAATTTATGTAATGTATTGTTGATAAATAAGTAGAGCTTACATGTTTTAATATGTCTATGTTGTTCTTAGAGAAGCTAATGATTTGTAAATAGTAGAGATACTGCAATGACCTTTCCGGTTTTAGCTATGCCACGCCCGTCTCTAGCTAAGCTCCATCCACACCTCGCTCGTGTTAGGATCGATCGATCTCTGAACACCCTCACTATCAACTTCCAAAAAAACTACACAGTAAGCTGTTGACTATTTTGAAACTAATTTGACCGGGTGCTGTTGCTGCCTAAGGCAGCAACAGCGCCCAGTCAAATTAGTTTCAAAATATTCAACAGCATGTTTATTAAATAGCAAAGAATTACAAAGACATACAATTTATACAACGTGTCGGCCTCTTTGAGATTTGATGATCGTCTATATGGAACCATTTGTGACGTATTGATTGTGACGTCATCATATATGCGCTGAGCTGATTATGACGTCATACGAGGTCAGATGATTTATGGATACTCTAGAAAGGTGAATTACTAATGCACCTTTAGCGCATTACCGACAAATC
The DNA here is from genome assembly GCA_034401795.1 of Chaetoderma sp. LZ-2023a. Taxonomy (NCBI): domain Eukaryota; kingdom Metazoa; phylum Mollusca; class Caudofoveata; order Chaetodermatida; family Chaetodermatidae; genus Chaetoderma; species Chaetoderma sp. LZ-2023a. The sequence goes on along the minus strand of CM067373.1, from coordinate 164,993,296 downwards.
TGCTCAAATGACCAACCGTCTTAGAGACCCAACACGCTATATGGGGGGTCCATTTCTAGCTATACGCGCCACCTATTTCTAGCTATGCGCCGCCACTTTCTAGTTCAGTCTTCGGGTTCCCGTGTCCCGTGACAGATCATTGTCATCTTAATGGTGACATCAGATAACAAGTGGTGCATCTGGTCATGACATCAGATACTTGAGTGACAGATCGGATCACTCCATGAATTACTCCATAACGTATTTATAGTAGGCCTATTCAGTATGTATTTGCAAATATCGCACGAATTCAGTATTACAATTAAACTAGCCTAATCAAAGACATTATGAATCCATTTGGAAACAACGTGTTGAATGTTTATTTCGGTATTTTATCAATGGATGAATCCATTTTTAGATATGATCAGCCCATCTCTAGACAATCTCCGTCCACGCTTTTTCCATGTTGGGGTCAATCGATCCCTGCACTCTGTGAATCTCAATTTCCAGAACACTATACAGCTAATCTGTTGAATATTTTAAAACTAATTTGACTGGGTGCGATGGCACCAACACCGCCAGGTCAAGTTAGTTTCAAAATATTTACCAGCATAGTTATTAAGTTGTACAGATGACGTAAACATGGCGGACTTTTAAAGTTCATGACGGACTTAGCCACGTCATTCAATGCGCATTTTGAGTGCGACTTGAGTGCCAGATTGGATTCATCCATTGAAAGACGACAGTTTTTTCGTAGATCTATATTTTTACGCTATGAATAAATGTATCTTACAGAAATGTATTTTCGATGATCATGTGGTTTCGAGGTCATCTCCGTTTGGGACCCTCACGTTCTCGTTGATAAGATTATGTGACGTCAAGAAATCACGCGTGTTTAGATAAATACATCATATTTGCAATGCATTTATACATTTTAAGCAGATGTGGCAAGACCATGTGATTATTTTACCATTTTTGATATTCGTGTATTGAAAAGCATGTATTTCCCTACAACATTTCTGAAGCATGATACAATTGCTGATACTAAATGGTAGGAACCATCCCACCTTTCACGTCAGACGGAATCTGCCAGTGATGCGTCCAGTTTTAACTATGCCCGCCCATCTCTAGCTAAGTGCCACCCACTCTCTGCCCCTGTTGGGATCAATCGATCCCTGTCGTCTCAGAATCTCAATTCCCAGAAGACTATACAGGTAAGCAGTTGAGTAGTCTGGAACTAATTATAGTGTGTACTATTGCTGCATTTGGCATACATGGCAGCAAGAGCGCCCAGTTCAATTAGTTTCAAAATATTATACATAGTGTTTATTAAATAGTAAAGACATGCAATACGTACAACGTGACAGACTATATCGCATTATTCAAGACGTAATTGATTATGACATCTGCCTACATGTGACGTAGTTGATTATGACGTCATATTATTGACTGAGAAACTGGATTCCTCAGTTATTGTTCTTACGAGTAGAGAAAGTGACACGCTATCCGTACGCAGTTCTAGATCTGCATTGGTATTACCACACTGCCGATTCAAACCAGGCCCTAATTTCCACATATGATAGAAATAGCAATAATTGCAGTTTTCCGGTGTGTGAAACAGTGGACCATTCCACTTTATCCATCCATGATTTGACATCATAATCAATTATGTAACGTGTAGAATGACATCATAATGAATGCCGCCATTATGACGTAGATAATTACGTCACGAACGCATATTTGAAAACGGACTCTGCGTTGTTGCACGAATTGTATGTCTTTACCATTTAATAAATATTATGTTGAATATTTGCAACTAATTTGACCGGGCGCTGTTGCTGCCATAAGCAGCTCAACATCACCCTGTCAAATTAGTTGCAAAATATTCAACAGCTTACTTGAATAGTTTTCAGGAAATTGATAGTTAGGGAACTCGTGGATCGATTATCCCAACATGGCGAGGTGTGAGTGGAGCTTAGCTAGAGGTGGGCGGGGCATGGCTAAAACTGGAAAGGTCGATTATTTTCAATTCTGATTCCATATTTACAAATTTACTAAGGAAAGATGGAAGATTTCGATTGGAAATATACTTTTATTGAATTCACCGCTGCTCAGGTATTGCGAAACACGGAATTTACTCGGATCTGAATTTACAACTATAAAGTAAGTTACAGGCTCCTATAAGATCGGCTTATGTTATTAATGATTGTGACAAACACTCTCACACTCAAATCCGGGAAATTGACAGCATTGACGACGATATATTCACAGGATGTATAGCAAATGTGGTGGGTGGTGTTCGCTGGCACAGGTTGGCGGAAACTGCAAACCAGTCCTTCCACAAAAATGAAACCTGGATGCTACCGGATAAATCCCGGTTTTAGCTATGCCCAGCCCATCTCTAGCTATGTTCCACCCATACCTCGCTCGTGTTGGGATCGATCGATCGATCTCTGAACACCCTGACTATCAATTTCTCCAAAAAACCTACACAGGTAAGCTGTTGAATATTTTGAAACTAATTTGACTGGGTGCTTTTGCTGCCTAAGGCAGCAACAGCGCCCAGTCAAATTGGTTTCAAAATATTCAACAGCAAGTTTATTAAATAGCAAAGAATTACAAAGACATACAATTCCTACAATGTGTCGGACAATTTGAGATTTGATGACGGTCTATATGGAACCCTTTGTGACCCAATGATTGTGATGTCATCATACACGTACTGAGCTGATCATGACGTCATACGAGGTCAGATGATGGATGGATACTCTGGAAAGGTGAATTGATGGTTTACCTCTATGACAGCAGAGGTCATCTGAGAACATCTAGACGATATGAATACTATTAAACTGTTAGGAAACATCGTGTCCAGATAGTTTTTTACGTTTGTAAAATGAGAAGCTGCATAAAACATATTATTCACTCAAAATCCTTTTGATAGAAAGAGATGGGATGGGGTGAGGAAAGTTCAGCGATCTGTGGCCAATGTCAAATGTACCCGCTGCCCCGATTATAACCCGCTACTGCCGTGTGTAAACACAACATTTATCTAGTGTACTGTGGTGAGTGACTTTATTACGCGGCCATCTGTCTTTAGTGACCAACATTTCATGGTCCACACCGCATATTGCGGACTCCCAGAGAGATGTAGCGATGTACTTTGCTTTCGCGCAGGCGGAAAGAGTGGTATTTGCTCAGTTATTGTCTGATGAATGGTATTTGGTTTTAGCAAACAAAACTAACCACATACATAGTGACAGATTGGATCCCTCCATTAGCAACTGTGCGTATTTTAGACAGGTTGTATTCGGACCACCTGTCTTGGAGAAGCGCCATCCTCTTGCTTCCAGAACAATGTGGCTAGTCGCAGAAGGCTGACTGTATATATTATGTAATTTCATGTTCGTTCGAATTATGTTTTTGTTTCTGTAAATTCTAGTTAAACTGTTATATTATGCCAACGTTATATGTTACATTGTAGATCTCTATATGGTCAAAACGTGTAATTTCGTTCAGTACCAAAACATTTCATTTCATTTCATTTCATTTCATTTCATACATACGCCTACAATATATAGGTATTGCGCCATGAAGCAGTTAATTGCCTATTATGGAATATTATAGACCACGGTATAAACGTGATTACCATGCAGTATCTAGCAAGCTAAAGTGTTTTGTCAACGCGGTAAGTCATGCGGTGCCAGCAAATACTTAATATTCAGATAGACGTACATATTCTCTGCAAATATTTGCTTAAACCGACATAAATTGTTTGTATAAACTATTGTTAACAAAATTATAAATACTACGTGATTTACGATACGATTACTGTTTTATGTTCCTTAGATATGATCAATAGAGGGATCCAGTTTTGCCATGCCCCGCCCATTGCTAGCCGGCCACGTTTTGTGCGAGTTTGGATCGATTTATATACTATGAATATTGAATTCCCAGAATCGCAATTTTAAGATAACTATATGTAGGCAATGCGTTGAATATTTTGAAATTAATTTGACTGGGTGCTGTTACTGCCTTCCCTATGGCAACGGCGCACATTCAAATTAGTTTCAAAATACTCAACTTAACTAGTTATTACATAGTAAATCCATCAAAGACATACAATTCGTACACTTGACGGATCTCTCCAGCTTCATGACGGAGTATTCTCAGTCAATTATAATTGTGACGCCAGCCATCATGTGAAGTAATTGATTCTGACGTCATATAATTGAGTGACAAATGAGATCTATCCGTTGCACTGTCTGGCTGAAGACTGTACGTTCACGCCCACAAGCGCCAAGTTATCACGATTCAATAGTTATGGCCTCAATCACGTAAGCGGATGACATGACGCATTACCCGGTTCACTCATAGTCAGTGTGGTTATGTTTGCAGTGTTTTTTTTGCTAAAATTCATAAAATAATCTAATCACAAAGAGGATCGTGTAGAAGAAAGTAAGTTACTCAGAAGATGACATAAACGATGCGTGAATAATGTACTATTGATTCTAATAGGGAAATTGATATTTGCCCTAGATTGTGCCAAAGCAAGATCTGAGTAACTTATATGGGTTGTAGATTATGCCCAAAGGTGCCCTCACGCCAAGTTGGCAGTCAATAGACCTTTACATTTTTAGCTATGCCCCGCCCATCACTAGCTAAGCTCCACCCACACCTCGCCATGTTGGTATTGATCGATCCACAATTGCACTAGCTATCAATTTCCTGAAAACTATACAGGAAAGCTGTTGAATATTTTGTAACTAATTTGACTGGGTGCTGTTGCTTGCCTATGGCAGCAATAGCGCCCAGTCAAATTAGTTTCAAAATATTCAACAGAATATTTATTAAATAGTAAAAGCAAACAATTTGTACAACAACGCATAGACCGTCTTCAAATATGCGTTCGTGACGTACTTATCGACGTCATTCATTATGATGTCATTGTACACATCACGTAGTTCATTATGACGTCATATGATGGGTGGGTACTCTGGAAAGGTGAATAGCTATAGGCACCGACGAAATGTGCACCCAAACTCTTATCATTGGCTCATATAGGCATAAAATATTCATAAAGGGCCGTAACTGGATAAGCTTCATTTACACAATACAAATACCAGATGCCAAGAAGATCATATCAAGCGTATTTGGTAAAAATGGCTCAAAACATGACAAAGGTACTCTCTGAATAATTAACTATTGATTTCGATGAGAAACTTTTACGTGTGTTTCATATTATACAGAAAAAGGTCGAACTAAAATAGCCAGTACATGGGTTCTAGCTTATGGCTAAATGTACACACCCATTAAATGGGAACTCAATGGGGATCGATATGACGAAGTGTGCCACCAAAATAACAACGTCGCCATTGTGTCCCACCCCTTGACGATAACTTTGACAATCTCCATAGAATCAACTTCATTTTCGCAAAATTGATGTCAAATAGGCTTACCTATGTGAACATTTTGACCATATGTCACTGGAGACTAAGCATCTAGCCTTATTCCATGTGCCATCATGTGTGCCATGTTTCTAAAGTGGACCACGTGGCACAATTCTGTGTCACAAGTTGCAGCAGCTAAAGATACTACTCGTTTGACGTGACCACGCTCAACCTGGGAATGCCCAATGGGTTGCGAATCCATTTCTTCAAACGAGTGTTACTGTTACACGTTATTCTATTCAAAATGGGCAATTCATGAATCCATTTCCTCACTCAATCATATGACATCACAATCAACCACGTGACGTGTAGGCTGACGTCATAACTATTACGTCATGCATGATTTGATATAGTCTGTCTTTAACGCCTAATGGTCCGCCATGTACAAATTGTATGTCTTTACTATTTCATAAACATTCTGTCGAAGATTTTGAAACTAATTTGAGTGGGCGCTGTTGCTGCCATAGGCAGCAACAGCGCCCAGTTAAATTAGTTTCAAAATATTCAACAACTTACATGCATAGTCTTCTGGAAATTGATAGTCAGGGAGTTCAGAGATCGATCGATCCCAACACGGACGTTCTGTGGGTGGTGATTAGATTGAGATGGGCGGGGCTTAGCTAAAGGTGGAAAGGTCCATTGTTTTCAGACCATTCGGTCTCTCACTATCATTGTATTTGTGGTCAGGTAATTTTCAGAATAAACTAGAATGGAGGCTACGACAGGGTAATCAATGATCTCTATCTTTATGGCTGCGCCAACTCAGACTGTCAAACCAAATGACGATCAATTTTCAAATATGTTCACTAAAATTACCAGTAGCTATAGCTTTGTGCGCGTGCCTTATACATTAACATAAATTAAGTTATGACGTGGTTGAAATGTTTTTATGCACATGTAAATAATTAACTAGTTCGAGTATAAAACTGTCATACATTTTAATTACTGTTCTTCTGCTATGCCTCCCCAAAGGTCAGGGCAGATTGGCTGAAATCTACATAATAAAACGGAATGAAAACACGCATAATGTATGTCCGGATTGTGGATAATTAATACGGACTGTATATAGACTATGATCAATACACGACGGTATGCAAATGTTATATGAGGGGGAGGTATATTCAGTTCGATATAATAGTCATAATCATTCGTCTACATATACTGTATGTGTACATAAACTAACTTAATCATTTAATGCTAACTTTGTTTGTGGGGGTGGGTCCTCCCCCGGGAAATTCAGATGGCTTCTGCATTTTCAGAGGTAAATATTTGTTGGCTGCTAATTTATTAAATTTGTATCTATTTAATTATAATTTGGGTGGGTATGGTGATGCCTTTCTCATTGGTGCGTCACATCATGGCCGGGTGGTACTAGCAATGGGCCGAATCAGGCCTAATCATAGCATTCAAAATCTGAGAACAGTTAATTTCCAATAGTCACAGATTATTCTTTAGCCTAACTGGGCTCACTGATGCTACTGCCTTAGGCTGGAAAGTATTGCTGCATAACTGAACGGTTATATGCATGCCTTTCCAATATAATACAGCACACACTTTCAGTCCAGTTAGCCTAAAATATGAGTACCGATAACAGATTTCAGTCCAAGTGCTCACAAAATATATATGTAGCTCTCTCTCTCTCTCTCTCCCCATCTTTCTCCCGCTCTCTCCCATTCTGTCCCTCTCCCTCACTCTCCCTGAACTCACCCTCTCTCTCTCTCGGACGCCCGCTCTCTCTCCCCCCTCTCTCTCTCTCTCTCTCTCTCTCTCTCTCTCTCTCTCTTTCGCTCTCGCTCTCTCAGTCTCCCCCTCTCCCTCTCCCACTCTCTCTCCCCTTCTTCCTATTTAGCTATCTCCCTTCTTTCTCTCACTCGTCTCCTCTCTCCTCCTTCCTCCTCGATCCGTTTTGCCCCTCTCTCCCTCCCTCTCTGTCCCTCACTCCCTCTCCCCCTCTGTCTGTCTGTCTGTCTGTCTGTCTGTCTGTCTGTCTGTCTGTCTGTCTGTCTGTCTGTCTGTCTGTCTGTCTGTCTGTCTGTCTGTCTCTCTCTCTCTCTCCCCTCCCCCTCTCTCTCTCTCTCTCTCTCTCTCTCTCTCTCTCTCTCTCTCTCTCTTTAGCTCTCTCTCTCTCCCCATCTTTCTCCCTCTCTCTCCCATTCTGTCAATCTCCCTCACTCTCCCTGAACTCTCCCTCTCGGAGGCCCGCTCTCCCCCCCCCCCTCTCTCTCTCTCTCTCTCGCTCTCTCAGTCTCCCCATCTCCCTCTCCCACTCTCTCTCCCTTTCTTCCTATTTAGCTATCTCCCTTCTTTCTCTCACTCGTCTCTTCTCTCCCCCTTCCTCCTCGATCCGTTTTGCCCCTCTCTCCCTCCCTCTCTGTCCCTCACTCCCTCTCCCCCTCTGTCTGTCTGTCTGTCTGTCTGTCTGTCTGTCTGTCTGTCTGTCTGTCTGTCTGTCTCTCTCTCTCTCTCCCCTCCCCCTCTCTCTCTCTCTCTCTCTCTCTCTTTAGCTCTCTCTCTCTCCCCATCTTTCTCCCTCTCTCTCCCATTCTGTCCATCTCCCTCACTCTCCCTGAACTCTCCCTCTCGGAGGCCCGCTCTCCCCCCCCCCCTCTCTCTCTCTCTCTCTCTCTCTCGCTCTCTCAGTCTCCCCATCTCCCTCTCCCACTCTCTCTCCCTTTCTTCCTATTTAGCTATCTCCCTTCTTTCTCTCACTCGTCTCTTCTCTCCCCCTTCCTCCTCGATCCGTTTTGCCCCTCTCTCCCTCCCTCTCGGTCCCTCACTCCCTCTCCCCATCTGTCTGTCTGTCTGTCTGTCTGTCTGTCTGTCTGTCTGTCTCTCTCTCTCGCTCTCGCTCTCTCTTTCTCTCTCTCTCTCTCGCTCTCGCTCTCTCTTTCTCTCTCTCTCTCTCTCTCTCTCTCACGCTCCATTCTTCTTCTCTATCCGCCTCTCTCCCTCACTCTCCCCCGCTCTCCATCTCGGTCCCTCTCCATCTCTCTCTCTCCCTATTTCCCTTTATCTCGCACTCCCACCCTCCCCTCTCCCTCTCCACCTCCCTCTCGTCATCCCTCTCCATCTCCCTATGTCTCTCGCTCGCTCTATCTCCCACTTTCGCTCTTCCCACCCCTCTCTCCCTCTATCCCTTCCTCGCAGTCTCTCTCCCTCTCTCCCCTTCTCTACCCGCCTCCCCCCCCCCTTTCTCTCTCTCTCTCTCTCTCTCTCTCTCTCTCTCTCTCTCTCTCTCTCTCTCTCTATCTACTCCTCCTCTCTCTCTCTCTCATTCACCTCCCTCGCTCCATCACTCCCTCACCCCTCCCCCCCTTCCCTCCCTCCTCCTCTCTCTCTCTCTCTCTCGCTCACCTGCTCTCCACTCTCGCTCTCCCCGTTTCCCCCCTTTCTCTCTTGCTCACCCCCCTCTTTTCCTCCCTCCATCATTCGTCCCTCTCTCATTTCTTCTCTCTCTCTCTCTTCCCCCCCTCTCTCCCTCCCTCTTTTAACGATTATATTTCGAACGCTAGCCATTCCAAATATGATTGTACGTGCCAGTTAGATGATTCTATCTTCTAGCGCTAGGAAGATATTCTCCGAAAAAACAAACAAACAGACAGACAAGCAGAAAGACAGATGGTACCAGCCGCAATGCGCACGCCGTGGGCTTCGACGTGAGCCATTACTAAAGTCCATGATATAAAGTGATATGGTAATATACCTATAAAAATGTAGGACCTTCACAAAGTTGTTTAGCTTATAATTTCGCTAGATTTAGAGCTGATTACCATATTCTATGACTGCCGTGCTAGATGGTAGATCGCCGGTGTCAAAGCAACCAACTAATTTGCATTATTATCACCTTTTTGCCTTTGATCTCACCACCTATTTAAAAAGGTGTGAAAACTGGGCCCAGATCGCCTCCATTGTGATTGGATGTTAGATGTAGAGGTTGCCCATCAGCCCCTCCCCCTCATTAGATCATGTGACTCCTGTCATCCAATGAGGTGAGCTTAAAGGTGATTAGCATAATGATTGGGGTCTAATGACCAATGTCCCATTTTTTCGTGATGGTCTTGCCACATAAAATACAGCACTACTGTCACTAGCACACATTAGATGCACCCTTTAAGGAAAAACAACCACGGCTTGATCTTCTCCGTCGATTAGCGACCCTTTTCCTTTCAGACTGATTCGCCCGCAGTCAGGATAAATCCTTTATTTAAGCAGTCTTGCGGTTGTCACCTGTTCACGGAGACAGAACCAGATAACTGCCAACTCACCCAGAATCTTTTTATAGTCCGCCATGCCTTTCTCAGATTCTTAACCAATCGTATTCTTCTGCAGCCGCCTGAGGCCTTAAACCACAAAACACCTAGGTTAGATAAACTACCGCCTTGTGTGGGATCCCTTAACGTGTTAGAGATAGGCACACTCAGAAGGCCAGCCTCTGGACATCTAAGAACATCGGATCAACCAGGTGGCAACTACTAAAGTTTCTAGCGTAGATGCATCAACCTGAGGACACCAAAATAGGAATTCAACCTCGTTCCACTCTAAGCGGACCTTTAGGAATTAGCCTTGGCACCAACAACTTTCCTGACCGAATAACCCCTTATAGATGGACCAAATGACTAGCGGCCATTAGTGACGTAAAGACCGCAGGGAAGAATGCGGCCATCTCTCCACCACCCCCCCCCCCACCCACCCATTGGAATGTCCGCCTCTAAACCTGAAGGACAGCACATAGACAGAAACAACAGAGAGGAAACACGGTGCTCTCTGAGGAGGGCTATTCTCTGCGTCATCATAATCCTCAGGCATACAGCCATGTGGAGAATGCCTGACCAGACCCACGCGTCTCCAAGGAGATGGCTGGTCACTCCGGCCAGCAAACGTTTGTGGAGGAGCCCAAAGAAAGCATCCAAGGCACGGCGTCACATGCCCTGAGACCAGCAACAGAGAGCTACCTGAGGGACACCAGGGCATGGATAGCATCCGCTTCGGCAACCTAACCACGTCGGACCAGCACCTCAATCTGCAAGCTCGATGGATACGAGGAACAGGACTACTTCTTCGATGACTTGCTACCCGGTCCCTCTGTACAACACCAGACACGGCCTTGACAACCAGAGGGACAGGTGCGAGATGGCGGCCGCCAGGCCACAACTGGTGACCGATGTGGGGGTCGCAATAACACTTTGATTCTGATAACTGGTTAACATCCGGTTATGATGGTGTCCGCCTTTTCCATCCCAGACTACATATACAAGAGGGAGATAGAGAATACCACCACCCCTGGCCAGCCACGCCTAAGTCATACTACCCACGTCAGCTTACAGAATACCCTTCTGAGATATTCCTCCGAGATGAAGTGAATCTCGTCTGGAGACTTCTGTCAGAGGATAATGAAGAGCAAAGATAGTGCCTCTGGGATATATCGCCAGACATTCTGCTTCCTACAGCATCTTACTGCCAGCAGACACACCCATCCTTCCGCCACCACTGACCAAAGACAATCACACTGCCAGAATACAATGGCGAGTCACCATAGGAAACCTACATGCGTGAAGGGAAAGGCGCTTGACGTACTAACAGACCTGAGAACGAATGGTCCACCATCCTGTCTCCAGTTTAGCGCCACACTCCAAGAATGTTTCGGTGACCAAGACGAGGCCAAAACAAGCTGGATCCTCCAGAGTACAATCCGATGGGAATCAAAGGAAACCCTGCTGGAGCTCGTCGCTTGCGCCTATCGACTAGTGATGCATGCCTATAGCTCTGTACATGGGGAGGTCCAGAATTCGATTCTCATCGACAGTTTCATAGAGGCCTTAAGCGGACTTGAAAGATAGTCTATACCAGGCCGACCTAAGAGACATCACAGTATTAACAAATGCCGCAATCTGGATAAACAATTTCCTGAATCATGAGGCTGCTCAATGTAGGATGTTCCACCCCATTGAAAATGTAGGGGATGGACAAGACACCACCACAGTAGTGAACAAGGTCCAGATCTTTGCTTCCGCTGTGGACAAGCTGGACACTGCTCTGAACTACCCACGTGCTGCATGCTAACAAGAGGCCCCTCAAGCCACCCAAGCAATATAAGGCACTGAACCCGCAGAATATCTGGATGCGGATCCTGCCCCGGTATGCCTGCCAAATAATTTGGACCCATTCAGGTCCCTAGCCCAGAGCTTTCCAGACGCCTCACCCATAGGCTCAGCATCAGAAAATACCGTTGACACATGGAAAGTAGTACACTAATGTCTGCCAAACCGCACATGAACGCCGAAATTGCATCGATAATGCTGGCACACGACCACTGATACCACCGATTTCTGAGGAAAAAGAAGAACTTCTGCCAAAGGAACTAATACCCTTGATGAAAGTTCCTCCCGCTAGCTACGACCCTGCACCTCGATGTAAACCAACTAGCGCCCATATTTCGACCACGCTTGCGCCACCAAGAAGCTGGAATGTTCCATCCTAGTCAAATATATTTTACGATGATCTCCGATTTATTCAGGGACTACCATTGCTAACATTGCGAACGACGTCCTACTCTGGACCGATTTCCTTAAAATGTATGGGGCCATAGTACATTGTACCCATGAGAAATTGGAGATCGACAGACACCGAATAGCTATGGGTGAACGTTCCACCCTTCACCACACTTGTGCACCTGGCCTCTCTAATACCTCCTCTACTCCTGCCAGGAAGAGATTCTTTGGGGTTCGGTATTGAACCTCCACCTTAGTACGCATGGCGCCATTTTGGGGCACGATAAAGAATTTACACAGATCGCTGAGATCGCCTGTCCAAGAGAAATAGTCAGTCTTCGCGACCCCAATCACATTCCCCACAGAGTTTTTTATACGTCCACCCGCACCATTACCTTGGAAGCTGGACAGATGTGCGGCCGAATTTTCGAAACCAACACCGTCCGTGATAACTAGCATTCACCAGGAGATTTCTGCCACCCAGAAGACACTGACATTTCCCCGCTTCTTCCGCCCCATTTACAGAACCTGTATTCTCGCACTATGGAAGGTTTGAAGAACGAACATGGTTATTAAATCAATTTGACGTGATACACTGCCCGAGAAAACTACATGGGAATGCTGACGCACTGTCTCGTAAGCGTCCTAAGCCACTGGACGTGGGCGGTGCTGGCGAGTGGCGCGGGCGAAGCAGTAATTGGATATTGAATCTACACCAAACGCGAATTTTTGCGCAAATCTGCGAAAATACGCAAATCTATTTTACCTTAGCAAAGTCGACAAGAAATACAATTTTCAATTTGCTCTGCGCATCGTAATGGTATAGAGTCCATGTATATGGTAATATTTATAAGTGTATGACTTTATGTGATATATTTTGTATCCACATATCAACCTGTCACTGCATACAAACTCCTCCGTCTCCGCGATAAAGCGTGTTTATGTACGTTGATTATGAATGTACTCCTTGAGGATGTTTAAATAAAGCCTTCGTTCCATGTACTTGGTTGGTGGTGTTGGTCGTCGTGGTGCGGCTGCTGCTGCTGCTGCTGCTGCTGCTGCTGCGCGTTCAGTTATCGTCTTGAGATACAGGCAATTCCAACAATTATTCACCAGACATGTTTGGCGAATGGGTATCTACGAAATATGTGCATGAGTTGACCAACTAAGGAGGACTGGTTACTTATATGTGGTAGATTTATGGAATGTTACAAAGACCATGGAGATTCCTGCAGACAATTCTTCTTGAAGGTGCTCCAGAACTCCCAATAAAGTTCCCATATATGTCAATGTTGGTGATACAACTTTCCCACTTAAACGATATTTGCTTAAACCATTTCCGGAACGCCACCATTCACGTAAAAAGCAAATATTTAATTATCGTTAATCTTTTTTGCTAAACCATAGAGTAGTTGAAAACGCATTTGACGCTCGTTGGCGTATCTTTCAAAGTGGATCATCATGCCCCCTGAGAAGGTAGATTCCGGTGTAGTAGCTGCAGGTATGCTACATAACTATTTACAAAACGCGTCTGCTGAATCAGTATACGGGATGGACAAAGATGGATAGAGCTACCATTAAGAGCACCAAAACGCTCGCGCAGACCAGGAGGCGGATGATATTCGCGATCGCGTACGTGCCTATTTCCAAACTTAACAAGGATCGGACATGAAGGATAAACAAAGGTTATAATTCAATTCATCATATAGTTGACGTAGAGTTGTGAAATATCCTCATATGACATCATTTATATTTTTGTAGTTGTGCAATCTTTCAGTGTTTGCACGTTCAATGATTTCGTAACACCATTAACGGTTCCAATCCTTACACCACAGAACCTCAATTAAAATGTCCCTATGTAAGATTAGTTTTGAAATATTTCCAAGTTAATTTGACCAAAAGCTGTTCCCGTTGCTGTCATAAGAATTTTGAGCTTTCAGTTAAATCACTTTCAATATATATATATATATATATATATATATATATATATATATATATATATATATATATATATATATATATATATATATATATATATATATGCAACAGCAATTTACTATATGATTAAATATTATGACAAAAGTTCAAATTTGCTTCGCTTTAACTTAACAATTTAGTGTAAATTATTATAATTAAACTACGGTAATGTTATGCTGTTACTTTAATATCTGTTGTGTAAATAAATAAAATGCTGCAGATATTGAATACTAAGCTATGCTTTTTTAAACTTAAGTGACGCATAGCTTAGTTACGCCTGATCTACCTTTCACGACGAAACCGGCCAAAAACCGCCTCTGCGGTAGACTTAAGGAATCTTCATTTGCTGGCCAAGAGAAGACTATTTTTGAAAATCTACCACTGGAACGACTGGCTCAGTAACCTGGCTAGTCATTCCAGTGTTAACATTTTCAAAAATAGGCTTCTCGCGGCCTTGAAATGAACATTCAATAAGCAGACATTTTGATTTTCTTGACGAAATTTAGCCATTATAAAGGTTTAAACTGGAAGAATATGTGCGCATTCACTTGTAGAAGGGAGATAAGTCCTAGATATTCTGATAAATAATACATGCATAGATTCATAATAAAGAGTTGCACCCCTTCCACACATGTTTGAACATATTTTCCACGTCCGCTGTGTATGTCACTAATAGATTTGGCAATAGAGAGTAGATATTTTACCCGTCTACTAACTATCTGAAATGTATGATTACTGTATTCCTTCTTTTTCGCTTTTGATAACTGTGTCTTGTCCTCAGACAAAATCCTTAGCTTCCTTAGGCCAATTCTTAATCGGAGTGTACCGAGTCCTGTTTTCTTGAGGTTACATCACAGTACGCTAACAGATTTATGCAATGACGTCCTCTCCTGACTTTCTATTTGCTAGCTCCAAGTAGCGCGAAATCAAAGGCTCTTTGGTGCTCGTGTGTTTTCTGGCATCTTTAGTACATGGTCAAACATGGACCATATTGACTTTGCTCATAAAGAGTGTCTAGAGCTGCTTTTGGAGCTCCCAGCTGTTACAGAAACCGAGCCAGTCATTCCGGTGTCCAATTCTCGGAAACACTTCTCCCAGACCCGCAAATGGGCATCGGAACAATAGTCCTGATAATTAGTAATAACAACCTAGTTATAACTGCAAATTAAAATCACTGAGAACAGTTATAATGTGTATATCCCGTTAGGTTAGCAATATGTTGAACACAATGCCCATCTGCTGGCCAGGAGTCAACTGTTTTCGAGAGCTCCTCAATGGAATCATTGGCTCAGCAACTGAACCTGTCGTTGCAGTGATGAATCTTCGAGAAGTCTTCTCCTGGTCTACACATACACATCTTCTATTAAATTATGTTTAACAATTGTTTATTTATAATCATTTGAATTAAATTAATGTCTGCTTTAAAGACAGTTAGAGCACTCTCCAGAGCATTGTCTGTTGGGAAGTGGCCATCTGCGGACCGAAAGGTCAACTGCTCTTTGCGGGTTTACCACTGGAATGACTGGTTCACTGACTGAGCCTGTCATTCGGGTCATATATTTTCAGGAGGAGTGTTCTTTTGGTCTGCATATGATCATTTCCGAGCAATGTAATGCTAATAGTTCTTTGTGATATCATTTATAAAGGCTCTCTCGTTTGCACACACTCTCTCTCCTCTCTCTCTCTCTCTCCCCTCTCTCTCTCTCTCTCTCTCTCTCTCTCTCTCTCTCTCTCTCTCTTTCTCTCCCTCTCTCTCTCCCTCTTTCGCTCGCTCGCTCGCTCACTCGCACGCTCGCTAATTTAACTACCGTTATGTAATATTTCTATTTGAAAAAGATATTTGTGTGTTAAACGAGCATGCCACAAGATCCTTTTCTCTAAATACATTTATTATAATAAAAAAAAAAAAATGTTTAAAAAAAAAGAGAAAAAAAAAAGAGAACCTTAAAAATACAATGAAAGCGTTGGCGGCCTAGGAGAGGAGTGTTTCCGACAATGGAGCACTGGAATGACTGGCTCGGTAACCGAGTCAATCATTCCTGTGTCCAATTGTCGTAAACAATCCTCCGGACCAGCAAATGACCATTTCACATATCGCCAATCCAAAGGTTAGAGTTTCAGGATAGTCATATAGTACATGCATGGAAAATACTTCTCCTAATGTAAATAGTTTTGCGTATGCATTGTGAAATTGTATTATACTATTGTCCGTCACATTATTATGTCATTGTGCACACTTACGGGCCATATGCTTACTTTGTGATGAATATATCTATCGTATATTTTTCAACTTTCCCGATCCTTTATCATTAGAGCACGAAATGTAGACACAAAATAGGTTCCCTTGCTGTATAATTTTGATACTAATTTGACTGGATAGTGTTGCTGCCGAAGGTATCAAGACCTTTCATTCAAATTATGCTTAAGATATGCAACAGCTTAATAGCATGCCTTGAGTTCTAATACTAGTGTTGAAATGGTTAGATGTTGGCGTAGACCTACTATATTGGATGTAAACCCACGGGAGTGTATGTACATGCATTTGTGTGCGTGTGGGAGTGAGTGTGTGTGATTGGGAGTGCATGTGCTTTGGTGAGTTCTTAATTTCAGTAAACTATATATGCCTAATTAACCTTTAAGATACACACCTTCGATTGAACCTTCTGATTTTATCCTACATTATGAAGTGCTATGTCAAATTTGGTGATTCTTCCGCTCTTTGACCCATAAATGTACAAGCCTAGAAACAAGTCCATAAAATCGGCAAGAGAAATGACCATTTGCAGTCCAGAGGACTATTTTTGAAAATTTATGACAGGAATGACAGGCGCGATAATCGAGCCAGTCTTTCCGGTGGTAAATTTCCAAGAATGGCATTGTCTTGTTCTGGAAACGGACATTTCACAATAGATAGACCTAATCGAGGTTTTCCTGACAAATTTAGTCACTAAAGGGTTAAGACATTCGACGGCGTGGGTAATGATAATAATTTTACTAAATCTATTGTTTCTGTATGTATGTATAATCGTATGTTATAATGTGCTTAGCTGTATTTGTCTACGAAATTGAGAATTAGTTTCTATATTTTAGCACATAAAAATATCGTTATTTCTATTTCTTGCATTGTTTCCAAAGCATTTCATCAGAAAAGAAAGGAATTTACTTTACAATGCTGAATATATCAATGCTAATTTGATTGAAAGTTTGCTGCTGTTGAAAGCATCAGTAGCTTTTGTTCAAATTACTCTTAAAACATTCAGAATATTATATGATTATAAGAAATAGATTCCCTAAGT
Source organism: Chaetoderma sp. LZ-2023a (assembly GCA_034401795.1). Taxonomy (NCBI): domain Eukaryota; kingdom Metazoa; phylum Mollusca; class Caudofoveata; order Chaetodermatida; family Chaetodermatidae; genus Chaetoderma; species Chaetoderma sp. LZ-2023a. The sequence continues at coordinate 164,976,109 of CM067373.1, read as the reverse complement.
TCCTTGTCTGTACATAGATGTATAAATTTGTATATATTATATATAAAAATTTGTATATATGTTAATGAGGGCCTCTGCTAGATCAGGCCGTGTACTTGAAGTGCTACCCTCAATAAATAACGATTATTATTATTATTATTATTATTATTATTATTATTATTATTATTATTATTATTATTATTATTATTATTATTATTATTATTATTATTATTATTACAGTAAAGGTGCCTGCACACTAACGCGATTTTGAACGCGAGAGCGAAAGCGAAAATAATTAAACCCTATTTAATTAGTAATGCAATACACACTAGCGCGAACTCAATAGCGCGTTGAGCGCGAAGCGACAGAACTAAACTAATCTTTATTTTTCTTTTTCGCGCTCGTAATCGCTCTGACATTCGCGTCGCGTTAGTGTGCATGCACATTTATACAGCATCAAGGATACGCAGCTTGCGTTGTATAAATTTCATTCGTGTGATGCTTTGTCGATAAGTTTATGTTGATGAACTCTGTTTTGGATTCATTCATAAAAAGATTTCCAATTTTTAGTTAACTTGCAGTTATTGGGAGTAACTATCCGAAAACTAACCTAAATATCTAGAAAATCTGAAAACTAAAAAAATTAAATGGAGAGAGGCCTGTAGTATTTGTTAACTAGCTGTCCTTTATCAAAATGTACAGATATGTCTACAGATTGCCCGCATCAACGGGCTCACATTGTGGCGAATTCCATAACACATTTCACGCTAGAAAAAGGTAGCCATTCTTACCATAGTCCTGTTGATTCTAGAAGAGAAGGACCAACGAATAAGAACCACGCACAAAACATTTGAGCACAGGCAGTCCTGTTTGTGGTTCAAATTATGCAATTCATACGGAATACACATAACATAGTAAATTGGCGTACGTCCAGATTTAAGTGATATCGTTACACACTAGACCGAAATACTAACTATATCATAGGTGTTCCATATGACGATGTACCACATGATAGTGTGTGGGGCGAGGTGGGGGGTGGGAGCGAGGGTCGACGGAGACTACCAGTTTTTAAATGGAAACATAGTTGTGTGAATGTGCAATATTGCGCCATGACAGATATCTTAGAGGGTAGATGTGACATGGTACAAAATCATGTGCGTCTCGCGAGGTTTCCTTCGATGCGAGAACGAGAAGATTATCTCGTTGGAAATGAATGCCCATTGACTTAGTAATCAAACGACACACCTTCCGAATTGGGGGCTGAGTGGGAATTGAATCTTCAAATTCCATTTGATTTAATTAACAGCATAGTGCACGGCAATGCAGTAGATCTGTTGCGAGAGTTCTAACACACGTGTCGTCCCAATGAATAACTGATGCACCTACATCTGGCGTTAATTTCGTACACATCCAGCAATATAACAGATGCGCAAGATAGGCAATAGGCAACATAATAGGCAAGAGCCGATACCATAACCGTGGACGTCAGTTTAACAAAGTAGTTGGCAATGAAGTGATTCGATCTGTCGCACAAGTATCTGAGGTCATAATGAATTACGCCACTCGTTAGCTGGCGTCACAATCAAAATGATGAAGTTCCGTCACGAAACTCGAAAGGGGCGTCTCGAAAGTGAACGAATTGTATGTCTTTTGGTGAATTGTACTATTGAGTATTTTGAAACTAATTTGACTGTTTGTTGTCGCAACAGGTCCCGGTCAAATTTGTCTCAAAATATTCAACCACGCACCTGTACAATTACTTGGAATTTGCGATTCCGGGAGTTCAAACCATATACATCCTTTCAAAATGCAGCTAGAAATGGGCATGAGATAGCTAGAACGACGACGACGACGACGACGACGACGACGACGACGACGAGTATATTAAATACATGTACCATGTTGATTCCCATCCTAATGCTTTGATTATACCACTGATGTCAATGTTCGCTGTGCCCAGACTACGTCGGCAGAGCTACCTCATCTTTAAAACCACCCTGGTTCCGGTAAATTTGTCAATCCTATCTCTATTACGAGATAATGTTACATTTCATAGACGTTGTCGGCTGCTATTCAAAAGCGCTATTGATGTACTAAAGAACATACCAAAGTCGATTTGGGTCCCTAGTTTCATGTAGCTTAGCAACACATTAATACCAGGTGGAATGCCATGGGGTTATAAGATAATTGAGAAATCCAACATGTCGTCCAAGATGGCCGACAAATCCCTAAAGTATCCATAAGTGAGTTGTTAGCTATTCATACTAGATTGGGGGATTGTGTTGTCTACTACCCAAGTTATTGGAGTCTAACAACGTAAAATGCCGATATAAGATATTTGAGTGTTCGAGATGATCGCCAAATCCCTAAAAATTACCATAAGTTGATGGCTATTCATGCTATACAGACTGGCGCTTTTTGGTGTCTAGCTCCAGGTTTTGGGAGACTAGCAATACAGTAAGACGAGGTAAAATGCTATGGCATAATACGATATTTAAGAAAGCCAATATTACGTCCAAGATGGCCGTCAAAATTATTGAAATTGGCATAGAATATTAATTGTGCATAGTAGACGGGTGAATTTGGTATCTACCACCAGGTTCTGGCAGGCTAGCAAGCAGGTAAGACTACTTCGAATTCTATGGGGTTATTAGGTAATAGAGAAATTCAAGATGGCGTCTCGGTAGGCGACGTTGTCGTCTACCTGGTGCTTTGTCAAACTAAGGAATCCAATAAGATCAATGTTCATCACAACAATCATCACTGTCAAGCTCTTCGTCAATAGTCTGGTTGATGTTCTGATTGTCACAAGATTCAGTTTGACATATTCCATAGGCAACCGTACATGGTAGCCCATATCTCACATTTCCAGTGTGTCCATCTATCATCTGACGTCATAATCAGCTAAGCGGCGTGTAGGATGACGCCATAATCATTACGTCATAAATGATTCTATTTGGCCCGTTTTTAATTATTTTGAAACTAATTTGACTGGACACTGTTGCAGCCATGGAAATTGATAGTCAGGCAGTTCAGAGATCGATCGACCCCAACATGAGCGAGGTGTGGGTGGGGCTTAGCTAGAGATGGGCGGGGTATGTCTAAAACTGGACAGGGCCATTGCAGTAGATCATCTGTAGAAGTTTGTGCTTCATTCATTATTGATGTAACTGACACCAACTGTTTTTCCCCAATTCAAGACATCCATGTTTTTCCTCTACCAATCCACACCATGATTTGGTAATACACTCTTAAGCATTGCAATCTAGATACACTATGATGACGGTATTCAAGTGTTATAAATGATTTAACTGAAACCCCTTTCTTACTGAAGATGCTGTAGCGTAAGGATGAAAGTGAATCATTGCACTTTCCACCAAATATGACAGGCGCCACTTGACTGACACGGCCCGTTGTCGTATCATCTGTTTTGTCTGGAAGAATGAATGCACCAGAGCAAGACTGCCCGATTGAATCACCTTTCACTAGTTTCTGATAAGCTAACTATTTTCCGATGCCAACAATCCTGGATTTGGAATCATACCCCATAAATGCAAAAATGAATGATAAATGACAATACAAATACTTCAACAATGAGTTTCATACGGTTGATGTTATACACTTTGTTTCATACACGCTTTCTCTTTCTGTATAGCAAAGGAGAAGGATAAGAAGGCCTGTATCCTTCCCAATTAAAGCAGTCGAGAACACATGAGGTACAAGATTCCATCTCACGAAGCGTCTCTATTAAAAATTTAAAATGATACAAATAATAAGTCTGCACAGCAAGACCAACTTGTAGTGGAGCAATGACCACACATGGTCAAACTGCTTCAATTCTAGCATGGCCAATACCCGCAAAACCTCGTCTAGTGTCGGCACACACAAACAGTACGTACAACGCTGTACATGGTGTGTCAGGAATGAATGGACAAAGCGGAATCAAGCCCAAGTGTCAGGTCATTTGAGAACTGATTTGTATGGACGTAAAATTGAACATAATGTTATTTCCACTTAGCTTCGCAGCACTTTCACTGATTGCCTTTTTGTGATTCTTCATCACACTCCTGGGCATGGGCGTCATTTTGTTCGAAAAAGTGAGTGGGACCCAAGCCAAGAAATGGGGTCCAGCGGTCCCCCCCCCCCCAGGAAAAATTTGAAACCTCGGTACTCTCAGATGACATTTTCTACCCTGAGCCCTGAACATTTAAATAGGGGGTAGATATAAACTAATTTGGGAAAATTCGATTATTAATTTGGCAATGTAATGGTCTCGATGTATTGCTACGGCATACTGTTTTCTATACCGATATTCCGGACCGGTCACCCATCTTTGTTATTTTCTATTTTTATGTACACATTTAAATACTTTTAAAAACGAAACATTCCCATTGGTAAGAACTTAAAACAATCTTAAATATGTCTAGACAATTTGAGAATTTCAGAAGATATACTGGCGTCCAAAGTTCTACGATCTCCGTTGATCTCAAAACCCAAAAGACTCCGGAAGATCCATACGGTAAAAAATTACAGGGGCACATCAAAGAAACCGGCTCCTGACATAACCACAACATATCATTTACAGCTCACGTACTATGAGTCAATGAAGCACGATCATAATCGTAAGGAAATAAACGGGTGTTCTCTGTAAAACGGTAGTAAAATCTGCCGTCGAATTTCTTTTTACGTTTTTAATATTTTTGATATTTCTTATTCCCATCTTCTTGACTACTCAGTGCTCGTATTTATAAGAATGGAAGATTAGCATTGACTGAGTAGAAGCCGTTTATACACTTAATTCCATATATAAAATTTATAGCTATATCGGCCAATGTACCTTTAATCTCTTGAGCGGTTGAGTCTCACTCATAATAATACTCACTCAATAACTCCAAATCATTGAAAACGTCTCTATATTGAAGATATTTCGATAAAGAAACGATGTTTTAATTCAACTTACAATACACAGCGAACCTTTTCTATTTCTTATAAGATTTAAACACTGTAACTATATAAATAATAGACGGTTTCCTACTACTCTGACTAATTTATAATGATTAGTCGATTATTAAGTTGCATTATTTGTTTCATTGTCTATGTTAAATGACTGGAAACAATATCAGTAGCTAAATAGTATGATTTAGTCCTTGTTTGCATTTTCTTAAACTTTTAAATCCTAAAAAGTGGAGGAACATGTCCCAGGGATGGGTTCTATCACATGACATCTATTACTATTACGATTACTTCAAAATTTCTCTAAAATTACTCTGATTTTGATCTATTACTATTACTGTCCTATCTATTACTATTACTATTACTATTACACTTCCAGATCACATGCATACACTCACACACGAGAAAAATAAATGCTTTATATTGTTTCATCAGTCCATGAATAGTTGGAGTGTACAATTCCAAAAAACATTATTAACTCTTTCAACATTGCAATCAAGTTATCTCAATTTGACATCAACCATGCAGCTAAACTGTTGAATATTTTGAAATAATTCGACATTTTTCATCAAAATTTGTTGTATCTGGCCTATCTGGTTGAAATGGTTAAATGCTATTCACTTATTTTAAACGTTTCCATTTGACTCTGCATGTTATAGGTGATATAACCTCTTGCTATAAATAAAATCATGTGGCTTGCTTGAAACAATTTGACTGAACGTCACTGTTCCCTATGACAGCAACAAATCAAATTTCAGCTAAACATTTTTCAAAATATCCTGCACGTTTAACTGGAAGGAATGTTAGTGAATAGATTGTGTTGTTTTAGGCAGCAAATGGTTTCTCAGGTGAGCTCATATCTGTGTAGAGTTATTTAAGCCTAGATAGATTATATATGCTTCAATAAGTTTATCTATTTTGTACACACTATTACGTCATCCAGACATCTAGCTGTGCTCACTGTGTCAGAGAAATTAAAGTGTCTAGTAGACTATTTCAACTATACAGACAAGGCAAGATATAAATATATTCTTTAAGTTGTAAGAAATATTTTGTTAAATGTTTTGAAATTAATTTGATTCAAAGCTCTTGCTACTTAGGACAGCAACAGCTTCCAGTCGAATTAATTTCAAAATATTCAGCTGGTTAACTGTACGGTTGTTTTCAAATTGAGACACTAGGACTTCGTTGATAAAAGGCTTAATAGACTATTTTGTCTAAGCGTGTTCTTACAATGTTATATATCTCACTTGTTTGCCCATTCATATAAATTAACTCATTTAACCTACCTGATTCATTGTTGATATTGGATTACATAACATCAGTAAGATATATGCAAATTCTTTTATAAAATATTCAAGCAGAATATTGGTAAATCATGATGAGATGTATTTTGTAGGTCATGTCTAGCTTGTAGAGTTGAAATGGTTAACCCCTAGACCGCTGATAATTTCAAATTGCTAAATTCTCTGTTCTTTCATATGTAAGCCAGCCATTCAGGAGTAAATGGATAAACACTAGTACTCCACAGCCATAGCAAACAAATTCACTGCACTTAAGTTAGCATATTTCACCCTGTATGTTGTAGATGATAATTGTTTTATAGTATTACTATAGCTAAGTTCGTATTGATTGTTTTGCAGATAATTTAATTGAAATGTGTTGCTGCCGACATTTCATAATTTCTTAAAATAACGCCTGTAATAGATAAGTAATAGGCTATTACCTATTACTTTTCACTCTCTTACTATTACTATTACATCACAAATGTTATAATCTATTTCTATTACTACTACTATTACATGGAAAACGCGGTAATAGCCTATTACAATTACTATTACATATTACTATTACCCCATCCCTGCCCTGTCCCCCACCAAATGACGCCAATGCTCCTGGCGTGTTTGTTTGAATTAAGACCTCGGTATGCGTCATGCTTTTTCACTCACTGTCACAATGCCATCAATGCATGATTCTTCTCCAAAAGGAATATAGGTTCCATACCGTTCTTGCAACTGGCTCTTGAGATAGTGATTACCGTTTGCTAGAGCATCAACACAATACAGAAATTCCTTCATTTCTATCTCAAAACAGAAACAGTCAGTTGTTTCTAATCCCGCAGCTCAGGGTAAGAGCACATTTTCAGAAACGTTTGTTCATGGGCCTCGTCTTTGGTACACATCAAGTTTGGTCAAGATGACTTTTGGAGCTACCCAGCTGTTGCAATGCATTGCGGAAACACACGTGGAATCATACAGTTGCATAGTGACTTTCATCGGGATTTTAGATCCCACGAATCTCAATTTCGAAAAGGACTGTCCTATTACACATCGAGGTCCAATGTCGGCAGAAGAGAGAACCCATGATTCTGCTCTTTTCCCACGTCTAAATACCCTGACGGGGGTTCCGTCATCATTCATTTCTGTGATTTCAGATAGATATGCGCACGCTAACTCTGTTTTGGCGTCATTTACGAAGAGGTCTGCAGCCGTAAGCTGTTCTCAGGCTATTGGAAGTGATGTATGAAGAGTACCTTTCTTACTTGTCGATAAAGTCAAAGTCATCTGTTTAACCCATTTCTAGCGGCATACCTATTATTGAGATTTGATGGTTTGGTCTTGTGTACAGTTCTCGAACAGATGGTAGTGTTGTGGCGAGGTATCAAGTGAAGAGCATTGGTGATAAACATCATATTGTGGTGATCTTATTGGTGTTTCAAAAAGCGTTGCAAACTGTTGATTTGACGCGATTATTTATTTTTGTGTTTGCCAATATGAGTCTCGCTAGGCATGGTTCGTTTTCATCGCAGTCACCTTGATGAAGAAATCTAAGGATTTGTGACACTTACGTGTTCTCTTAAAATTACTCTGCCAGTTTCCAGTAAATGTAGCAATCTTATCTCATCCTATCAGAGACGAGTTAGTGCCATATTTGATAGAAATTTTGTGATGCTGCTCAAGGGAACTATTTTCCCCAGCTTGGAAGGAGGTCTTGGTTATTTTTAGGCCTTGGGAGTGCGATGCGTGTACCGTCTCCCACCGTGTCGATAGGGGTGTGTTGTTCAGGCAGAGTTGGTGATGTGTACAATTTGTGTCGAGATGGTATTATCTACATATGTAAAGAGTCCATTAGTATTGCCGCAAGTCCCGCATGCACAGCCAGTCATTGGAAATTTCAAAGCATTTATAACTTCTTCTACGGTTATTGGATTCTCCAAGGGTCGTGGCTGGCATTCAAATGTTCGTTTTCGGTGTCAGTGAGCTGATCTTTGAAACATTCCTAGATTGTTTCAGCCTTTCCCCAGGTCAGAGCAGATGAAGTGACCATCATAATTATGTACAGCAAGAGCTTGTTGATTTTTAATCATTTGTTTGCTCTGAGCATCCTTCGACAACCATTGGTGAACGTGATCCCATTTACCAGGTCATCTGCTCTTTTGATGGCGAGTTCTTTCAATCGTTCACTGAGCTGGCACAGGACATTATTTCGATTCAGTTCAGTTTGGTGTTCATGTCGACTGCTGTGCTATGTGCGTGGTCGCATTGTTTTCTGTTGCTCAGACAGCTTTGTAACAAGATGATCATCAACATAGGATTTCCAATGGTTACTATTCGTGGCTGTATTGATGTTGTAGCGGCTTCTTCTTTCTTCTTTTCGATCGCTGGTATCACACTTGGAGAGCCGTTCTCAAGATGAAATCTGTGGTTTTCTGCAGTTCTTCCACAGGCCCATACAGCTTTTCAAGAAAAGAGGTTGACAAAGGCCAGATCTCTTCTCTCAGCAGCTGATACATACTGCAACATTGAAGTATGTGCTCTGTGGTCTGTTCTGCTTCTCCACAAGGACAAGCGGGCGATGTCGTAAGGTGGAACCGCCTGTACATGTGTTGGTTTAGTCTGTTGTGTCCAGTTCTGAGACGAAAAATGGTCACTTGCTCTGGCCTCGAGAGATGATGGTAGGCATCTTCTGATTGGGGTTTTAGTTTGTTTGTCAATGTGCCCGGGTGTCCATGTTGTTCGATGATGGAACGGGTGCTTGAGGGCTGTGTTTAATACATATACGCCGGGTGCGGGTGAGGAAACCTAATACATCTGTATTACTGTTGTGTTTTAACATTCCATATGAACCAATACACAAAACAAAACTCGTTTGTTTGTCTGTTTTGCTTAGTTTTCCCGGTTTGGAGTTAACGTGACCACATAGAAAGAGTTGCCATTGACACCCATACCCATTATTATGGTCTTCCTCGCTCTGCTTCCAAAATTCTCTCATAAGTGATGGTCCCTGTAACAACAAACTTCTCAAATAACACCGCCCGCCCCCCTTTCCAGGTTGCTCTTACCTCACTCTCAGCCTGATCTAAGGGGTTGCCTCGGGGTTACAAGAATCAAACGCAGAGCAGCGCAGACCATCGGTGAAGTGAGTGAACAATCAATATTTATCTATCTGTATATGATTACGTCATCAAATCTCTTTGTCACAACGAATCAACGATAGTTGTAAAGCGCGGTAAAGGTATTTTGATCACATAAAACAATGGCCCTTTCCATTTTTAGCTATGCCCCGCCCATCCCTAGCTAAGCTCCACCCACACCTCGCCGTGATGGGATTGATCGATCTCCGAACTCCCTAACTATCAATTTCCTGAAAACTATACAAGGAAGCTGTTGAATATTTTGTAGCTAATTTGACTGGGTGATGTTGCTGCCTATGGTAGCAACAGCGCCCAGTCAAATTAGTTTCAAAATATTCAACAGAATATGTATTAAATAGTAAAGGCATGCAATTTGTACAACAACGCATGGACCGTCTTCAAATATGCGTTCGTGACATACTTATCGGCATCATTCATGAGGTCATTCATTATGATGTCATTCTACACATCACGTAGTTGATGATGACGTCATATGATGGGTTGATTCTCGGGAAAGGTGAATTAATCGGTTGACCTGGCTCCTGTGTGCTACAACATGTCCTCGAACGAGTTAGCAAAGCGAGCTAATTGAATTGTTTATTCTTATATCCCCACCCCGGCGCGTGGATGTGAACTCACATTGTCGTAGCCGTGAGACTCAAATAAATGTTATAATGAGTGAGTGAGTGAGTGAGTGGGTGAGTGGGTGAGTAGGTGAGTGGGTGAGTGGGTGGATGGATGGATAGATGGATGGATGGATGGTTGATGATGGATGTATGGCATGATGGATGGATGGATGGATGGATGAATGAATGAATGAATGAATGAATGAATGAATGAATGAATGGATGGATGGATGGATGGATGGATGGATGGATGGATGGATGGATGGATGAATGAATGAATGAATGTTCGGAATGAATGGGTGAATAAACTAATGAACGGACGAACGAACGACCTACGAAGGAACGAACGAACGAACATACGAACCACGAACGATTGGTGATCTTATGATAGCAAATTATGTACCCTGCTGAGAGTAATTGTTTGCGTCGAAGTCGTTGCTTGCATCAAGTGCCACTCAAATTTGATTCAAAATTATTTTTATGAACCAGCGGGAGTCATTAAAACACAGATGAATCGTGATCAGTGGCTGTTATGCAATTTATATTATGAATTAGACTACAAGACATAGAAATTATATCATATATTCGTACCGGATATTGAACCTTATAAATAATGAACCATATTAACGAACAGATTATAGTAGGCATATTGATTTGTGAATGAAATTAAATGCAGAATGTTGATTGACCTTGCCATCGTTATCAATTTAACGTAAATATGCCGTCAGACAGTGAGCCAATTTAGACGTATGTGTGGCCTCATTATGAAGGCTATTGTTCTAATTGACACGATATCTTTGCAAAAAGTTATCCCTCTATGCGGATGCAACTAATATTAACCAGTTTTTGCATTTCCATTCATGATTTCTGGTCAACAACACAAGCTTATTAAAAACGTTGCCCAATAGTGTATTCAAATGCGTAATTTATAATTGTTCTGCCTTGGACATGGCGGACAATGCCCTAATTAAGAACGTGTTTGAGAGTTCATGTTCACTACACGAATATTCATCAGGTATTTGTTTTAATAACTAGCTACACCCTGAGGCAAAGCGGGTTAACAGCCTTAACTCAGAATTCTAAGTAAAATGTGGAGCTTGAAGGTAGTTAGTTAGTTAGTACCGTCGTCGAATAATTTTGGGAAAATATTTACTGAACGTCGTTAGCAACCACTTTCAGTCGAACTGTTCTTAATCTAATCATGGTTTTAGCTGTGCTTCTTAATGATTTTCAGACATACTGTAGGCATATAGTTTGTCTTCTCAATAACTGATTAATTTCAGGGTTTGTGGGCCTGTAATTGTATTAGCATGCCCATTGGGTAACTTAACTAAACAAACATCATCATAAATCAACTAAAACCTCGCATTGCAACACAATTAGACACACACAAAGGTAAGCGGTCAGTTTTTCATTGTAATTTACCCGGAAGAACGCACTACACTATAATGCAAATCACCACGTGTTTATGGAAATGCCATTGGAAATAGTCATCTGTTGAAAAACGCGCTCACTGAAGCGTAACGGATATTAGTACTTAACGGAATGATGTGGAGCGCGTAATTAAAGAACACTGTTTAACAGATCACACTACAAGTCGTGTACGCATCTTTACGCAATATTCTAATACAATTGGGAAGTGAGAAACTCCACAGAATTACAGGTAACATCATCACTATCATCATCATTTCATCTTCGTTGTCTTCTTATTTTCTTCTTAATATCTTGCCAATCTTCTCATTCCTTGTCATTGTTTTCTTTCCCAGCGTACGGGGTTTCTTCACGTAGCTCGTCAATCTAATAGTAAGGAACCTTGAAGAGTTTCCATTATTCTGTGCTTTCTGTTCCCGATGTTCATGTAGTTGCGAACGATCGTGCTGTTGGCAAACCTTGGAACCAATAAGACCAAATATCATACAATCATTCACAATCTAGTAAATACGTTCTTGTCAAATTAGTTTCAAAATATTCAACGCCACGCTGACTGACTGAAAGATTGAGGAACAACGTGTTAATAAAAGCTTAGCTTCCCGTTAGGCGCTCTCATGTCCTAGTTGGCAAAATATCATAGTCAAGCATCCTTTTTTTTCTCTCCCACCAGCATCTACTTAATCAGCGGCTTCCGATCAATGACAATAGACTCTGTTTACAGGACTGCATGGTGTAGTAATACTACTTACATTGTGCCAGGTCAAGTATGCCCGTCACACGCTAGGCTAGATATCAAAGACGATATTTAAAGAAACGTTTACTTTGTTTTGGTCGTAGTAGGTTATATTTAAGTTTGAGTGCTCATTTGCTCAATGCTAATACATATTTCCAGCCAAATTCTGGTCTAACAGCAAAAACAAAGTTTCAAGTTTTCTCTATTCTCTCAGACCCTTCTTACGGCCTGATAAGACAATGGACATGATTGGCTGTTCGTTATAATGAATTAATCCACCTTTAGCTGTACACCCCGCCCCATCCCACCACACCCCACCCCTATCCAGCTAAACCCCGTCCACGCTTTGCCCCTGTTGAGATCGATCAAACCCTAAACTCATTGAATCTCAATTCCCAGAAAACTATACAGATACGCTGTTGAATATTTCAAAACTAATTTGCTTAGGCAGCAACAGTGCCCAGTCAAATAGTTCCAAAATATTCAACACACTATTTATTAAATAGTAAAGACATACAATTCGTGCAACTGACGAACTTTTTAAAGCTCCTGACTGATATAACTACGCCATTCATTACGTAGTTGATTGTGACGTCAGCCTATATATGCCGTAATTGAATAATACTAATAATAATAATAATAATAATAATAATAATAATAATAATAATAATAATCTTTATTTCCCGAGGGTAAATCGTCAGTTTCCTGATGTTAACGAGGCCCTCAAACATATATACGCTGTGTACATTATTGATTAGGACTTTATATACTTGATCCACAGATTGCATTTCTCAGTGACATAAGAGGTATGCTCCATACAAACTCAACTTTCTCCTAAAAATAATCACAATAGTTTAAACTAGAAACATGGACTTAATATCTTAAATGCTCAATACAGGATATGTATTAGGTGTGACGAAAATTTTTTTATCACGATTCACGAGTTTTTGTCCACGATATTAATTAACCATCATCCTGATGTAGGCCTACATGGGATCGCTGGCAGCATAACAAACATTAGTGGGTTTTTTCAAAACCAATTCGCTGACTATTTATGTATTAGAAAACATACAATGGATTGTTTAAGAGTTTAACTATATTAATAAGACTAGAATGTTTTTAGAACACAACGTTTATAGGCCAATTTATCAGCCTATATAGCTGCTATTACCCGCGACTCAAAATGAGTTTGTTGTTTTTGCATAAGATGATTTTGTACGACGAGTTTACTGATATTGGACGATAAAATCGCATGTTTATGAATTGTTTCTTTAAATCGTAGTATTCCTTATTGTTATTTCGGTTAATGGCCCTTTCCTGTTTTAGCCATGCCCCGCCCATCCCTAGTCAAGCTCCGCCCACACGTCGCTCGTGTTGGGATCTCTCTATCCCTGAACCTATTGACCATCAATCATTCCATAAAACTATACAGGGAAACCGGTTGAATATTTTAAGACTAGTTAGACTGGGCGCTGTTGCTGTCTAAATATTTTGAAACTAATTTAACTTTGGGCTTTTACTGTCTACGAGAGCAACATCTCCCAGTAAAATTAGTTTTAAATATTGAACAAAATATTTAATACATTGAAAATTAATTAAAGACAAAATTCAGACAGTTTTCGTGACGGACGATTACCATTTTCATGACGGACCTATGCCATTGTGAATGTAACGTCAGCTAACACGTGACGTGCCTATGTTTGACTATGGGGTCAGATACTTGAGCGATAGATACTAACACACCATTGAAGATCATTGAGAAATGGACCGTTCCAGTGTTTGCTAAGCAGCAGATTAATGTCCCAACTCTGCAGACTTCACTGACTTACCTCATACCCTCAGCTTGGTGTGTGCAAGTAGAAGTCTCACTAATCGGAGCTCATCTGCATTGCAACTGGCCTGGCGTAGTACACCTACGATTTTAGAGCGTTTACTTGTATCTTAGGCTCGTGACATGCACAATGCCTATCTTGCGGAAGTGCCAGTGTTTGGACATTACTACTAACACGAACACACGTTTAGTCTGTACAATGTCTGTGCAGCCGTGTCCGCGTTTATAGTCATTCTTACAGGATCCAGTGAAGCGATCTTGTCTAGGATGCGGCGTAGGGGAACGTGAGATGAAATTAGCACCCCTTTACGAATCAACAGATAGGTAGTAGTAGACACATTATAATTTATTTTGATTGTTAATCCCGTTTGAGATATGCATCTAGGTTATTTAAAATTGCGATATCATTTGCAATAGACATTTGAAAGTTTATCCATCCATCATATGACGGCATACGACATCATAATAGACTACGCGACATGTGTGATGACGTCATAATCATGACGTCATGAATGACTCGATATAGCCCGTCGTTGTACGAATTGCATGTCTTTACCATTTAATACATATTATGTTGAATAATTTGAAACTAATTTGACAGTCAAAGTAGCTTCAAAATATTTAACAGCCTACCTGTATAGGTTTTCTGGAAATTGATAGTCATGGAGTTCAGAGATCGATCATCCCAATACGGACAATGTGTGGATGAAGCTTAGCTAGAGGTGGACGGGCCCTTCAGAGAGACGGTCTATCGCCTGGTTTCACCTGCTACATTTCCGTAGCACTAAAATCGCTGCGAGAAAATTCCTGTTGAACATTGAGAAAGTAATTTGACTGGCAACTTTCTGTCAATTTACTTTTAAAATATTCAACTGTTTTGGATATGTGGTTGCTTCTAGATCACACAGCGAAACTAGGGCACACCTATATGATTGCAACCTTTGCACCGCATCACGCAGTCTAGTTTTTTTCTAATTGGCTGAAAACTTTAATCATGGTATCATTCAGAGAATGGAGAATTGTATACAAATTTATCTATTAAAATACAAATATACTTCTTTGACAGCATGAAGAAAATCTAAGCGTAACGTTTACATATGTTATATTCTATAACCTGCGCTGCTAGCATAAAATAAGACGCGTTTTCATTTAACGGTACGCCAGCGTCAAATTCTTATTACTAGCGGTGCTGCGTAGCAGTTTCAAAGTAACAAGTCGGTTTGTAATTTTATTTCGTTGCTGTAGATACTTGTGATGAAATTTTTTAAACATTTCAAAATGCAAATTGAAAATAATTTCAAATCTGAAAAATGCCTAATAAGATGTTGCGTTTACCACGAATTGTTGCGCATTGGACATTATCGGTACTAGCGTAACCACGAGAAAAATGAAGTAAAATGCTGAGCAATCGACCAGAATCAACGAGAATATTTTAGATAATATTGTCTATGATACAATTTATAGAACCTCAAAATTTCGCATCTAATTCACACTCGTTTACTATGGTCTCATCTGGAACAAAAGTCGTGTGATAAATTCGTACGAAATGGCAACTCCCTTGACACCCTATATTTAGTATATTTGTGATCATCGACGCGTCCATAAATAATGACGATGCTCTTGAGCGGATAATGGATAGAAATGGGGGAATAGAAAATTGAAAATGTGTACACTTTATGTGCCTTCAGCGAACTATACCATTTACTGTTATTAATGTATAAAAACTCAATGCCGTCTATCAGATATTGACAAGGTTGATGTCTTAAATTATATCGGTTATTTTTGTTCACGACGCGTGTTATTAATGTTAGTTTCAGTTATTTTATCCACCTTGAGTATTCAATGCCAAGCACACTTTAAGGTCGTGTATTGATTACTGTCATGTGCGTTGGATTACTTAATTAGAGGAATCCAGTTTTAGCTATGTCCCGCCAATCTCTAGCTAAGCTCCATCCACACAACGCTCGTGTTGGGATCGATCGATCCCTGAACTCACTGACTATCAATTTCCAGAGAAATATACAGGTAAGCTGTTGAATATTTTGAAACTAATTTGATTGGGCGCTGTTGCTGCCTAGTTATTAAATAGCAAAGACATACAATTCATACAACACTCCATCATAAATTAAGCGTTCGTGATGAACTTATCTACGTCATTAATGACGTAATTGATTATGACATGAACCTACATGTCACGTAGTTAATTATGATGTCATATGATTGATGGATAACCTGGAAAGATCGATTAACTGATTCGAAGTAGTTGGTCCTACGCAAATTTGTAACGTGAATGCAATGCATTTCATATTGACACCAATAGGGCGCTCCTATGGTTCAGCTATACAGCGTTCCCTCGCTGCCTCATGAATCAATGGAAACTATCAGTCAAGTATATGGCGTAATAATTAATTACGTCACATCACAGGTAGACTGATGTCATAATCAAAATGCGTATTGCATGACGTATCTAATTTCGTCAGGAACTTCAGACAGTTGTACGAATTGTATGTCTTTAATATTTAATAAACATTCTGTAGAATACTTCCAAACTACTTTAACTTGGTGCTGTTGCTGCATAGGCAGCAACAGCTCCCAGTCAAATTAGTTCAAAATATTCAAAAGCTTACCCGTATACCTTCCTTGAAAATGGGATTCTGGGAAGTCAGGGTTCAAAGGACATAAATATATCCTAGCACGTTCAACTCATGGGCTTAGGGTTACGTCGAGATTGACGGAGCATAGCTAAAAGTGGAAGCATCAATTCCTATATGATCCCGATGTTTCCGAGAAAGCGTTTTACTCGAATTTAAATTGCGTTAGAATGAACGCAACTCCATAACTTCGAAACAACGTTGACCCGCCATCAGTTTTCATCAGTTTCCATCAGTTTAGCGGCGTATTATTGGAGCATAGGGACTGATTCATAGGTTCTTTCCACCCAAGGACATAAATGTGTAGCAATGAAAAATATGGCGAAGCTATGGTACCTGTAATCGCCTGAGATAAACTTGCGTAGCTAGTGCCCAAAAAACGTTTTCTGTTTGGCTTTAGAATTTTGCAACACGTTATACATCTATCAACAGTAAAATGGTTCCTCTTCTTATGGCGCCTATAATTTAATCAACATCTCAACAACATCTCAACAACAACAACTGCATTCAGCTTTAGTTAGGTCCCGCCCATCATTAGCTAATCCCCACCTACACTTCGCCCGTGTTGGGGTAGATCGATCCCTGAACTCACCGACTATCAATTCCTAGAAACTACAGGTCTGTTGATGGATATTCTGAAACTAATTTGACTGGATGCAGCTGCTGCCTATGGCAGCGCCCAGTCAAATTAGTTTATCAAATAATAAAGACATACAATTCGTACAACAAAGCTTAGCCCGTCACCAATTATGCGTTAGTGGCGCACTTATCTACGTCATTCATGACGCCATTGATCATGGCGTCATCCTACAGGTCACGTAGTTGAGTATGACATCATATGATGGATTAATAAACTGGAAAGGTCAATTATGATTTTAAGCATATACATACGTTCCTCATTTTAACAAGATTTGCATCATCAACAACCCTTTCAATTCAAAAGACAATATGCCAATCAATTATCAAATGCACTCTTTATGACGAAGAACATAATCCATTGTCTGGAAGCTCTTTCCGCCTCAAGTAGTGATAACTTCTAGCCAGATTACTTTCATGATGACTGATCATGGTCTGCGGCTCAAATGAGTTGAAACGTATCCCAGCGGCATTCACCTTTTCGCAACTCTCTCCATGGTGTCTTTCCAGTTGCGAGCACCCTAAGCACCCATAACTTCCTTTTCGTTTTCTGTGGTACCAGAGTAGAGGTCTGATAAAAAACACTTAAGGATAACTAACCTCATCTCGTAATATCGATACAGAAGATCTAATATGCCACTCATAAACTATGCATGGAATTCTACGCTTTAATCATCCCGTCAAAGAAAGATATTCAGCCTTTAGTAGCTAAATGTTGGTACATTTCATGATTTACTTTTCAACCAATCAGAAAAAACCTAGCGCGGCTGCCTCGGTATACACGCTCAGTCATAGAGACTATAGTCATAAACTACAGCTTTACAATGTGGTATAAAAGCAACCATACAGGTAACCTGTTGAATATTTTGAAACTAATTTGATTGGAAGATGTTGCTGCAATTGGCAGCAACAACTTCCAGTCAAATTAGTTTCAAAATATTCAGCAAGATGATTATTACATAATAAAGAATGAAATGTATTGGCACTTACATGACATCACACACTATCGCTTGAGGAGACAAAATGGTGGCGATCACTGTTCAACATTTGCGTGATATTACAAAGCAGATAATTGTGATACAGATAAGGGAGGGTGACAGGAAATGCTTTTGGTTAGCACCGGGATTGGAAATATTCTAATGCTTTCTGTCCGGGCATATTCATTGGCATTTGAAGAACATGGCCAAACATTAACAATCGCCGTAGCACTATCCTCGCAAATAGTTTGATCGTAATGTACAGTTTATACAGTACTGCGTTTGAGATTAGGTTGCGTGCCCAGACGTGATTCCTAATGGCTCGCAAGTGTTTGCAAATATTAAGTATGTTGAAGAGGGTCTTTGGAGCTTCCCAACTGTCACAGTTGCATAGCAGTATTGGTACATATTTAGCACAGGCCGCGTAAGGTGTTGTCTTCTCACCTTGGTTGCTTATAAACTGAAAATTCTTTATTCCAGGTTTAAAAGCTTGGGGAACATGTAATGGTAGAAGGTGGTTAATTATACACGACATACTTGTAACAAATGCGGGCAGATATGTGTGTATACTATACACTATCGGCCTCCACTGGCTAGTGCATATTCTAAATGCGGGTCAGTAATACCATACATACTTGCCAGTAATACCGCCCACATATGTATGCGCGATATCGCGGAGAAAATAAAAACAAACTCACAATTCAATAATACGACACATTATCAATGTTTCGTGACTTCGTCTTTATTATTCCCACAGGTTGCTGTACGATATTTATCTGAAATAACAACGCAGTCGCAGCAAAGTTGCTTTCATAATTACCTAGTATCTTCCATCAACTGCCATGCACTGCTTGAGAGGAGCTATACGTAGCATGACTCACTACACGATAGCAGCTCTTAAGACAGATAGGCCCTAGATACTATATTGATGGCTCTATTTCTAGCTCCACCCATTTCGTACCACATTCAGTCGATCTTAACGCTTTGAAACATGAATTCCAAGAAGCGCAATGCCGTTGTAACTATACAGGTAGGCTGTTGGATATTTTGAAACTAATTTGACTGGCAGCAACAACTCCCAGTCACATTAGCTTCAACACATTCAAAAGGATGTTTATTAAAGTGCAAATTCATTAAACACGTACAATTCATACACTAAGGGATTGCGCATTTCGTCATTTTTTCACACGTGCGCTGTCACGTGAGTTATTTTCATTGCAATGTTGGCTACTTGAGTGGCATCGTATCCATTCAATGTGACGCACCGTCCTTTACAATGAACCTTTCCAGTTTATCCACCCACCATATGACGCCATACTCAACTACGTGACGTGTATGATGACGTCATAATCGATTACAGCATGAATGACTCGATTTAGTCCGTCTTAGCGCTTAATATCCCCACACGCTGTACGAATTGTATGTGTGTACTATTTAATAAACATTATGTCGAATATTGTGAAACTAATTTGACTGGGCGCTGTTGCTGCCATAGCACCCGGTCAAAATAGTTTCAAAATATTCAACAGCTAATTTGTATAATTTTCTGGAAGTGCATGACTATTAATGGATGAATCCAACCTGTGAATTACGTCACACGTCCGCCATGAACATTTAAAAGTCAGTCGTGTGCACAAATTGTATGATTTACTACTTAATAACCATGCTGTTGACTATTTTGATACTAATTTGACCGGGCGCTGTTATTGCCATAGGCATCAACAAAACCCGGTCCAATCAATTCCAAAATATTCAACAGCTTACTGTATTTTCTCGAAATTGAGATTCATGGAGTTGAGTATTCGATCGTCGTACTCACTCTATCCACCCACCATATGACGCCATACGTGACGTGTATGATGACGTCTACGAAGAAGTTATTGGCGTCTAGCGAGTCCCTGATTCCAGGTCCCATTTGCGCCATATCTAGGCTGGTTCAGTCTTGAACTTCCCCAGCTTTTTTACCCATTTATACTCTCGAGTGGAGAGAGGCCAGGAGTGAAGGAGATCGTCCATGTTTCCAACGACGGTGAGATAGTGCACAGCTCAGGCGCGAACCGGGTTTTCTGTCGTGAGTGCTAGCCACTACACCAAGTCGCCGCCTCCTATACTCGAATAGCTACGCCGTTCAACGTCGTATTTGCAGTAACTTGATATCTCACTACGTTGACTGTCGGTTTTCACGCCACCAGTCAGATTTCTGTCTACTTCAATCGAGCTAACGATCTAAAAATAGAGGAGTGGCTTCGTGCCAATATCGATGGAGAGCTCGAGAGACACGAATGTCAATCTATGTGATTGACAGCATATTAGTAGAACGATAACAACCGTGCAATTTCATTGTGCCGAAGTTGACTAACCTCAATTAGGACGTTTTGTTAACTTATCATGGATATCATACCCCGCAAGCACGGTACTCAATGCGGGAACGGAGTGGGAGGGTGAGGATCGTGCAATAGGACGATGACGATGGGGTTCGATCGATCCCAACACAGGCAAAATGGGTGGGGTGTGTGTGTGTGTGGGGGGGGGGGGTGGCTGAGGGGGTGGTGGGGGTGGGTGTGGGTGGGTTGGTGGTGTGTGATGCTACCACGCGTCAAATTACTTCGAAATTATTCAACAACTTACATATATAGTTATTTTGAAAATGAGATCCTGGGAATTCAGAGTTAGACGTGTCACTCCGGAAATCATTCATTGACTTAATACTTTCAATCGCTATATACACGCAATCTCACTTTCGGAAGACAATCATATTAAAAGATCGCTACATACCAATTCCACGGACGTGATGTAATCATAGACAGCATTAGTTCCCAGTCAGATTAGTTTCAAAGTAGCCTACTCATTCTGATAATTCAGAAAGTGAAAATGATATTCCGTAATTTGTCTCTCAGGATACTTCTCATGCTAAAAGGAAGAATTAGACCCAGTCTTTCACATCGCCAATGAGAGAAAAGAAATGGCATGAACTTGTCTACGATTAGGCTGACCATAGCATTGAATATTCCCCATATACGCTGTATCTATATAATTCTTGAATCTATTTCGTCACTCAATCATATGACGTCATAATCAACTGCGTGACGTTTTGACTGACGTCATAATCATAACGTCATGAATGACTCGCTATAATCCGTCTTTAACGCTTAATAGTCCGACACGTTGTATGTCTTTAACATTTAATAAACATTCTGTTGAATAGTTTGAAACTAATTTTACTGGGCGCTCGCAGCGCTGCCTTAGGTAGCAACAGCGCCCAGTCAAATTGGTCTCAAAATATTCAACAGGTTTCCCTGTATTGTTTTCTGCAAATTGATAGTCAAGAAGTTCAGGGATCGATCGATCCCAACACGAACGAGGTCTGTTGGAGCTTAGCTAGTGATGGGCGGGGCATAGCTAAAACTGGAAAGGTGCATTGTTATTGATGATGACATCACAACATCACCATGATAACACAACCGCTGTTACTGCACATTTTATGAGGTGATATCATAAAGAATGCGTTATATTGCTTTGTTTTTTTAGAATGTTGTTGACATTGACATTTACCGTCGTAGCAGCTTGTGTCATGATGTTCCCAAGTACACACGCTATGTATGGTTCATTCTACAGTAAGTATTTATCATAACCTCTAATACAGGGATCCACACTGCCACTCAAGTATATACCGTCATACTCAATTATGCCACATGTTGTTTGGCGTCGCAATCCTAATGATGTATTCTAGCTCCATCATTACACTCGAAAACGAATTGTATGTCTTTGAATGATCTGTAAGCTAGTAAATATTATGTTGAATATGTTTAGGTAAATTAACATCGAGGTATGGTAGCGTTATAGATTACGGTATATCCTCAGCCGAACTTTATAAATACATATCAAAATTCAAAGTCTCTGATTACTGTTCTATCATATCTGATATACATTCCGCACTGAACCTATCAATAGTCATAAAGACTACATCAAAGCTAGAAGAATCTAATAATACCAACAACACCGACTCATTAACAACGCGAAAATGGAAGTTTGAGCAAAGAAATGCATTTATCGATAAAATACTACACCACTACACTTTGGCAAATGTAAAAACCCAGATTGCAAATGGTGCACTTGGCGCGCAAAACATTAACGAGCTTACGAACGCAATTTCAAAAATGTTTGAGGAATCAGCTGCGGAAACTTTCGGTAATATAAAGCCCACTCGTATACCCCAGAAAAAACAATCGTGTCATCCATGGTATAACGAAAACTGCAAAAAAGCGCGTATAGAATATCATCGGTCCAGAAATGAACTCAGATGTCGAAATATAGAAATAAACCGACAACGCATGATAGACGCCAGCAGGAATTATAAAACTATCATGAAACAGTCAATTGCTCGATACAAATGTAATCGCCATAGGGAAATTAGAGCAATGAGTAGCAGTAACCCAAAAGATTACTGGAAATTAATAAAACTGAAAAATACATTAGAACCATCCACAGTAACAACAGAGGAAATGTATACATTTTTCAAATCCATAAATGAAGAAGACGGTAATACAAACAGAGATCTTACATTGGTAAATGATGAACCAACAGACACGCCACCAGAAAACAACATATTAAATTCCCCTATCACATGTGAAGAAATACTGAAACCCATTAAACTACTCAAAACAAACAAAGCTGCAGGACCAGACGGAATATTAAATGAATACATAAAATCAACAGATCATATTATGCTAGACGTATACAAATCTCTCTTTAACTTAGTCCTAGACTCTGCGATAATACCAGATTCCTGGACTAAAGGAACCATTATCACCATACACAAACGAAAAGGCGATCCGAACGCCCCCAAAAAACTACAGACCAATTACGTTACTTAGCTGTTTGGGAAAACTTTTTACAGCTATATTGAGTAGTCGAATAAATAAATTCCTCGAAAACTCTGACAAACTGTTTGAAAATCAGGCAGGCTTTAGAAATGGCTATTCCACTACTGACCACATCTTTACACTCTATACATTAATAGAAATATTTGAAAGAAGAAAGAAAAAACTATTTTGCTGCTTTGTAGATTTTGAAAAAGCTTTCGACTCGGTTTGGCGCGATGGACTTTGGTATAAACTTAGACAGCATAGTATCTCTGGCAAAATTTTTAACGTAATTAAAAGCATGTACAGCAACATAAAATCAGCAGTTAAGTTCAATAATGCAGTGTCACAGCCCTTCGCCTGTATCAGAGGAGTGCGACAGGGAGAAAACCTCTCACCTATTCTATTTGCAATACACCTTAATGACTTAGAACACTTTCTTCAGAACCGAAACAGTAAGCAAATAGAACTCTATAGCGAAGAAGAAGAAATAAATAATTTACTGAATCTACTAATCCTTCTTTATGCTGATGACACTGCTGTACTAGCAACTAGTTCACGCGACCTACAGGAAACGCTCAATTCTTTTGATGAATACTGCGACGTATGGAAACTCAAAATTAATATAGACAAAACAAAGGTCATGGTCTTTGGCAGTACAAAAAGATTCTATGAAAAACTACATTTTCGTCTTAAATTAATAGAGCTTGAAATAGTAGATAGCTACAAATATCTTAGAATATTTTTTTCATATAATAGCCGCCTCCATTTAGCGGAGAAAAATATTTCCGAACAAGCTCGCAAAGCTACATTTGCACTACATCGCCGAGCCAGGGAGCTGGACCTACCAACGGATTGTCATATTAAATTGTACCACCAAATAATTGAGCCAATCCTACTATACGGGTGCGAAGTCATCGGAATAGAAAACTGTAACCTGTTAGAGAAAGCAAATTTAGATTTTTTCCGGTACATCCTAAAAATAAAAAATAGCACCCCACAGTATATGATATACGGCGAGTTAGGAGAAACCCCAATCAAAATTGTAATAAGAAAACGCATGATAACATACTGGCTTAGGCTCATCTCAGGTAAGCAAACCAAACTCGCTTGCAAAATATACAAACATATTCTACTAGACCACAATCAGAACGGAACATACTACAAATGGCTAGACTCTATAAAAAATATTTTAGATAGCACGGGGCATAGCTATCTCTGGACGAACCAAACAATACACAACTTCAATGAAACAAAAATAAGAATAAACAAAAATCTTGATGACCAATATATCCAAACATGGCAATCAGAGGTGGGCGTATCTTGGAAGGGGAAAATCTACCACTCTTTTAAAATAAATTGGGAAATGGAAAATTATCTCATGAACTTAAATGACCGTCACGAGATTTAGAACAAGCAATCATCGGCTACCAATAGAAACGGGGCGGTGGGAAGGCATACCCCGGGAAGAAAGAATCTGTCCACTATGCACCCTGAATGAAATAGGAGATGAATTTCATTACCTATTCATCTGCGAATTCTTTAGCGATAAACGTATAGAAATCTTCCCAAGACACTATTATAAAAGACCAAATTTTTCGAAATTTCACCAACTGCTTTCAACGAAGAACAAGAAATTACTAATAAAGATCTGCCGTATGATCGAAGAAATTAATAGGCACTTCCAACGTTGATTAACCCTATACACAATGGACTCGCAGATTAACAACACAACATTGACGAGAATTGCCAAGTACCACCACCACCACCACCACCACCACCACCACCACCAGCAACAACACCAACAACAACGACAACGAAAACGACAACGGCGACGACGACAACAACAACAACGACAACAACAATAACTATAGCAGCGACAGCAACAACAGCAACAATAACAACAATATTAATAATAGTAAGGTTTAAACATAGTAGTCAACCATGTCTAGAAAACTACTCTACCGCTAGATGTCGCTCCATTCAGACTAGTTCTCGAGTCGGACCACATGCTTTTGAACCCAAATGGAACAAACTGACCGCATTAGTGAACAGGTTCCACTGGGTGGGTGCACAAGATTCCCCATAAACTACCTAAGATTCGATCCGATCTGTTGCTCAAGTACCTGATGTCATAATAAAAATGTGTCACTTTTTATCTGACGTTACAATCATACAACGTAAGCAGGCAACTGCCCTAGTAACCCGCTTGTTGTCCCACACTGGTTATTCAAGATCTCCCCTAAGCTAGCTAAGAACCGACCCTATGTAACCCAAGTATCTGATGTCATAATAGAAATGCGTCAGCTGTCGGCTAACGTTATAGTGTAACGTTATAATGTGGTCTTCCTAAAGATTTCCCTTAAACCAACTAAGAACTGACCCGTCTGTTACCCAAGTATCTGATGTCATAAAAACACGTCACATTTTAGCCGACGCCAAAATCACATAATGCAAACAACCACCTGCCTTAACAACCAGTTTGTTGCCCCCACACTGTGGCTATCCAAGAAACAATAACAAGAAACCTAATTGTAGAAAAATTATAGAGTAACACGATGAGAGGCTGTTTTGTAGATTTAACGCAGCAATGACTGGTTCGGTTATCGAGCAAGTCACTCCGGTGGTGAATACCCAAAATAGTCTCTGTCGCGATATGAACGGATATAATTGTCTATTGTTGAAAATAAGGTTGTTCTGTATTTTAGTTTAAAAAATGACTACCTTATGTACAGCAATAACCCATTTCTAAGAATACCAATCTGACATTTTTTATAATCAGTTATTATATATTTATTATAATCTAAATCCTGATGACCCCCACAATATGACCACTATAATTTTAGTACTTTGTTATTGAGATGGCGGTACAATAACAGTAATAATTCTGTCATTGCTAATTATGAAGTACGTGTAAATAATAACTGTAACTTTCATAATAATTCTAAGTTACTACTACTACTACTACTACTACTACTACTACTACTACTACTACTACTACTACTACTACTACTACTACTACTACTACTACTACTACTACTACTGCTGCTGCTGCTGCTACTGCTACTGGTATTGCTGCTGCTGCTGCTGCTGCTGCTACTACTACTACTACTACTACTACTACTACTACTACTACTACTACTACTACTACTACTACTACTACCGAAAGCACAAACAGTGGTTATATAACTAGATAAATACCAAAATATGTAATTATGAATTGATATATAATGTCTGATCGCCATAACATTTATAATTTCTGTAAATTCATATTCCCCATATTCCATTATGTGGCCTGGGTGTAAATAAAAAAAAAATATGAATCTGAATCTTAAACTAATTTGACTGGACGCTGAAGGTGCCACAGGCAGCCATAGGCAGAAACAGTACCCACTCAAATCCGTTTTTAAGAATATTCAACAGATTTCTGTATAGTTAACTTGAAATTCACCTTTCCAGAGTATCCATCCATCAGCTTACCTCGTTTGACGTCATAATCAGCTCAGCACGTGTATGATGACGTCACAATCATTACGTCACAAAGGGTTCCATATAGACCGTCAGCAATCTCAAAGAGTCTGACACGTTGTATGAATTGTATGTCTTTGTAATTCTTTGCTATTTAATAAATATGCTGTTGAATATTTTGAAACTAATTTGACTGGGCGCTGTTGCTGCCTTAGGCAGCAACAGCACCCAGTTAAATTAGTTTCAAAATATTCAACAGCTTACCTGTGTATTTTTTTTGGAAATTGATAATCCGGTTGTTCAGAGATCGATCGATCCCAGCACGAGCGAGGTATAGGTGGAGCTTAGCTAGAGATGGGCGGGGCATAGCTAAAACCGGAACGGTCCATTAGGATTCTGGTAATTCAGTGTTTTAATGTAATTAAATTTATTCAACCACACATACACAGTTGGTGGAGCTTAGCTAGGAATGGATCCTTCTATTACGCTGACAGTTCAACCCTCCTCTCTGTCAATCAAACTACATCGTCTGTG
Organism: Chaetoderma sp. LZ-2023a; assembly: GCA_034401795.1. Lineage (NCBI taxonomy): Eukaryota > Metazoa > Mollusca > Caudofoveata > Chaetodermatida > Chaetodermatidae > Chaetoderma > Chaetoderma sp. LZ-2023a. Next base: position 164,949,014 of record CM067373.1, on the reverse strand, counting down.
GGAGATTAGTCGGAAGAAGCCGACGATAGAGGATAATACAATATATTGCTTTCAATAAAATTATCATCGTGGGTTGAGTAAACTATGTCTGACTATTTGTGCCTGTTCGAATCCGGAATGTAGTGACATTATATCTCCACATGCCATCGGCAAATATGGTGACTGTGCGAGTCTTATGGTGAATATGTGTTATCTGTCAAAAGCTTTTAATAGGTCTTTCATCATCAAATGCGTATACGAAAACAATGAGGTAATATGAGCATTGGGAACTTAAGTCAAATTTGACAAACCATCAAGGACAATGGACTTTTCCAGTTTATCAATCAATCATATGACGGCATAATCAACTACGCATCGTATAGGATTATGCCATAATCAATGACGTCATGAACGACGTAGATAGGTTCTTCACAAACGCTTAATTGATAACGGACTAAGCGTTGTTGTACGAATTGTATGCCTTTACTATTTAATAACATGCTGTTGAATATTTTGAAACTAATTTGACTGGTCGCTGTTGCCGCCTATCACCTCTCCCATAGGCAGCAACAGTACCCAGCCAGTTAAATTAGTTTGAAAATATTCAACAGCTTGCATGTATAGATTTCTGGAAATTGCGATTCAGAGAGTGCAGGGCCAAAGCGTGAGTGGAGCTTAGCTAGAGATGGGCGGGGCATAGTTAAAACTAGATTCCTCCCTTGGTGTTCATAATGCCGATCATACTTAACGCACAGGTATCAAGCCTTGACTCTAGATACATCTCATGCAGCTCTGGCGTATCGCGTATGAAACATATACTATGCCAATGTGACCTACTTTACCAGGTCCTTAGCTGCCAAGGGAAACCTCATTAAACATGAACACACTTTTTGTGTCCAGGCTGTAATCCTGGCGTTGATCTACATGCGCTATATATTGGATTATCGGTACATAGCCAGCAAAACTCTGGAGTAGTTAGTTGTATTGTAAGTGGTTGAAGGTGGTGCGGGTGGTAATTCAGTGGCCTTTAGAGGGGTTCTCATGTTGCCATGTGACAGTGGTTTTCCGAATATTCTTTAAAACGAGGCATTTATATGTATATTATATATTTATATTTATATTTACTCTGCTTGAAAACATACATCGCATTTAGCACCATACCGAGTGCGTGTGCGTGAGTCCGCGCGTGCGTATTAGGATTGGACGACTGTCCTTATCTGACTCATTATAGGTACATACAATTGAGCGACTCGCCGCTTCTTCAATTAATCCGGAAACTCAAGCATTTGTTATTATTCTGAAAGCATGTAGCTAAAATTCTTCAAAGATGTGCATTGCAAATTGCTCTAATATGCAAACATTTTCCTTGACCCGTGTTTCAGTGCAATCATTAAATAGAGGATCTGGAATGAAGTCATATTTAATAGATCGCTAAACAAGATGTGTAATACATCGCCTCTGTCCGTAAAAAGTTGCCGAGCAAAGATGGTCCATGTTTGGCCATGTGGTAAGGATGCCAGAAAATATGCCAACACAGACAGACTTGGTATTCTCCCAATTGGGAGCCAGCAAATATAAGGCCAGTCTTCATTACATACATTTGTTAGGCATACTGTGAGGTGGCCTTTAGAAAACAGGACTCGGTACACTCAAATCCAGAATGAACCTGAGGAAGCTAAAGATTTCGGCTGAGGACAAGGCACAGCGGCCAAAAGCGAAGAGGAACTGATTGCAGCTGTATGGTGTTTCTACTACTACAGCCTCAGAATACAGTCGTCATACGTACATACATTATCAACCGAGGTGAAAATTATCACTTTGCATGGGCTTTAGAGAGTGAAAAGTGATAATTTCAGGCCATGTTAATAATAATAATGATATTAAATGGGACCGAATTTGAGATTATAATTATCATATAAAATGAAACTTTGACACAGTTGTCAATGACGTCGAGCCCTGAAATCCAAGCTTAGATCTTCGCACGATCGCCAACGGCGGCTAAATACGCCATGGCAACCGTAGCACATTGGATGCCTTACCAGAAAAAAGATAGTACCTGTAATTTGAACTTTGAGAAAAATCTGCACTAATCAAAATTTAATCATTTGCATGGATAACTATATCAATTACAAACATATCTTATATACTAAGGGCCGTCAAAAGCGACATCTTATTTAGGATTGGAAGATGACACATGTACGCGAAGCAGTGTATTTGGTTACACAGGTATGTATTAATTTATATCGAATTTGCCCGTTGTTATGATTTCTTATTCAATTTTATTTTCAGTGCCGTGTGCGCCTCGGTTATCTCCAACTGACAGTACGCTCACCGGACCGCAACAGCTTAATCCGTGGGGAATCGGTAGCAACGGCGGCGCTCGGACTCGTCCTGGTACCCCTGGTAGAGGGGCAATGGGGAGAGGAAGGAGCAGGTCGTTTGCGATGGCTTTCTTATACAGCGACTTACTTGAGAATGCGGGAGTAGCAGACCAGGTTCAGGATGCAGTTATGCTTGGTCAATGTACGTGTATTCCTCCTACAGAAATTGAATCATGTTATAATCCTATAGTCAGATGCCACCGCAGAAGTACATGCCCTCAAATGTTTGTGTGTGCGTGCTAAATACTGTCATGTGTGGAAAAATTGTCGGACATTTTGCTAAAGAGATTGGTAGATTTTTTGTACATCCTATGCCATGTTAAGTAGTTCATAGAAATCACGAAACCAGTTTGACAGTCAATTATATGACGTTATAGTTAACTATGTGCCGTTTAGGCTGATGTCGTAATCAATTACGTCATGAGTGGCGTAATTAAGTTCGTCACGAACGCTTAATGGGTATTAGGAATACAGTTTTAGCTAATCCTCGCCCATCTTCAGCAAACCTCCACCCACACTTCATTCGTGTTGGGATCGATCGATCCCTGAACTCCCTGACTATCAATTGCCAGAAACAGGTAATCTGTTGAAAATTTTGAAATTAATTCGACTGGATGGTGTTGCTGCTTATCAGCGTCCAGTTACATTAGTTTTAAAGTATTACGACATGTTGATTAAATAGTAAAGGCATACAATTCGTACAACAACGCCTAGTCCGTCATCAATTAATTGTTCGTGACGAGGTTATCTATGTCATTCATGTCGTGGTTGATTATGACGTCATATGATTTATGGACACACTGGAAAGGTAAATTGATGACGGACTATGTGTTGTTGTACGGTTTGTATGTATTAACTATTTAATAATTTGACTGGGCAGCGACAGCACCGAGTCAAATTAGTTTCAAAATATTCAACAGTTTACCTGTATAGTTTTCTGGAAATTGATATTCAGAGAGTGCAGGGCGCAATCGATCTCAACACGGTCAATATGTGGGTGGACCTTAGCTAGAGGTGGGCGGGGCATAGCTAAAACTGGATTCATCCATTCTGGTTTAAATTCAAATGAATAATATGATATTCCATTTTGTGATTTATATACAAAACGAGTCTATAGAGCAATCCTGGTGTTTGGGTGGAGAGGGATATGTTCGGCTGGATTGTGTTATGTTGATGTGGTATTCAACTCCATTAACTTTAGTGTGTGTCTGTGTCAGGGTACACATAATAGTTATCCCGTTCACTGTGATAAGTTGGGCATGAGTCGGTATCGTATGCGCAGCCTTGCGTTCGAAAAGAAAACGACCGAGAGCGCTCTGAACATGCAAATTCGGCTTTGTTCAGTTTGCGTATTATATGACGTAAATTAATCCGAAAACAGCAGATTATCATAGTTTGCAGATTTAGCAAAACGTTTTGAAACGTTTTCCTTTTTTAACGCAAACCTGGTTGGTGTCCTTGTTAAACAAGTTCGACTCCCTGTAATTTAGACACGGACAATGATGATGGAACTTTAAACGAATTGATACGGAGACAGACAGGCAGACAGGCAGGTAGACAGGAAGCCAGAGAGGCAGACGGACAGGCAATCTGGCGGTCAGGCGGGCGAGCAGGCAGGCAGGCTGACAGACTGGCAGGCTGGCAGGCTGGCAGGCTGGCAGGCTGGCAGGCTGGCAGGCTGGCAGGCTGGCAGGCTGGCAGGCTGGCAGGCTGGCAGGCTGGCGGGCTGGCTGACGGGCAGGCAGCGAGACACTATAATTCTGTGCAGTGCGTGCAGAAGACGTGATTGGAGGCAATAAGAACGATACAGCGTCTCATAGTTCTACCCACTAGAAACCAAGCGGATTGAATACGAGCGTTGATTTGTTTTTAATAATCATCCTTGCCATTATCGTCTCATTATAATTCCTTTCGCGTAGTATTCTCCAAAGCAGGCACAAGGTCGTCCTTGGCAATAGCACATCACGGTACACCTGACTGTCGTTGATGAAATTCCAATAGGAACCAAGGAAAATCCAATAAGACCAAATAATTTTGACCTTTTGTCACGAGTCCAAGCAAACGGAAATGGAGATCAAGTGATAACTGGTCAGGATTTAACATAGAATGCTAATGAATTGACTAAAAATACTCCGTTTGGGATTTTGCGCAAATGCCTCAGATGTCGGAGAAAATGAGGCTAGCTCGGATGCAAATATACGTGTCTTGACAAATTGGGACCCACGCAAATAGTCTAGGTTGGTGATGCCTGACATGGTTGTGTATTATAGCAGCTGATCGGGAAGACAATTTTCTGTATAATATCCTTCATGGTCTCATTTACCCACGCAATCTTCTGTAGTGTTCAATTAGCTTCAGGGGCGGATCCAGGAGGTCATTTGCCAGGGAGTGGGGGGGGGGGCACTCAAGATTTCAAGGGAGTTAGCTCTTGAAAATATGCTCATTCCGCCAGCGGCACGTGCCCCCAAGTGCCCCCCTCCTTGGATCCGCACTGAGTTTTCAACTTCCCTTTCACACTTACTTTGCCAGGATCATTATATTGAGCCACGAACATACTGGTTAAAATACGAATATGTTGCTCACCTGTTTGAGCGATGACAATTATCTGTGTCTTACACCAGGTTGAATACATGGCTACTTTGGTCAACACGCCCTTTTTCAATATTAAGACACATTTTCCTTTTTATGAGCGTGACTTTCCTGACTGTAATGTACTAAGTTCATTAAAATCCTTTTTCTAGTTGATTTGAGATATGAAGACAAATTACCCACAGTTGCTCAGCTTTAGGATTCAATGCAATACCTTAGAATACGACATCATCACAGCCATATCTCATTGTGGTTGTTTCTATCACCATGTTGGGCCAAATTGCCTTGCACAAACCCGGCTGATGGGGAGCAGCATGTTCGCTATCCATTGAGTGTTTGCGGACTTCCATAGCGATCTTAGACATTTTCATGTTATACATTGAAGTGAATTGTCAATCGTGTCAGTATCTGATCGCAACATGTCTGTCACAGTCAGTGGTGAATATGCTGTGCTAATAGTCGGTGCTAACTTCCATTAAGCTTGGGACAGTTTATAGTGTTGAAGCTAGGGTTAGGCTTAGGGTTAGGTATTCAGGAATGTTGTAAGCTGATTTCAATATCAGAAAACATGTCACTTTTGCCGCTCTTCAATCAGAAACTTGGTGTTCAAGAACCGTAGGTGTTTGGCTTAAACGAGAAAGTTCGCTCTGACGATCAATGTGAGGTCCCTCGTGCTCCAACTTCTTCCGGTAACGTTAAAAATGGCACTTTATATGTCGACACAAACGATCGGCGGTAGACTAATGCTACATTGGCATCAAATGCCAATTTTTCACTTAACACTTAGTGCATAACAACCCCGCCTACATATGATTGGTATTTTCTCAATACCATAAATAAATTTGTGCATACAGGAAAGCTGATTGACGAATAGATATACGGACTGCCATCAAATAACCCGGATTCTAAAGTGGTTGAAACAAGGGACAAGTGTGTAAAATCCTATCTTTCTATTAATCACCTAGGGTGATTATACTAGTGATTATACTCACAACTGTAAAAAGCCCTAACGCGTGTGACTGGCAACGGATGGATGGATGAAAAAATGTACACATGTATATTAAAACATGTCAGGATGACTATTCAATCCGTGGTAATTGTTTCAGACTACAACTATGCAAGGTTTTATAATTTTAGTTGGCACCATTTACCAAAGAATACACATTTTAAGACATCGATGGTCATACAGACGAATGGTGTCAAACATCTTATATTGCTACGATGTGGCATCATTCAGATTTGAAATCAGCAGTCAGACCTGCTATATAATATCAAACATGATATACAATAATCCGCGGAACCATTAATTCCCAGAGTCTCAATTTAAAAAACAGGCAAGTTACAGGAATATGTCGCTGCCATACCAACAAAAGCTCACGATCGAATTAGTTTCGAAATATTCATCATGTTTTTTTATTAAATTGTAGGCGAATATCTGATATCACAACACGTTTCGTGTAAAATAATTATCAAACCATGATAAAAACAAAAATCCTTGATAATTCACCTTTCCATCTATCGTCTGACGTTATATGCCGTGTAATCAGCTAAGCGGCGTATAGGATGACGTCATAATCATTACGTCATAAATGATTCTATATGGCCCTTCTTTAACTCTTATGACACGTTGTACGAATTGTATGTTTCTACTATTTAATACACACGCTGTTGAGTATTTTGAAACTAATTTGACTGAGCGCTGTTGCTGCCAGTTAGTTCCAAAATATTCAATAGCTTACATGCATAGATTTCTGGAAATTGATATATGGGGAGTTCAGAGATCGATCGATCACAACACGAACGAGCGAGGTGTGGGTGGAGCCTAGCTAAAGATGGGCGGGGCATAGTTAAAAATGGAAAGGTCCATCGTGCTAACCCCTTTAGGGAATATTGCAGGTAAATACATTTTATGTGCAATAACAAATACATATCTGATAAAAATCGATCTATGATTAAAGATAGGGATAAAAACGATTATATATATTTATAGATTAATCTACTAGCTATAATACGTATGCGTGTGTTTATGGCGACAACACGCCGTTAAATGCCAGAGTCATGGATTAACCGCTTACCGCACAAGCTGGCACAAACCGCTTTTTGTAGTGGTCTTGGGCAATGGCCATTTGCAGCACAATGGAAGTCTATTCGTCAAAATTTGCCGCTAGATTCGCTGGAATAATGGTCTTGATAAACGAGTCATTCATTTCAGTTGGAATTTTTAAAGAATAATCTTATCTTGGTCTGGAAATGGATATTTTCTATGAGAAAACTGAACTTTTCTTGAACAATCGTGAACATTAAATGGTTAATATATCTCGGTCACATATGACGAGATAGTTATCATGTGCAATGTTAGATGGACGCATGATAAGGCTCTATCGCTACTGGCTGAAGACAAACCACGCCTCGTAACCCTTTCAATCCCAGTACTTGAATTTGAACGCAATCATACAGGTGAACTGTTGAGCATTTCTATTAATTCGACTGGAAGCTATTGCTGCCATATACGCACATGCTGGTGAGATAGACAGACCATCCACGCCTCAAAATATTGTCAAACTATCCAACAGAATCAGAATATTTATATATGTTATATTTTATTTAATATATATTTATTGAATTGTATATAATTGTTCACGTTTGTGCTTTTGGGTTGAATGTGTAAAACGGACGAGGATGCACATGCTCGCTAGCAGCTTTAATTCTAATGACTTTTGCCAGACATTTACATCTTACAATATAATGTTATTGTAAATAAATCACGTCTTTGTTCTTTTTAATCGTAATTCTATTTGATATAACGTTTCTTCTGCGCACATGCCCGTGCATGTCTGTGCACGTGCGTTGATGTGTGACTGTACGCGTGCGTGGATTCATGTGTGTGTATGTGCGTGCGTGCGTGCGTGCGTGCGTGCGTGCGTGCGTCCATTCACTCCAGTCATTCTACCTCAAATAAAGGCTCAACCTGAAACGTTTCCGCCAATATGGGAACATTGAAATTTTGCGATAATTTCTTAATTCAGTATGCGAACATGGTAGAAATGGGTGTCAATACTCATGCATTCGTGTTCAAGGAATACTATGAGCATATTATTAATCTTCAAAATACATTACATAACACCAATTATGCACATTATCCCACTCCCCGTACCACCCTTACCGAAATATTGTTCTCGCGGTAAAATGTTTGTTCTAAACGTGTTGACATGGAGAAAAATTACACCTGTACCTGATTTAAGGAGACTTCATCACCGTGCTGTCATCAATGGCCCAAGTCCTCTTCATCAATGGACCTTTCCGGTTTTAGCTATGCCCCGCCCATCTTTAGCTAAGCTCCACCCACACCTCGCTCGTGTTGGGATCGATCGATCTCTGATCTCTATCAATTTCCAAAAAACTACACAGGTAAGCTGTTGAATATTTTGAAACTAATTTGACTGGGTGCTGTTGCTGCCTAAGGCAGCAACAGCGCCCAGTCAAATTAGTTTCAAAATATTCAACAGCATGTTTATTAAATAGCAAAGAATTACAAAGATATACAGTTCATACAACGGGTCGGACCATTTCAGATTTGGTGACGGTCTATAAGGAACCCTTTGTGACGTAATGATTATGACGTCATCATGCACGCGCTGAGCTGCTTATGACGTCATACGAGGTCTGATGATGAATGGATACTCTGGAAAGGTGAATTGGCTTTGTGGAGTTAGTCACCTTGACATTCATCACAGACAGATGTGTAATAACATCGATGTCCCCTGTAGGTGCATCTCTGAGTCACATTCAGTCTTGCAGTTGCAGTTACAGTAGGTCCATAGGTTCTGGTGGCATGCCAATCTTTACATGCACCGTTTATTGTTTGATAATTTCCACCCCATTCCAGTGGATCCAGAGGTCCAGCATCTTCCATCCAAACGCGAATTTGGTAGTACACACATATTTGTGTTAAATCATTTGTCTTTTGAACCTTTCACAACATTTTCCTTGACTAGTTTAAAGTAAGGCAACAACTAAACTGTCCTTTGAATCCCAAACATCAGCAATTTCTAAACATTCACCACAGCATTGTATTTATTAATAGATTCCTAATGCTCTAGAGGTTGAATCACATTCAAGGACAGCATGGATGAACAGCAACATTGAGCAAATCAGGAACCGATCATTTCCCTAGACATCTTAGTATCCCCCACAGTTTTCCTTGCATTTTGCTTTAGCTCAGGTGTGGAGTATAACTCGCCCCCACCACATATCAACATGCTGTAAGAGAAATCTGTATCGGCTCCACAATAACAGTGTCAGCCGAATCTGAAGACAAGATCACAGTCTGAACAATTAACACATCAGCATAACCTTGTGTGCGAATCATTGAGCAACATGCTCTCTCGCGGTACAAGGTATGAGCCTAACATGGATAGGAACCGTTACTTTTTCAATTTGTTGCTAAGAATCTCTGCCGTCTTCAGAGTTACAACTGTTTGCAGAGTCAGTCCAACTGTTGGACATGGTCCATGACTGTGTCTCTTATGTGTGTCATCTTTAATACTTGGACCATGGTCATAACCATAAAAGATTAGCGAAGTTTTGTCATATCTGCTTGTGAATAGTTCATGTACCGTATCTCTCACAAACAATTTCAAATGTCTTTTCACCCGACTCCAGCACACGTTGTAATAGAGCATCTTTATCAAGTATGCCTACATAATGGGACATGACTGGAAAGGACCGTGTCTTCATTCTCAACCAGTCACAATAGTACATCGAGCTGGAAGTGCTGGTTTGTTCTTCCAATGGAAGAGATGAATGGTCAAATAGTACCAGTGGATGAGTGCAAACTCATACTCGAAGTAGGATGCTGAGTTCTCCCTTGATTAATCAGTGGCTATCATGCTGAGTCTCTGAAAGAGGAGCTGTTGATCAACTTGTACAGATTCACCATAAATTGTGACTGTATTTGAATATAAAGTGATAGCTTGCCTCTTTCTATGGAAGTAAATGCTTGATACACTTGAATTAAGAATCAATTGCCCATTATATTAGAATTATTGGTTGACAAGCCACAAAGTCCTCGCATGTAGGTGTCAGAACCAACGAGTTCAGATCTCTAAGTGTTTTGAGAATCTTGTATACATCCTTTGTAAGTATCACGTTTTATTCTCGAGTGTGTGAGATCCGTGTTGTTCACTGGAATCACAGCTCATCCTGATGAGCTCTTTCATTGTATGGCCGACATCGGCACAGGCAGGGCATGGACAACAACCAAATGGGATACTGAATCGCCGTCATTCCACGGTCGCTTCTTAGACCTATACCTTTTCTACTCCGGGATGATTTGCTTGATGACAAGATCAGCAGAGAGTCTTGCCCAATACTTCTCGCTTCGACGAAAAACGCAATAAGCATTGCAGAAACATGTATGGATATCAGGATGACTTTCAGGCAGTTCTTGCGTTTTCTACAAATAGATACACGCGGATTTGAGATATAGATTACGACCAACCACTGCAAGATATGTAAGCATCTTACGAACGGTCTGGGGGTTCTTTAAGATTTTCACCCCTACTTCTTCACTCACTTATTCTGGGGCTCCTTCTTCTTCGATACAACCTTGTATGTTTGGCTGCTGCGACAACCGGTTGGATCGATTAAGATGGAGCGCAACACTCGCCTCGTAGGTACAGAGACCTGACGATATTTATAGAAGTGCCTGGGCCTGATCGGACTGCGCGTTTCAGAGTGATGGGTTCGACACAGTGGTCTTCCGTGTTCTCCAGAGTAACAACGAGATATGCCAAACTTTTGCCTTGCGTTATAGTACAAGGTGATCGTTTTATTCACTAACTTAACTGTACAATAAAACCTACAAAGTTTGGCAACTTATACTGTTACCAGTTTACGTATTTACAACGAACAGATAATTTAAAGTAATGTTTCCTAAGCTTCCCTAATTTCAACCAGCGCTTGCCTACTTAAAACTAAGAGTTTCACACGGTGCAAGGCGGACCGAATTTAACCAAGTTCAAAACCTGACTCTAACTCTAACTCCATAAATCGGAACCAAAAAGACTTGCCGGACTCATTACTTGACTCCCGATAAACGGCAGAGTGCCCTTTATATACTACTCTCAGTTTCGCTTCAACCTCCATCTTGGTTTCGCACCGCCGAAGGTTTATCCTATTCTCATTGGACTATGACTTTGATTTGACCAATCACCACTCCGACCCTCCCTCTCAGGGAGGGTGCCCTTTACCTAGCACTTGCGGTTTGGCTGGTTCTTGAGTGATGGGATCTGTCATCCTCCTAACTTTATTTTCGGATTCCAGCTGGCTTAACTTGTCAGGTCTGACGAATGACCTGTCAAGAATGACGGATGCTTGTTTGATAACAAGGATTACTGGCGGATTAACTTGTCTATATGATTTATATGCTATTCTGGATTGTGCACCTAGTGCCTACAGGACGCTACAATGTCCATGTCTTGTTCATTGCCTAATAGCCGACAACCTGTAGAATGCTAGAGTTAATTGGCACACGAGATACCATTCATCATAGCTGGATTATATTCGGCTTATGTTGTCACACGCTTCCGTGAGAACACAGACCGCTTACATAACTTCACTAAGTCCGTCTGTCATAACTAATCCTTTGATTTATTGCCACCAGGTGCTACGCCTTGTGACTCATACTCGATCCAGTTTCTGCGAAACTGTAACTGCGCAGTAGCTGACGTAACCACTGCCAGTCATCCAGTGCTGCTAATACATATTCAAATAATAAGATACACCCACTGGTAATGCATCTAAATATAGACTGTTACCTAATGCTGGTAATATATCTAAATATAGATTGTGATTGCATCATTTCTGCGAAACTGCTTGATGCCACCCAGTGCATCTAAATATACCTCGTGACAGTCTATTAGCTCCCTGGTATTCAAACATGAATTTCACTCGGGACTTACTCGCACATATAAGACATCCAGTGGGGTCATGACTTCCCACCAAACAGTCCCATATCTACACATGCCCCTCAACCGAAGTTAATTAACCGTCTCTTAAGGCCTAAAGAGAGTGATAATTAACACGTTGTGCACCATCAACAACCTAAACCACGCCATACCAGAGTCCTCCAGACTATGTCATACATCACAAGTACATCATATCTCAAATCCCACAATGTTAACTAAACCTGTCCGGGTAACGGAATATCATGCGCAATTGACCATCCCCGGAAACAGAGGAAAACAGCATAATTCTATACAAATTACAAACTTGTCCGGGTAATGGAATATCATGCGCAACTGACCATCCCCGGAAACACATTAATAGCATCATTAATATATAAATATATCAGTATATATGCGCAATATGACAATATCACTACAGTACAAATCTCAAAAATGTCATTTGGACGCTTCCAATCAGTCACTAAGATCCACGTTAGGTGTACCAATGTCATTGCATAGCTCCACGTCTATCCAGTCGTCAGCCGTCGGGTCGATCTCGGTCCTGGCAATAGCGTTAGGCAACGACCCGGCCGACATCTCCACCATTACCGGCAGGGCTGCAGTTCCCCACGGTCGTGGAGAACGAATATGACATGGCGCAGTACTATGGGCCGCAGGTGGCTAGCATTTGATCCAAATCCACATGCGGTTAAAAATACCACATTTATATAATATAAGCACTATCACAATCACTACAACGGAGGAGCCCGCTGAATACGATACGAAAGAGCGTACTCCAATGCCATCGACCATCACTGGGTCAATCGTGGATAGCGGTGCTAGCGGCACGTACTTGGACTTTTGTAAATGGTTCCAGGGTTGCATTTTCAAATGATTAACAATCATGGACTGGTTCGGACCTCCGGTCACATCCAAATGGGGCATTTCAATGGCCAAGCTAACCCGAGTGTACGTCCAACTGTAAGACGCAACAGGCTCGAATTGCCAGCCTTTCCCACTATAACCACATTCACCAGACATTAATGCATACACGCCATTACTCACCATGCACCGGTCAGTCAGTCGTCCGTCGCAGTGTATTTCCATGGTTTCACCGAAGGTTTGCAACACAACACCTATTTTCTTATTGGCAAATAATTTACTTGCGGTTATGTTTGATTCCGATAGTTGAATATTACAGTTACTATCCGTCGTGTTCATCAATAGGCTTACTATGCAGGGTACGTGGGTCTTATCGACCCTTAGTTGACCCTGACACACCCTAGGCCCCATACCATGACACCCCGATGCTGTAAAGTACCACCCGGTCTTCGTATCGAGACCGATACTGGTATGGGCCACCTCTACCTGCATGTAATACCCCTCGGTGGCCAACGGTTCGGGCCACGAATGTAACCCGTACTCTATGTAACTACCATCGTCAATCAACGGTAACGTCGCTACGTAGTGTAACATGCCGTCTTCCTTCCACAACGGATAAACTACCACATTCCGGTAGTACCACTGGTATGGACGTATCAGCTGATTTCCCACTCGGACATGTACAGACACCGAGGTCAGATCAGCGGGACCGAATAGTTCCTCAGTCAGCCTTCCTAACTCAAGCAACGCGGTTTGTCTATGAAACTGTTCTGCCGTCTTTTGGTAGTCATAGACCACATATTCGGCCGAGTCTATTATATGCCCGAGGCGCACCAGGGCGTATAGCTTGTTCTGTCGCGTTTCTTGTATACGTAACAGTCTGCTCATGTAGCCGGTCACTTCGACCAGGCTATCTCTGAGCTCATTGATGCGGTTCGTATTCATGTTAATATCATGGAACGCCAATTTCACATGGGATGCTAACCAGTTGGCGAAATGTACTATCCTATTCACATTAGTCATCGCTTTCTTGACCACGTCATGGATGGCATCTATATCCCCGGACATGGCAGTTCCGAACAACGACAAGGCAATGTCCCCCCACGAAATTAAACAATCCCCGTTTCTGTCGTGTATGGGTCCTACGTACCATTGTATGTTCAGTTTTTAGAGCGATTTTCCTCGGTCCGCGTATCCTGTGCTGCAGTCCGAATATATCCTCGTTGCTTATAAAAGAAGTCTTGTGACTTAAACTCGCAACCAGGCCAGCCATTTGGGCCAATCGTCCTAGGAATTCCTTCGGCAAATACGGATGGTCAATTGACACTATCACTGTCCACTCTGCTCTTATAACGGATACAGTTTCCGATGTACACTATCGTCCTTACATACACTGCCTACACCGTTTACTCTACCAACTACCGCAACTACCGTTATCAACGTACACCATTGCGCGAAATACATGATGCTACACTATTGCGATGTGTACTGTACAGATTATTAGTCAGAAGGATAACTATCGGCGGCTATGTCGCCTTATAACGGCCTCTATACGATCGATGAAGTCATCGTACAGGGAGCGGCCAAACGCGCCAATCCTGAGTCGCTTGCTGTCAAACTCGACGTCAGGTGCGTGACTGCGCTTGCTCATAAAGTGGCGCGGCGCTGGCAGCGTTTCCATTGGTTCCGGCACACTCTCGGGTACCTCCTCCGAGTTCTCCATCACCACTGTCTGAGGAGTCACGTGAGTTTCCATCGGTGACTCATGGTTTCGATTCTCACTCGTACCAGGTTGACTGATGTTGTTATCAACCATCCTACCCACCTTGCTCACCCTCGACTCATCATCAGAAGCTTGTCGCTTCCTACGAACTCTCGTACCAGAGGTGGCCTTAGGGTCGGATTCTGGCCCATCTTCGGACCTTGGGAGCATCATCACCCATGGATGATGGCTATCTTTCGTACCCTTTGCCGGGTTACGAACAGGGCATGGCCGTACCTTGTCCCAGCACATCTCTGAGTCGACTACGCATAACTTAGATATGTTCAGTACGTGCACCTTCCCAGACCGTTGATGTCGGACATGAGCCACAGGCCCGTTGATCTTAAAGATCTCATATTCGGGGTCACTGCGAGATGTCAACTTCATCCGTTCCTCTGCCTTTACGACCACCGAATCACCCACCTTAAACACACCAGCATTCGCATGCTTGTCGACCTGCTCCCGGTGGACCTGCTGAGACCTAGCCGTTTCCGTACGAGCACGCAGTAAGGCATTGTTGAGACAGGTCAGTCTGTCACCCAAATCCTGCGATGCGTCTATAGGAATAGCGAACGGCAGTCTCGCCCATCGACCATATGTCAGATAAAATGGCGTATAACCAGTAGTGGAATGGCGAGTACTGCGGTAAGCTGTTAATGCCGCGCCCAATTCGTCCTCCCACGTACGAGAAGTGTTGTTCACCCCTTTCTGGATCAAATCCTTTAGGGTGTGATTAAACCTCTCGGTACGCCCATTAGATTGTGGGTGGTAGGGAATCGATCTTCTATGATCGATCCCATGTTCCCTGAATCTCTCCTCCAGAGATTTAGAACAAAATTCTTTTCCCTGATCTGTTATCAATATCTCAGGGACACCATGACGGGCGACGTACTCGTTGAAAAACTTGTCCTCAATGTTTTGCGACATCTTAGCCGGAATCGGATATGCTTCTGCCCACGCAGAACAGTGATCGATTATCGTCATGATATACACATTACCTTTACTCGACTCTAACAGTGGACCTATGAGATCCATGCCAATTATCTGGCTCCGATAATTGGCCATGGGCATCTCACTGTACCGTGGTCGAGTGTTGACAGGTCTGTTGACCTGACACGTCGTACACGTCTCTAGCATACGTACCACGTCTTTTCTCAAAGACGTCCACACAAACGAATCTCTTACCATACCGATGGTCTTCTGCAGACCTTGGTGACTGGCTCGTTCGTGAGCCATCCGGAGCACTTTCTCACGGAACAGGGTAGGTAACATGATTCTGGGGTACTCAGCGTCCAACGCTGAAGGCATAATTAATGATTACAAAATACCGTTCTTGACCATATACTCCTCCGGCGTGTTCTTAAACAACTCCGGGTATTCCTTGGTCTGCTCGGCACACAAATCGTCGTAGGAAATGTCAAATACCTCCAGAGGGACATGGGGTAACGCCCCCTCGTCTACATCCGGTATGACAAAATCGCCTGTGTCTAAGGTGGTGATCTCCACTGGACGACGTAACCTGGACAACATGTCCAGCGCTGCACTTCCGTGTTTTTAACCTCTCCCACAAACAAACTCTTTAGGGGTTTGTGGTCAGTATACACGGTGAACTGCGTGCCAAATAGATAAGGTCTAAGCTTCTTCAATGCATATATCACAGCATAAGCTTCCTTTTCTATTACGGGCCAATTTAACTGACTGTCCTTCAGGGTAGAGCTTACATACTGTATTACTCGTTCTATACCCTTATCATCTACCTGTACCAATATCGCACCTATCGCATAGCTAGACGCATCAGTATATAGCTTATAGGGAGCGTTCAAATTTGGATAGGTGAGAACCGTCTCAGTGCACAGCAAGTTTTGTAATTTCTTAAATGCTTGCTGTTCCTCCTTACCCCATTCAAAACGTTTATATTTCTTAGTTAATTCTATCGAAGGCTTAGCAATTTCGGCATAGCCTTGCACACAAGAGGGGTAATAACCGGTAGCTCCAAGGAAACTTCTCACCTCCCCCACGTCGCGTGGTGGTGACATCTCCCTTATGACCTTGACCTTCTGGACCTGAGGAGCCACTCCTTGTGCAGAAACACGATACCCCAGCAAGTCCACAGACTCGCGGGCAAACTCGCATTTCTTTTTCTTAACCTGCAAGTTGTATTCCTGAATCCTACGCATAACCTTACGCAAATGCTGTGCATGTTCAGCCGGATTTCTTGAATATACGACTACATCATCGACAAAAACATGCAAATATTTTCCCACGAATTCTCGGAAAATATCGTTCATTGCCCTCTGAAATACGGCACCTGAGTTGCAAAAACCAAACGGCATCCGAACAAAGTCGAACAAACCTTCACTGCAAGCGAACGCTGTTTTCTCTATGTCTTGGCTGTCCATTGGTATCTGCCAATAGCCAGACTTCAAGTCCATAGTCGAAAATATCGTTGCGCCATGCATCGAGTAAAAAATATCCGTTATATTCGGTAATGGATAACTGTCTTTCCGACATACAGAATTCAACTTCCTGTAGTCGACACAAAATCCCGTGTCACCGTCCTTCTTAGGAACTAACGTAATGTGCGACGCCCATGGTGATGACGAAGGTCTTATGACGCCCGCTGCCAGCATCTCGGCCACTTGATTCTTGACCACATATTGCTTAGCTAGCGGTAGACGGTAGGCTTTCTGCCTTATAGGAAATGCATCTCCTGTTGGTACCGTACATTTCACTTTTGGAACCAAACCTAACGTGTTTGGACGAGCTGCATCAAAGTTATCCACAAAGTCCTCAAGCACTTTGTCGATAGCTTTATATCCAGTCGTTTCTTTACAACTCTCGTAGACATAATTTGTCTGTTCCCTATAGGGATACTCAAAGGGGTATATCTGGCCAAACCATACTACTACTTTGGCCTAATAGTCAATCTTTGCATTTCCCAAGTGCAAAGCATCCACACCAAGCAAACATTCATGCCGCATTCTCGCCAATACCGTACTCGGAATAGGACGGACATTTTTGAATTTTACTTGAGTTTCCCCCAAAAGTTCTATCGGGGAACCATTTACTGCCAAGAGCGTCTTTGCTCTTTTTAATGGCCTAGCATTCAACATGCTACGCCATATATCCTTGCGAATCAAGGATGTACTAGCACCAGTATCCACTAAGGCATGCAAGTACTCACCCTGATCCGTTGGACCGTTTTTATCCATTTTCAGATGGATTAGAAACCGCTCGGTCAGTGAATTCACCAACGGTTTCCTCCGTCATCGTTTGACGGAGTCCTCCGTCCACTAACCACTTCTGCATAACTATTCCGGCGGGAGGATGCATCTTGTTGGATACCGTATGAATAACGGCCCTGCGCATCCGTCCCCTGGGCGGTTAATATGAATCCATCACGGTCTTCGTATTCGTCCTGATCACGAAACTGATTGTTCATGTCCTTTCGGAGGTTACGCGAACAGTCATGGTGTGTTACGTATTTCTCCTGCTGCCGTCGGTCGACGATGTCGATGTCGAGATCGTCGGTGCGGGGACGCTTGATGGCTCTGCGTGCAGGTGGACCCGGTTGCTTGGTCCAGGCGGAACCGTTCTGTGGAGGACCCTTGACCGAATGTCCCCACTGTGGGCAGTCCCTTATGTAGTGCCCGTCCTGCTTACACCCGAAACATCTTACGGTCGTTGTTGGAGTGGTCTTCCGGCTCATGTAGGCATCGAAAGTACTGTGGTACTTGCTGCAATCTTGGGCCATGTGGCCCTCTTTGCCACACTGAAAGCATGTCATGGGCGGCGCCTGTCTCGGCTGCTTGGGCCACTGGGGGGGGGCCTCCTGTTGACGTCTTCTCGTGGCTGCATCGGTTGACAGCAGTCGCTTTTGTAATGGCCATTCCTCCCGCAGTTGTAGCATGTAACGTGCTGTAAGTCCCTCCCTGCTCTGGCTGGTCGGGGCGAGGGTGGCGTGCGTGCTTTTGCTGGCAGAGCGGTCTTCTTCTCGGGCTTGGCAGTTCTGGTCACCGGCTTTTGCTCCCTCAATTGAAGGTCACTGACCAAGCCGCACAGCTGCTCGATCATTTTGCTCTGCTGAGCAATTTGCTTCTTCAAAGTCCTCACCACGCTCCATATCTCTCTTTCCTCCTCCGGACCTACCATATTCACCTCCATACTCTCCTCCTGCCGCTCATCGATTTTCATTGCCTTGAGCAGGTCATTGCAGGTTGCCTCCTCTTCTGTGATTTCAATGGCTCTGTTCAAGGTGGTAGCCTTCTTATGGACGATTCGCTTGCTAAGGCGGTGATCTGACAATGCTTTCAGGTATATCCCTAGCATGGTGCGATGATTATCTTCGTTCTCCACGGGATACGCCCGGCTACTGAGCTCTCGGTACCTTCGGTTGAAGGTTATGACGGTCTCATTCCGCCTTTGCCGTACCCCCTCTAGGTCATACTTGATTCTTTCTCCTTCATTCGCTGACACGAAGTTCAGTGTGATATACTCGTGGAATTCATTGAAGGTAACGTCCTCTCGGATCTTTCCCACCAAGAACCCATCGATGGCTCTTGACAGCTGGCCGCGGGCCACTCATGTAATAACGTAGGCAGGTATGCCTTCTAGTCGCCCTTCATTGGTGACCCACACCCGTCTCGTCTCATCTAGAAATGTTCGCACCTCCTCCGGCACGACACCATCGCAGGGCTGAATTCGGAATATCGTGTCCCGAATTTCACGGTGGTACACCCGCTCGGCCTCCCGACGATTGCTGCTGTCAACGATGGCCCCCGCCATGGCTATTCCCATCGTCTGCATGGCGGCGATGGTTTCAGGTCGAAGCTGGGGCGCTAACGGCATCTCTAAGGGTGGCAGGCCGGGTTCAGAGTGTCTCTTGGGTCCCGTTGCCATTCTGTGCTTAACGATAGTGCAAGCCGATAATAATTCTGTGGAGACGGGGTTGCTCGGGGCAGACGACCTCGGTGGTGATCTTCACAGCGGAACCCTCATGGTACTCGTGATGCTGTGTGATCTTGGTGCTGTCGGATAACTTGGCCGCGTCTAGGAATACCCGTACGCGGTCAGCGACGTCTTTCAATACGATGGCTGAATTGGAGAGCGGTGTTTCTGGCTGGGCCATATACTCTAGCTACTCACGATTGATACTCTGGATCCTGGCAGGCTCGCCACTGAAGATTTTCACCCCTACTTCTTCACTCACTTATTCTGGGGCTCCTCCTTCTTCGATACAACCTTGTATGTTTGGCTGCTGCGACAACCGGTTGGATCGATTAAGATGGAGCATGGCACTAGCTCGCCTCGTAGGTACAGAGACCTGACGATATTTATAGAAGTGCCTGGGCCTGATCGGACTGCACGTTTCAGAGTGATGGGTTCGACACGGTGGTCTTCCGTGTTCTCCAGAGTAACAACGAGATATGCCAAACTTTTGCCTTGCGTTATAGTACAAGGTGATCGTTTTATTCACTAACTTAACTGTACAATAAAACCTACAAAGTTTGGCAACTTATACTGTTACCAGTTTACGTATTTACAACGAACAGATAATTTAAAGTAATGTTTCCTAAACTTCCCTAATTTCAACCAGCTCTTGCCTACTTAAAACTAAGAGTTTCACACGGTGCGAGGCGGACCGAATTTAACCGAGTTCAAAACCTGATTCTAACTCTAACTCCATAAATCGGAACCAAAAAGACTCGCCGGACTCATTACTTGACTCCCGATAAACGGCGGAGTGCCCTTTATATACTACTCAGTTTCGCTTCTACCTCCATCTTGGTTTCGCACCGCCGAAGGTTTATCCTATTCTCATTGGACTATGACTTTGATTTGACCAATCACCACTCCGACCCTCCCTCTCAGGGAGGGTGCCCTTTACCTAGCACTTGCGGTTTGGCTGGTTCTTGAGTGATGTGATCTGTCATCCTCCTAACTTTATTTTCGGATTCCAGCTGGCTTAACTTGTCAGGTCTGACGAATGACCTGTCAAGAATGACGGATGTTTGTTTGATAACAAGGATTACTGGTGGATTAACTTGTCTATATGATTGATATGTTATTCTAGATTGTGCACCTGGTGCCTACAGGACGCTACAATGTCCATGTCTTGTTCATTGCCTAATAGCCGACAACCTGTAGAATGCTAGAGTTAATTGGCACAGGAGATACCATTCATCATAGCTGGATTATATTCGGCTTATGTTGTCACACGCTTCCGTGAGAACACAGACCGCTTACATAACTTCACTAAGTCCGTCCGTCATAACTAATCCTTTGATTTATTGCCACCAGGTGCTACACCTTGTGACTCATACTCGATTCAGTTTCTGCGAAACTGTAACTGCGCAGTAGCTGACGTAGCCACTGCCAGTCATCCAGTGCTGCTAATACATATTCAAATAATAAGATACACCCACTGGTAATGCATCTAAATATAGATTGTGATCGCATTGTTTCTGCAAAACTGCTTGATGCCACCCAGTGCATCTAAATATACCTCGTGACATAGTCTATTAGCTCCCTGGTATTCAAACATGAATTTCACTCAGGACTTACTCGCACATATAAGACGTCCAGTGGGGTCATGACTTCCCACCAAACAGTCCCATATCTACAATCTGTCTTAATAAAATTCCATATAGTTTCTACTATCTTCATCTAATGAAGCAACACGTTAGCTGCCCTTCTCAGCGTAAAATTTGTCCCTGGCAATACTTATTACATCGCCGGTAAACAGTCTCACAGTTATAAGCGGGTCAATCCTGATGCCATCACACAGTTCTCTTCATCTGGCAGGGCTATGTGAAACACGCTCTCACCTTCATCTCCATTGACTTTTTTTTATCAAACAGATTCATCTGGTGGCACATCACCACACTCTTCTACTCTGTTGAGTTCTGCATCTGAAATGATAGGTAGTGGGACGTAAGTATTAGCAATCAGGATTGTATGAAAGTCTGTGTGAACCATTGCCGCCTCCTTATTATGCTCGAAAGAGTGCTCCTCCGCTAACAATGTGTTTCACTGCAATTTCTGGATAGGTTAGCTCAAGGATATGCGTACGATGGCTTCATTTCTGTGATCAGAATGCCTTTCTTAACCAATGGCTGATCAAACATGATCACTGGCGTGACACGATACAGCGTTGCATAATCACAAATCAAGTTCAGAAAAATGCAAGTCATGGGGCTCTGATCTCGGTATGTCACGGTTAGGAAAAGAACAGAAATCAAGACCTTGATGGATCCAAGACCCACGATTGCGTCCTTGAACGTGGAAACAGGAAATCATCCCGGATGAGGCAACTGTCAGCTGTTGGGGATGGTTTCTTCATTGCTGATATCTATCATAGGTTAATATGCATAATTGGTGTTGTGTAATGTATCAAAAATATTAGCACTATGTTCATTCTATTCCCCGACCTGGGTATAGACACTGTTTCTACCATGTTAGCAATCTGAGTTAAACATGTATAGCAGCATTTCAATTTTCAGATAATGCTGGAAGTTAATTAGTTTAATTATGCATATTTGACCACTTTCCCTTAATTGGATTTTGGTAGACGTTTTCTATTTTCTACTTGGAGGTCCTATGAAAGCCAGCCAATTGAAAACAGTATGTTGCAATTTGTTCCAGGTTCATCTACAGTTTGACAGGATTAATAAAAGATGCATCCGATCTGTCACTCAAGTATCTGAGGTCATAATCGATTACGTCGCTAGATAAATGACGTCCAAATAAAGATAACTTAGCTCCATCACGAAAACCGAAAACTCCGGCACGAATGTGTATCAAATGTACCTCCTTGACGGATTTACAATTTAATACACAGTCTCTTGAATATTCTGAAACTAATTTGAATGGGAGCTGTTGCTATATGCAGCAATAGACCCATGTAAAACCAATTTCAAAATATTCAATGGTATATTTAGAAATTTAGATTCTGGTAATTCAGGTTTCCAAGTTTCAAATCTATTCCAACACGCGTAAAAAGTGAACCGAGCTGGGCTAGAAATGAACGGGCACCGCTAGAAATGGTCACCTCTATTCAGAATCGCATCACAGTTATCTTAAGGCGGAGATTTTATATTACCTCTCGTTGTCACAAATGATAAAATTAATATAAGGATCATTGAAAACTCAGTTGAATAGCATTGTGAGGTTCACTACCTCATTCAATATCTCAGATATTTAAGATGTACGTAATCTCTGTCCCACTGCACGCACTAAGAATCATACACAACTTATGTTACTGTAACTCTCCCGGCGCCAGCTCCACACAGGGTACGAAAGGCCCCTAGGGTTATTAAGTATGGTGTAAATGCCAATTGCCGTATTCTGATTGGCCTCGTTTCCACCTTGCAGAGAGCAGATAAAGAGATTAAGTTTCCTCCATTATTGATTTTCGTTTCTGAGCTATAACAGGCATATGTACTACTACAAAGGAATTATAAATACATGCAAACAAGTGTCAGAAAAACAACATTTTCTATCACAAAGGATTCCTAACGTAATCTTAATATTATTAAAGAAACTGGCATTGCCACGATGGAGTCTGAAAAGTGCAATCTGCTGACATTCAGCGAAACACGTGGTTTCACACAGAAGAAAATATAATACTGTTTTCCATTGCATTTGAAGGAATATGCAAATTAACTTTGTGCAATAATGACCCACAGGCGTCATTTGAGTGATCAGGAACTTTCCCGTGGGATTGGTCTGCTGCAATGCCGCTGGTCGCAGCAAAGCGTAGCTGTAGTCCTTTAAATCGGTCAGGATGTTATCTCCAACGTATGGAGCCGCTATCAGAAGACTGATCAAGTTAACAGATGTTATGGTAAAGGACGTGCGAGGACAACCGCACAACAACAGGATATGTTCATTGCCATCTATGTCTGCTGAAATCGAACTACCAATGTTACAGCATTGCGAACCCACATTAGAGCCAAGACGGGTTGACGATATGGACTCGGACTGAGAAGCGTGCAAAGCCGGTATTATACCAACTGCATGCCAGTCGTTTGAGCAAACCTGTTGTGACAGTACCATTGCACAAAAGACTTAGGCTAGCCTGGAATGAAGAGGGAGAACATCTCAACTGGGTTCCTGATTAATGTGAAGTTGTTTTGTTCACAGCTGAGTCACGATTCTGCTTCAACTTTCGCATATGGATGTATTCGTGTGTGGCAACGTCTTGGGAAGTATATGGATGAAGTTCTCCTTTCCATTTGCCCAGCCCTATCCAGTGCAATAGGGCAAGACTTCATTCTAATGGATGATAAGGCCATGGCGCAGGGGCATGGTTAGTAAGAGCACGCTTGCCTAGAACTGTGTAACTCTGCTGAGTATAAGCTCAGCTGTCGTGTCTCCACGCACATTCATTGTTAAATGATAATGTATGATGCATTGACCTGATAGATTATCCATGGATGGCATGCTAACAATTAATATTCTTCAGTAAATTGTCGTAACTGTCAAATGTAGTGCTGGACTACCATGGGTTGATGGTAATAGCCGGGACGTGCGGGTTTCTCACAAAAACAACAAGATAAACCTCAATTTCTCTTTCATATATATATTATGCTTGAAACTGTAAACTCTTATGATACTGCTGCAATGGAGGTGTCCGATCTGTCACACAAGCATATCACGTCATACTCAATCATGTCATATATAGGTTGACGTCATAATACATAGTGACGTATCTAGCTCCCTCCTAAACATTGAAAATTCCATCATGTGTACGAATTGTATGTTTTTGATGGATTTACTATTTAATAAACATTATGTTAAATATGTTGAAACTAATTTGATTGGCGCTGTTGCTGCCTTAAGTTTACCTGTATAGTGGCATTGAAATAGGGACTCTGGGAATACAGGATTCAAAATATATAAATTGATTCCAGCTTGTGAACAAATGGGCGGATCCTACATAAAAATGGGCGGCACATAGCTAGAAACTGATTGATCCATTGACCAAGCCGCCTGGTATGTAATCGTCAACCGACGGATCTGTAAGCTGTTGTTTGAGGTTGTACCATGGGCATGTCATTCGAATCCAACATATCATCCATGGCATGCCCCTGGCTAGTTGTAACCTTTTCTGCCTGATAATATTAGAAGCAATTTTTGTACCACGCATCGCATATTCCAATCTGATGTGTCGTCTGTTGGAGTCATTCCGGTCCAACTTGAGTTACTTGATATTCAACCCTTTTGTTTGTAAGGATACACCGTCATCGTACAATCTACTCAGAACTCTATTTATATTGATGCTATCACGCTATTTCCAGAAAGCCTTAACCCGTATTTTCACCCTGTTTTTCATTAAAACGGGGCAAACTATAGTATAGACAGGTTCAGCTACGAATGGCACTCTCCTATCTCTATTTGCATATATCCTGATTTGATATGGAGATGCACTGTAATACGACATAATGACAAGCTTTTTGTCCAGTGACTGTTACAACCCGTTACCTTGATATCTTTTATAACATTGGCAACATCACATAATGCTACGCCATTGCTCATGGTTAGGACTAGGCCTATTAGGTTGTATCATTAATATAACATTTCGTTAGCAATATAGTTACTATCCTACTGTCCAGTTTCGTGCAATATAATGTTATAAATCTACCACTATATGTAATTATAGTCAATCGGAAAACCGATTGTATTTACTACCCATAAATAAGTGCAATTATGTAAAAAAGTTTATTAGAAATTATATTTATCCCAATTACCAAATAAGTAATATAACATTGTAATGAAATCGCACTGCCGGCAATTTTATCTTAGCGTTCTTGTCTTTGTCACTGGATTGAACCATTTGGGCTAACGATTTCTGATAATTTGTACAGACCTACATATTGGCCAGTAGGGATACTGACCCGACACATTGTGGTAATATAAGGAATCCTTTAATATGTCAGCCCGAATTTGTACGCTTCAGTAAATGTGTCTAATATTAGTCCTTAAGCGCTTAATATGAAGTTAACCCAATCTGGGCTGCATCCTTTGTTTTGGTGTTATTCTCTGATAGACATGCCACAATAGAATAAAACCGCTGTAGAAAATTCTTGACATTTTGGGGGAAATAATCTTTAATTTCAAATGCTTTAGAAACATTAAAAATACTCATAGGTTTAGACACAGAATCACTAGTATTCAAGTTATTCTTATAATCGCCTACGTTCAACTTTGTGTTTCTGACAATCTATCATACATCTTCATACATCTTCATAAAATAGCAGGAAACCTGTATATTTTTTATGGATGCTTGAAACGTTCCTGGAAACTTCTCTGATTAAAATGAACTAGGACAAATCAATTTAGAATTGGAATGGACCTTTCCATTTTTAGCTATGCCCCGCCCATCACTAGCTAAGCTCCACCCACACCTCGCCATGTTGGGATTGACCTAGCTATCAATTTCCTGAAAACTATACAGGGAAGGTGTTGAATATTTTGTAACTAATTTGACTGGGTGCTGTTGCGGCCTCCCAAATATCAATGTGTCAAATAAATCACTAAACGTCCACCATATGCTTTCTAACTGTACATGGAAGAAAATAGCATGCCAGAATGCGTCGTAATAATTATTTGTGACGCGACCAATGAGATCAATGAGAAAAGATAAATTAACAACAGATTATTATGATTAATTTGTCTCTCTCTATTAAACCACGTTTTCATAACCACTGGCCGTATATTTATTTTTTATCTCTTTGTTTCCAAACAATACATGCTTCTATTTTTTAATATTAAACAGACTATTAATTAAAACATGGTTAAAACATGGCTACATAATTTCATTATTTCATTAACAAGTAGCTCGCTATACAGCCTACAAGTTACTTACAGCATGTATTGTACATGGCAGTACATGGGCGGATCCAGTGTCGTGTTGAGTGGGAAGATTGGCCGTCTAGTCCGGGAGCCTATGTCATTCCGAAAGATCGTCATGATAAAAGTGAAATAACTTTTATTTGGCGTTGCTTAATATCCCAGTAATGAAAAAAACCCATGTTGTCACTTGATCATAGCATTTTGTATAGTTTGGACGTACTTTTGTCCGCCCGTCTGTCTGCCCATTTCAGCCAGAGCAATAAATTGTTACACCATTTGTTATGTCTGGTTGAATTGATACTGTACATGGTCAAACATGTTTATATAAGCATCTAATATTCGCCTTATAAAGATAAAATCGGTTCGACCTCACATGTCAGAGTTATGGCCCTTTACAATTTGGAAATATAGAACTTTGGTGACACAGTTCACTACCTATCAGTGTTGGTAACTTCTAATTTGTTAGGTGAACACCGGTGGGTGTAAGTTACATTCTCTATAGAATGAAAGTAAGTTTGACATAGTTTCCGACAATATAGGTGAAAGGCTAATTATTCTATTGCAGATAATAGTAAGATGCTTTTTGTCAAATCTTGACCATTTTCAGCGAATCCGTTGAATGTTTTCATCGATGCATATAATATTTACTTTGGGTAAACACAGTTGAAAAGGATTAGATGCAACATACTAGAGTAATTGCCCTATGAAAGTATGGGTCAATAGGGAAAGATGACAGATGACATTTAGGTATTATATTTCATCTCACATAGGGACGGGGTCGAGTATGTGAGATGAAATAAATTCAGGGGCTCGTGCTTATACCAAAACATGCGCGCCCACCTAAGATGTCAGGATATGTAAATATGATGAAACTTGAATATGATACCTAAGTATCTGATATGATATAAATTCAAAGACCTGTGTTTGAACCATTGACCTTATCGTTGACCATAAACATATTTACCCCTAATTTACAAACCATAATGCAAATTAGATTTGAGTGATATTGTTTTTCTGGACATATATTGTGGTGGGAGAGAATGAGGCCTATATACTTGTTTAAATCGATCAACTCCAATTACGTGAGAAATACCCATAAAGGATAAATATAGAAAGACAAATAATCACTGTAGAAATAGCATAACATTTTGCAAAAATAAGCATGTATATCATTTTAGGCATACATATCTTTGCATATAACTATATATAAATGTGCCATTTTTTAAATCAAAATATTAAAAGGGGATTTGACATTTTTTGTGAAATTAATGCCAGACAAGTTATTACTTATTGTAGTGCAAAAGGTACAAATTAACACATTGAGAAAGAAATTACATAATAAAAATAATATACAAAGTGATATTCAGATATGATTTGAAGTGCCTTTACATTATGTAACCACTAAACTAATTTGTAAACTTATTTTTAAAATCAATATGGCTAGATGCTAAGGTCCACATCATCATCTTCTACCTCCAGTCCATTTAGTTGACCTCAGTATTGTTGCATTGTTCTTCATCTGCGCTAAACAGAAATGCATAATTCTGTGCCTCCTGCATGATCAATTTGATGAACAGTTTGTTTTCCTGCATCCACATTTTATTAGTTGAGCAATAACATCAGGTGCTGGAGGCAGTGTTGTTGGTTCCTTTTGCCAAACATGTTCGGTTGCTGGTGACAACATCGGATATGAAATACGTCGCTGATACCATTTCATTGATTGGTAATATGGCCGAAGATTGCTTGACACTAGAGCAGGTTTTGTTTGTGGTAGCTTTTGAGCTTCTGACTGTTTTTTGCTAAATGACCACCAACGGAGCTCTCCGATGTCATTCAATTTAGTTACAGGTTCCTATAAAAGACACACGCACGCACGCACACACGCACGCACGCACGCACGCACGCACGCACGCACACACACACACACACACACACACACACACACACACTTCTCTATAGCATCTATTGTCTGGTCTGTGAGATGACCTAGAATTCCAAGTGCGGCAAAAGCTGAAACAATGTCAATTGATGCAGAAATAACAAGTTTCCAGTTTGGTCTGCACCACAAAATCCATGAAATCCAGGTGGTACATTTGCTTTCACTGACCCCAATGGTGTTGGCTTCCTCGTGGGAGGTTTCAAGGTGATCTACATTGATGTTATTGCAGAACACGTTTTGCCGTGAAGTCACAATAATTGTCTTTGGGTTATCATGAAAGTTGATTTGGACTTTGCTAGCGAGGTAAACCGTGAAAATGCACCACTCCGAACCTGACTGTATAAGAGCCACTTCCACCGTTGCAGCCACTGGTGCTGGAATCGTAGATTACGCTTGCCTCGGGAAGAAAATATATAGTCTGCGTCAGGAACCCACGCGTTACAAAGGAGGTCCACGCGCTTCTCCATGGTTAACTGTTAAGAAAATAAAAATCTATTCTATTTACTTCCGACTAGTCAATAACCATTACATGAGCATTATTATCATTTATAGACCAAAGTAAAGGGCGTATATAACCGATGCGTCTGTTTGTTTGTTTGTTGGTTGGTTGGTTGGTTGGTTGGTTGGTGGGTTGGTCTTGAACTGTACGAGAAAAATGTATTAGGTGATCTGCCTCTTGATCTATAATGACGAGGCTGTCATTCAAACCAAGGATTTTAAATTGTTACTAGACATCTGAATTCTGAATAAAATGTATGATTAAGATTAGGCTCGAATACTGGATGTGTGGGTTTTTGGAAAGCACAATGGCATGTGATGCTCACCTGGACCATTATCATTTACATTGAATTAATGAGTAGCATTTTAAAGGGACACTGCGACTAGCTGTACAGACGCCGGAGGATGGACGGACACCCGCCAGTCGCCATGCCATACGCTTCATTGGACATTCTTGCCAGATGAGCAAACAATATGGAACACAGTAATAAATTAGAACCTCTCACTCAAAGCTGGGGCCAGAATCAGATGAATGACCAGATTAGCAAGATATTCTAATATTAGAAGGCATTCAGAGATTGCGTACATCCGCCACACACGATTACCTCCTAATAATTGATCTGTATAAAGGTCATCAGCCCAGCGACCTGAACCAATTTCCAGCATATTTTATTAAGCATTTAATAATAAAACCGGCCTCCTTAGTGGTCTAGAGGAATGTCCATTCGCAGACAGAGAAAAGACTCATTTTGGAGATTTACAATTGGAATAACTGCTCCGATATACACGTCAGTCATAGCTGGTCCGATATCCACGCCAGTCATTCCAGTGGTAAATCTTAAAAAGATAGTCTTCTCTTGGCCTGCAAATAGACATTCAAAAAGCAAATATTTTGATTTTCAGGAACAAATTTAGTCACTAAAGGGTTAAACTGTTTAATCCATTACGTCACAGAATCTCAATTTTAAAATGGTTAGATACAATTAGACGAGCTATGTTAATTTGAAATTAATTTAACTGGAAACTCCCACAACTCGTTATAGGCCTATTCAAGACTCATTGAGGTGTAATACAAATTTATTTCGAAATTGCGTTATTTAATTTTTAATGTGGTAACTGTAAGACTCTACTAGTGCTAGTAGCCATAGTTGCTTGCTTAATTATAGCGGATCTCTCGTATTATTTGTTAATCTTGTCTATCGGGGTTGTTGGGGGGGGGGGGGTATTGCGAACGTAATACCAAAACTAGGCGGCATATGCCGTTGAAGCAGCGGCCTTTTAGGATTGGTGAATTACATACCAATTGAAAATTGGGGAAGGGGTCTAAACTAAATCTCGTCTTGCAAAGCACATTCTTAGGGGTAACCCACTGTTAGCCACATAGATAATTTGGTTGAATTTCACCCATCAGCTTGGGAGGAGTTAGCGTGACGGACAGTTAGACAATTAATTTGACCTTTTGACTCCTGTCACGGTGCCTTGAGGGCGGAGCCTAATCAAAATGTCGCCTTGCAAAGGGCATCCTCTGGGTATCCCACATACCAAAGTTGGTTCAATTCCACTAAACAGTTGGAGAGGAGTTAGCGTAATGGACAGACAGACGGGTGGACGGACGGGTGGACGGTCTTTGCTGTAGGATGGATGTAATGATGGTAGAGAAGCATCCTGTTACGTCTCATTGTGATCGGATAACCCATTGATGAATTAAATACTGTATCGTTTGAAAAAACCCATTTTGAACGAAATCCTTAACGTTGAATGTGTGAGCCTCATGGAGTAATGGAATGAGGGACAGACAGACGGGCTAACAAAGGTTCGCATGGTGTAGGATGGATGCAATGATGGCATAGAAGCATCCTGTTTCATTGTGATCGGACAACTCATTGATCCTTTATATTTCAATTAAAAAAACAATACATTTTGAGGGTGGAATTAGGTAACGGACTAACAATTAAAGGCTCCTATAGTCGTAGGCCCTATGGAGCTGCTCGACGATCGCGGCTAATTAAAATTCATGCGTTTATGTCACTGTCATTATTGTACAAATACTCTTAGAAACTCACTTTCCTAGATTCATCTGAGTCATCTCCACAGAAGAGGCCAATGTCGTTAGCATGTTGTGCCGTTGGCACTTCAGCAGCACATTGTACAGTGACTGGAGTCGCTAATACAGTTTCCGTATTCATAAGCTGTGGCAGTAAATTGTTAGACGTACTGGCTCTGATATCATTGTTTATTACGGAGGTACAACCAGCGTCACGAGAAGGTTTAAAAAAACGAATAAATTGTTGTCTTCTGCCGTCTTTTATCACCCATTTTAAACAGTTACACTGATACATACGATAATACGAACACGCATTGCTTTCTGACAGCGCTTGTAGGTCAGCCAATGCGGAGACAGCATCAATGCTACAAGGCACGTGACTACGGCGATATGCGCGTGGCCGCTGGTAGACAATGAGGTCAATTGTCTAGCCTGACTGGCCGTGTTTCTCACTGTTTCTATATGCAGTGATCTCACTTGCGCACATAGGCTGATTTTATTGTGACTTAGACTTAGATTTTAAAATTTTTTGCCAGGCCCATGGGGGGGGGGGGGGTGATCTAACACCCAAAACACCCCCTTAGCTACGCCCCTGCATTGGCTTCTTCAGAGAGTCTTGCTAAATCCGGTGCAAGGAGAAAGAAGCATTCACATGCAGTGGGATTTTGTGTAATGTTCATCACTCCGCTGATGAGTTTCATGAGCAGAACAGAATCTGTTTTTTATTGACAACTAAATTTCTATTTTGGAATTCCTGCCATATTTGGAGATCTACTGTACACTGGAACAAGCCTGGGATACGGTTGTTTATGTAGGTATGATTACTGCATTCTGTGGCTGTAGTAG
Organism: Chaetoderma sp. LZ-2023a; assembly: GCA_034401795.1. Lineage (NCBI taxonomy): Eukaryota > Metazoa > Mollusca > Caudofoveata > Chaetodermatida > Chaetodermatidae > Chaetoderma > Chaetoderma sp. LZ-2023a. The sequence goes on along the minus strand of CM067373.1, from coordinate 164,917,291 downwards.
TCGAAATATCATACAGCTGCGATCAGCCCTTCTTCGCTTTTGCCCTCTGTGTCTTGTCCTCAGCCGAAATCCTTAGCTTCCTCAGGTCCATTCCTGACTTGAGTTTACCAAGTCATACTTTCTTGAGATCACCTCGTAGCATGCTTAGCAGATTTATGCAATGGCGTCCTCTCCTGGCTTTGTATTTGTTGGCTCCGAGTAAGGTGGATTCCAAGGCTCTCTGTGCTGGTGTCTCTTCCGGCATCCTTAGCATTTGATGTTATTTGATGTTATTGCAGAACACGTTTTGCCGTGAAGTCACAATAATTGTCTTTGGGTTATCATGAAAGTTGATTTGGACTTTGCTAGCGAGGTAAACCGTGAAAATGCACCACTCCGAACCTGACTGTATAAGAGCCACTTCCACCGTTGCAGCCACTGGTGCTGGAATCGTAGATTACGCTTGCCTCGGGAAGAAAATATATAGTCTGCGTCAGGAACCCACGCGTTACAAAGGAGGTCCACGCGCTTCTCCATGGTTAACTGTTAAGAAAATAAAAATCTATTCTATTTACTTCCGACTAGTCAATAACCATTACATGAGCATTATTATCATTTATAGACCAAAGTAAAGGGCGTATATAACCGATGCGTCTGTTTGTTTGTTTGTTGGTTGGTTGGTTGGTTGGTTGGTTGGTGGGTTGGTCTTGAACTGTACGAGAAAAATGTATTAGGTGATCTGCCTCTTGATCTATAATGACGAGGCTGTCATTCAAACCAAGGATTTTAAATTGTTACTAGACATCTGAATTCTGAATAAAATGTATGATTAAGATTAGGCTCGAATACTGGATGTGTGGGTTTTTGGAAAGCACAATGGCATGTGATGCTCACCTGGACCATTATCATTTACATTGAATTAATGAGTAGCATTTTAAAGGGACACTGCGACTAGCTGTACAGACGCCGGAGGATGGACGGACACCCGCCAGTCGCCATGCCATACGCTTCATTGGACATTCTTGCCAGATGAGCAAACAATATGGAACACAGTAATAAATTAGAACCTCTCACTCAAAGCTGGGGCCAGAATCAGATGAATGACCAGATTAGCAAGATATTCTAATATTAGAAGGCATTCAGAGATTGCGTACATCCGCCACACACGATTACCTCCTAATAATTGATCTGTATAAAGGTCATCAGCCCAGCGACCTGAACCAATTTCCAGCATATTTTATTAAGCATTTAATAATAAAACCGGCCTCCTTAGTGGTCTAGAGGAATGTCCATTCGCAGACAGAGAAAAGACTCATTTTGGAGATTTACAATTGGAATAACTGCTCCGATATACACGTCAGTCATAGCTGGTCCGATATCCACGCCAGTCATTCCAGTGGTAAATCTTAAAAAGATAGTCTTCTCTTGGCCTGCAAATAGACATTCAAAAAGCAAATATTTTGATTTTCAGGAACAAATTTAGTCACTAAAGGGTTAAACTGTTTAATCCATTACGTCACAGAATCTCAATTTTAAAATGGTTAGATACAATTAGACGAGCTATGTTAATTTGAAATTAATTTAACTGGAAACTCCCACAACTCGTTATAGGCCTATTCAAGACTCATTGAGGTGTAATACAAATTTATTTCGAAATTGCGTTATTTAATTTTTAATGTGGTAACTGTAAGACTCTACTAGTGCTAGTAGCCATAGTTGCTTGCTTAATTATAGCGGATCTCTCGTATTATTTGTTAATCTTGTCTATCGGGGTTGTTGGGGGGGGGGTATTGCGAACGTAATACCAAAACTAGGCGGCATATGCCGTTGAAGCAGCGGCCTTTTAGGATTGGTGAATTACATACCAATTGAAAATTGGGGAAGGGGTCTAAACTAAATCTCGTCTTGCAAAGCACATTCTTAGGGGTAACCCACTGTTAGCCACATAGATAATTTGGTTGAATTTCACCCATCAGCTTGGGAGGAGTTAGCGTGACGGACAGTTAGACAATTAATTTGACCTTTTGACTCCTGTCACGGTGCCTTGAGGGCGGAGCCTAATCAAAATGTCGCCTTGCAAAGGGCATCCTCTGGGTATCCCACATACCAAAGTTGGTTCAATTCCACTAAACAGTTGGAGAGGAGTTAGCGTAATGGACAGACAGACGGGTGGACGGACGGGTGGACGGTCTTTGCTGTAGGATGGATGTAATGATGGTAGAGAAGCATCCTGTTACGTCTCATTGTGATCGGATAACCCATTGATGAATTAAATACTGTATCGTTTGAAAAAACCCATTTTGAACGAAATCCTTAACGTTGAATGTGTGAGCCTCATGGAGTAATGGAATGAGGGACAGACAGACGGGCTAACAAAGGTTCGCATGGTGTAGGATGGATGCAATGATGGCATAGAAGCATCCTGTTTCATTGTGATCGGACAACTCATTGATCCTTTATATTTCAATTAAAAAAACAATACATTTTGAGGGTGGAATTAGGTAACGGACTAACAATTAAAGGCTCCTATAGTCGTAGGCCCTATGGAGCTGCTCGACGATCGCGGCTAATTAAAATTCATGCGTTTATGTCACTGTCATTATTGTACAAATACTCTTAGAAACTCACTTTCCTAGATTCATCTGAGTCATCTCCACAGAAGAGGCCAATGTCGTTAGCATGTTGTGCCGTTGGCACTTCAGCAGCACATTGTACAGTGACTGGAGTCGCTAATACAGTTTCCGTATTCATAAGCTGTGGCAGTAAATTGTTAGACGTACTGGCTCTGATATCATTGTTTATTACGGAGGTACAACCAGCGTCACGAGAAGGTTTAAAAAAACGAATAAATTGTTGTCTTCTGCCGTCTTTTATCACCCATTTTAAACAGTTACACTGATACATACGATAATACGAACACGCATTGCTTTCTGACAGCGCTTGTAGGTCAGCCAATGCGGAGACAGCATCAATGCTACAAGGCACGTGACTACGGCGATATGCGCGTGGCCGCTGGTAGACAATGAGGTCAATTGTCTAGCCTGACTGGCCGTGTTTCTCACTGTTTCTATATGCAGTGATCTCACTTGCGCACATAGGCTGATTTTATTGTGACTTAGACTTAGATTTTAAAATTTTTTGCCAGGCCCATGGGGGGGGGGGGGTGATCTAACACCCAAAACACCCCCTTAGCTACGCCCCTGCATTGGCTTCTTCAGAGAGTCTTGCTAAATCCGGTGCAAGGAGAAAGAAGCATTCACATGCAGTGGGATTTTGTGTAATGTTCATCACTCCGCTGATGAGTTTCATGAGCAGAACAGAATCTGTTTTTTATTGACAACTAAATTTCTATTTTGGAATTCCTGCCATATTTGGAGATCTACTGTACACTGGAACAAGCCTGGGATACGGTTGTTTATGTAGGTATGATTACTGCATTCTGTGGCTGTAGTAGTCGAAATATCATACAGCTGCGATCAGCCCTTCTTCGCTTTTGCCCTCTGTGTCTTGTCCTCAGCCGAAATCCTTAGCTTCCTCAGGTCCATTCCTGACTTGAGTTTACCAAGTCATACTTTCTTGAGATCACCTCGTAGCATGCTTAGCAGATTTATGCAATGGCGTCCTCTCCTGGCTTTGTATTTGTTGGCTCCGAGTAAGGTGGATTCCAAGGCTCTCTGTGCTGGTGTCTCTTCCGGCATCCTTAGCATTTGATGTTATTTGATGTTATTGCAGAACACGTTTTGCCGTGAAGTCACAATAATTGTCTTTGGGTTATCATGAAAGTTGATTTGGACTTTGCTAGCGAGGTAAACCGTGAAAATGCACCACTCCGAACCTGACTGTATAAGAGCCACTTCCACCGTTGCAGCCACTGGTGCTGGAATCGTAGATTACGCTTGCCTCGGGAAGAAAATATATAGTCTGCGTCAGGAACCCACGCGTTACAAAGGAGGTCCACGCGCTTCTCCATGGTTAACTGTTAAGAAAATAAAAATCTATTCTATTTACTTCCGACTAGTCAATAACCATTACATGAGCATTATTATCATTTATAGACCAAAGTAAAGGGCGTATATAACCGATGCGTCTGTTTGTTTGTTTGTTGGTTGGTTGGTTGGTTGGTTGGTTGGTGGGTTGGTCTTGAACTGTACGAGAAAAATGTATTAGGTGATCTGCCTCTTGATCTATAATGACGAGGCTGTCATTCAAACCAAGGATTTTAAATTGTTACTAGACATCTGAATTCTGAATAAAATGTATGATTAAGATTAGGCTCGAATACTGGATGTGTGGGTTTTTGGAAAGCACAATGGCATGTGATGCTCACCTGGACCATTATCATTTACATTGAATTAATGAGTAGCATTTTAAAGGGACACTGCGACTAGCTGTACAGACGCCGGAGGATGGACGGACACCCGCCAGTCGCCATGCCATACGCTTCATTGGACATTCTTGCCAGATGAGCAAACAATATGGAACACAGTAATAAATTAGAACCTCTCACTCAAAGCTGGGGCCAGAATCAGATGAATGACCAGATTAGCAAGATATTCTAATATTAGAAGGCATTCAGAGATTGCGTACATCCGCCACACACGATTACCTCCTAATAATTGATCTGTATAAAGGTCATCAGCCCAGCGACCTGAACCAATTTCCAGCATATTTTATTAAGCATTTAATAATAAAACCGGCCTCCTTAGTGGTCTAGAGGAATGTCCATTCGCAGACAGAGAAAAGACTCATTTTGGAGATTTACAATTGGAATAACTGCTCCGATATACACGTCAGTCATAGCTGGTCCGATATCCACGCCAGTCATTCCAGTGGTAAATCTTAAAAAGATAGTCTTCTCTTGGCCTGCAAATAGACATTCAAAAAGCAAATATTTTGATTTTCAGGAACAAATTTAGTCACTAAAGGGTTAAACTGTTTAATCTATTACGTCACAGAATCTCAATTTTAAAATGGTTAGATACAATTAGACGAGCTATGTTAATTTGAAATTAATTTAACTGGAAACTCCCACAACTCGTTATAGGCCTATTCAAGACTCATTGAGGTGTAATACAAATTTATTTCGAAATTGCGTTATTTAATTTTTAATGTGGTAACTGTAAGACTCTACTAGTGCTAGTAGCCATAGTTGCTTGCTTAATTATAGCGGATCTCTCGTATTATTTGTTAATCTTGTCTATCGGGGTTGTTGGGGGGGAGGTATTGCGAACGTAATACCAAAACTAGGCGGCATATGCCGTTGAAGCAGCGGCCTTTTAGGATTGGTGAATTACATACCAATTGAAAATTGGGGAAGGGGTCTAAACTAAATCTCGTCTTGCAAAGCACATTCTTAGGGGTAACCCACTGTTAGCCACATAGATAATTTGGTTGAATTTCACCCATCAGCTTGGGAGGAGTTAGCGTGACGGACAGTTAGACAATTAATTTGACCTTTTGACTCCTGTCACGGTGCCTTGAGGGCGGAGCCTAATCAAAATGTCGCCTTGCAAAGGGCATCCTCTGGGTATCCCACATACCAAAGTTGGTTCAATTCCACTAAACAGTTGGAGAGGAGTTAGCGTAATGGACAGACAGACGGGTGGACGGACGGGTGGACGGTCTTTGCTGTAGGATGGATGTAATGATGGTAGAGAAGCATCCTGTTAAGTCTCATTGTGATCGGATAACCCATTGATGAATTAAATACTGTATCGTTTGAAAAACCCCATTTTGAACGAAATCCTTAACGTTGAATGTGTGAGCCTCATGGAGTAATGGAATGAGGGACAGACAGACGGGCTAACAAAGGTTCGCATGGTGTAGGATGGATGCAATGATGGCATAGAAGCATCCTGTTTCATTGTGATCGGACAACTCATTGATCCTTTATATTTCAATTAAAAAAACAATACATTTTGAGGGTGGAATTAGGTAACGGACTAACAATTAAAGGCTCCTATAGTCGTAGGCCCTATGGAGCTGCTCGACGATCGCGGCTAATTAAAATTCATGCGTTTATGTCACTGTCATTATTGTACAAATACTCTTAGAAACTCACTTTCCTAGATTCATCTGAGTCATCTCCACAGAAGAGGCCAATGTCGTTAGCATGTTGTGCCGTTGGCACTTCAGCAGCACATTGTACAGTGACTGGAGTCGCTAATACAGTTTCCGTATTCATAAGCTGTGGCAGTAAATTGTTAGACGTACTGGCTCTGATATCATTGTTTATTACGGAGGTACAACCAGCGTCACGAGAAGGTTTAAAAAAACGAATAAATTGTTGTCTTCTGCCGTCTTTTATCACCCATTTTAAACAGTTACACTGATACATACGATAATACGAACACGCATTGCTTTCTGACAGCGCTTGTAGGTCAGCCAATGCGGAGACAGCATCAATGCTACAAGGCACGTGACTACGGCGATATGCGCGTGGCCGCTGGTAGACAATGAGGTCAATTGTCTAGCCTGACTGGCCGTGTTTCTCACTGTTTCTATATGCAGTGATCTCACTTGCGCACATAGGCTGATTTTATTGTGACTTAGACTTAGATTTTAAAATTTTTTGCCAGGCCCCTGGGGGGGGGGGTTGATCTAACACCCAAAACACCCCCTTAGCTACGCCCCTGCATTGGCTTCTTCAGAGAGTCTTGCTAAATCCGGTGCAAGGAGAAAGAAGCATTCACATGCAGTGGGATTTTGTGTAATGTTCATCACTCCGCTGATGAGTTTCATGAGCAGAACATAATCTGTTTTTTATTGACAACTAAATTTCTATTTTGGAATTCCTGCCATATTTGGAGATCTACTGTACACTGGAACAAGCCTGGGATACGGTTGTTTATGTAGGTATGATTACTGCATTCTGTGGCTGTAGTAGTCGAAATATCATACAGCTGCGATCAGCCCTTCTTCGCTTTTGCCCTCTGTGTCTTGTCCTCAGCCGAAATCCTTAGCTTCCTCAGGTCCATTCCTGACTTGAGTTTACCAAGTCATACTTTCTTGAGATCACCTCGTAGCATGCTTAGCAGATTTATGCAATGGCGTCCTCTCCTGGCTTTGTATTTGTTGGCTCCGAGTAAGGTGGATTCCAAGGCTCTCTGTGCTGGTGTCTCTTCCGGCATCCTTAGCACATGGCCAAACATGGACCGTCTTTGCTGGGTGACTTTTACAGACAGCGACGCCATATTACACATCTAGTGAATCATTGGAAAGTATGCTGTCTGGCCATCAGTGTCCAGTGATGGTGCGTAGGTGTTTGCGATGGCAGGCATCGAGTGTGTCTAGAGCTGCCTTAGGAGCTGCCCAGCTGTTACAGTTATACAGCATCAAGGATACGCAGGTTGGAATGTATAAACGCAGCCTTTTTGTCAAGGGCATCTTTGATCTACGAATCAATATCTTCCAGAAGGACTAGAAAGCTATGTTCCACATGACGCAGCGTGCAGCAATATCAGCAGTACTGCAAAACAGTGAGCCCAGGATTTTATCTTTCCTCCATGGTTCATCAAGGGGTTCCTTTTCCTCGTCTATGAAGTCCACATTGTCGGCATATTCCATCTCTAATGGCATACCCAACATTACTACTGCGGGTGGGGTGGGGTAGGGGTTGGTCTTGTAGAACTTTCCCGCACGGATTTCAATGCAGCAGCAATGTAATAGGTGAAAAGCACTTGTGGGGAGCCGATTTCTACAGACTTCACTGACTTGAATCGTACTCTCAGCTTGGGGTCAGCAAGCAGTAGTCTCACTAGCCGTAGCTCATCTTCATTGCAACTGCTCAGTAGTATAGTATGGATCTTTGAGAGTGTAATTGTGTCGAAGGCTCGTGACATGTCAATGCCCATTTTGTGGAAATCCCAGGGTGTGGACATGACTACCGACGCAAGCATGCGTTGAGCCCATACACTGTCTGCGCAGCTGCATCCACGTTTGAAGCCACTTTGACATGATCCGAAGAAGTCATAGATCTTGCCTCGGAAGTGGCATAGAGTAACATTGAATAATATTTTCTGTATGCTTTTGAGGAGCACAATTGGCCGCAGATTGGCTGGGAGGCAGGTGGCTACTTGGGCTTGGGTAGTGCAATCATGGTGCCTTGGCCTACAATGTCGATGGGAATGTGCAGCATAAAGCTGAATTGATTAGGTGCGTGATCGGTTTTGAGATAATGAATAATGTCATTTGCATATTTGAATAGTTCATTGCCCATGCCATCAGGTCCAGATGCACGTCCATTTTTCAGGGCTTTAAGTGCCTTCTCAGCTTCAGGTATGGCCTGAGGTCTCCTGAGAACTGGTGCAAGGGCTCATCATCGTTGTCCGCTTTTCTCTGGTCAGTCCCAATAAAGTGTTCTTCAGAGTTGTGTACAGTGAGTGGTGGTGTGTAGTCAGTAACTCTCAGAGCTCGGGCTGCCCGAAACATTTTGTGACAGTCATCCATGACAGTGATTTCATCTGCTAAGGAATCTGCTTGATGAATAGCAATATCTTTTAAGCGTTTGCTAATGTGACGCAGAATATTATTGCACTCCCGGCATAGTTTGGTGCAGTCTTCACTTTTACCACTTTGAGAGATGCGCAGCCGTAACGTCTTTGCTGACAGTTTTACTACTAGAGGGGCGTCAGTATACCTAGTTCGGTTGTTTTTAAGAACACATACGGTGATGGTAGCTGATAATTGCATAGATTACAATATTTGGGTTGGGGATTCGTTTGGATCGAATCAGACGTCGATGTTGGCTATCTGCTTCCCTAGGGTGTTTTTATGACATTTGAGTGTCAGTGTCGCTGAAGAGCTTGGGTAGTTTGTAAGTGACTCCTTCTTTCCTGGTATGGCGTTTATATATGTAAAATCATCTGTTGTTTATCATATGTAAAATATGTCAAGAGAAGCAAGATGTGTAATGCCAAAGACTTTCCCGTGAGGCACTGATAAACATGAAGATGAGCATGACCATTTACATATATTGCCAACAAATCTGAAAAATGATGTGTATTTCCCATTCATTCATCATACACGTTCATCTTTACAGAGATATCCTGCATTTCTATAGTACCCACAGGCATACAATGGTGCTTTCTGTATCTCATGTGTCTGTAATACATGACAACTTGTATCTAAATTTATTTCTGCCATTGTGCAAGTATCACGCAGCTCATGGTACATGAAAGAAACTGCTCTTGGTAAAGATCGAAGAGTGCTTGAACAGTAGTGATATGAGCATCTAGAGACCTCTTTATATGCTTGCCCTTTAGAATCGTGTTGTAACAGGTCCATAGCGTGTGGCTTCCAAAGGAGGTATGTGGGCACCTATCTCTGCAACTCTTTCTAGAACTGCATTTGCAAGCTGTGTTTCAAGCCTCAGGACACGCCCATAGTCAACAGAAAGTCCAAATACATGTAATAGGTCTAGTCGTTTTTTACTGCGGGTAGCTTCGTGTATTGTAATAAACAGCGCAAGGATTGAGGTCATTCATCTTTGTGTCTAAATAAAGAAGATTTCGGCATCTACGATATTAACAATGCATGCTGACAAAGTTGTTTAGAAATAGGTTTGCGTAGTATAGAAGCACTTTGAAATAGTATCTGTATATCACTTTCTGTATCTTTTGGCCGGGCTGCAATTGCTGCATTGCGAGCAACCATTCAGCATACTAGTTCAGATTTATTTCTACATTTTGGTTTCCTAAGCTGTACATCATTAATATTTGTGACTATAACATCCTTTACGCGTTTGCGATGACAGGTATGAAACTAATTTGACTGGACGCTGTTGCTGCCATAGGTAGCAACATAGCCCAGTCAAATTAGTTCCAAAATATTCAATGGCTTACCTGTATAGTTTTCTAGAAATTGATAGTCGGAGAGTTCAGAGATCGTTCGATCCATCCCAACCCGAGCGAGGTGTGGGTGGAGCTTAGCTAGAGATGGGCGGGGCATAGCTAAAACTGGAAGGTCCATTGGCTTTAATAATGCAGAATGTACAGCGCATGAGAAATCGTCTTCCTCCATGTGAAGGCTTGACAAAACTACAAGTAGACCTTCATTTGCTTCAAGGTATTGACCCTAAATCCTCTGTCTTGGATAAGATGACCTTATTATTGTGGGACGACACATAGGAATCTATGCTACTTATTTTCTTCCAATGATTGACATGAACATTATTTCTCATAACTGTATATACAGTACTTTGAACTTTATATGTACAGAAGCTGAAAGCGTTGAGGTGCCTGTGATCAGTGTATGTGGATAAAAGAACAAGACATCGCCTGAAAGTAGAGAGCAAGAACGGTCAAGCTTTGGCTTATGCTCATAGGCATGGCAAACATGGAATCTATATTGGCGGAAAGGGCAGGCAACACGTTCTGGACACAATAAATATGTAAAGTGTGCCAGAGTCTATGTTCAACAAACGAAACATCTAGAAGAACAATGTCCGATTGTGTACAATAAGATGGGCGATGATTTAGTTCACTCTTAGACGGCAGGAGAAACCATAGGAGAAAATGCCGGTGGCGTTTGGACAGCTATGTTCATAGAGCAATAGCGTATGAAATCCGAGGCGGAGTAACACATGGTGGGGGGAATAAATGACACCCGACGAGCATTGGGGATTTTAAGTCATGCTGCATGCAATGAATGCATATATGGTATGTCCACTCTCCATGAGTTCCTTGTATAGTTAGCGATCAATACGTCGACATGTTTTATGCTAGAATGACAAGAGACTCGAAAGACCTAAATAAGGTTCTGCAGTTTTCAACACCTCATAACCCCTTTCCTCAGTACTATTACGTGTTGACTAAAATATTATATGGAATAACAGGCAGTCATCAAAAGACAACAGCATGTGATGAAGAATAGATTGGAAGATACAAACATGATAAACTGACAGGCACGTCGCTTAGCAGTGAGACCATGTCAAAAGCAGACCAAGCGATAACTATGAAAGTGCTTAAGAAAAGTGTTCGTATTAGCGGTGAAACTCATCATATTGGCACGCGTCTAATGATCTAACGCATGCTTGTGCGTATGCCATTAAACACGGATTTGCAGGAGTTGTGCAATAAATCTAAACTATCCCCAATTCTACAACATTTTTTGATTCGGCAACGCATTCCAAGGGAAAGGCCGACAAGTCGTCTCTAGCAAAATGTTTGGACGCTATACTTGCTATGTTCTTGAAGGTGGTGTATTCACTCAGATAATGCCATGGTCAAAGGCAGTCACATTTGTTCTTCGATGTTATGAAAATTATGTGGACCAGGATTACGCAACGACTACCGTTGTTTTGGATTGCAATGGATCTTCAAAAACTAAAGATGGCAAAAATACAAGGAGAGCAAATCTTCGGTAGCAGTTGCATTTGAGCAGACGTCGTTATGACCGTAAATGCATAGTTGTTAAGTTAATTAATCAACCGCCCGCCCGCCAGCCTGTCCACCGGCCCGCTCGTCTGTCCACCAGTCCGCCCACTCAACCACGCGATCGCCATCCCACCAGCCCACACGCTAGCACAGCCGCCCATACGCCCACTAGTGTGTAGACTCGCCCACATCATCTTTCCCTCCATCCCTCTTTCCATCCCTCCCTCCCTCGCTCTCTCTCTCTCTCCCTCCCTCTCTCTCTCTCTCTCTCTCTCTCTCTCTCTCTCTCTCTCTCTCTCTCTCTTTCTCTCTCTCTCATTTTTGAATCTCTCGCTCCTTCGCTAGTTCCCTCACTCCCTCAGTTACTTGATTGCTCGCTCGCTCGATCGCTCGCTCGCTTGCTCGCTCTCTTGTTCGCTGGTCGCCCGCCCACCTAGCCGCCTGCCCGCCCGCTCACAAGCCAGCCCACCGACCCACCCGGCGAAGCTCTCACACACCTACCCTCCCAGCCACGCAACCACGCACACACAGACCCAGCCAGCCATCAACCAACTGACCCATCCAACAATGCTCCCACCCATCCACGCTCCCACTTACCCACCCACCCACACACCCACCTTTCCAGACACCCACCAATGCACCCAGCCACCCACACACCAACTCACCACATTCGCTCCTCCGCCTGCCCGCTCGCTCATCCTCCCGCCCTCACCGCACGCACGCACGCAAGAACACAGACGAGCGTTTGCATAGTTCGAGCAAGTAGGTACAGAATTTCAAGACAGCCATACAGGCAAGTTGTTGAATATTTTGAAATTAATTTAACTTCATCCAATAGGACATTTATTGAACTGCTAATTATTTTTACCATTTGATCATTATGGTGCAGAGGGCGAAAGAACCTGGTTTTATTATGGTGTTTGTGGTAAGAATACAAGTTAACAATTTCATCGATTAAGCCAAGATACTTCATTTTGAAATTTTTCAAAATATTCAACACATTCACCATGTAATTGGGTTGACATTAAAATATCCGGGCTTGTTACACTTTTTGTGTGACAATGTACATATAGCACAATATTGCAAAATTCTGAATATTAATGTTCAAATTTTATTTGCGGCCAGCAACTAGTATACGTTCGACTGTCCTTGTCTGTGGGTCGGTCGGTCGGTCTGAAGAATGTATTAGCCGTTTTTGACAAAGCTGTCAGGGTCACAACTGTAGCTTCTCGCACATGTTTTGTTAAAAGTCATGAAACATCCTACCTTATGGGTCTGCAAAATATGTGTCTCAACATCAGTAAGATCAATATAACTTACAACATATATTTTGCATGGGTCAATAAAAGATAATTTCTGTGTCCAGCACTGCCAAGCCTGCCATTAACAATATACGAGAATGCCATTTGAGGCAAGTTAAATACATTTTTTCAGAGAGGATTGACATGGAAGCAGACAATTAACCAGAGGTGAATCTAAATAGTAATTGGCTTTCTGCTTTTCATGCTATACTTTGACATGGCTTAGCAGTGATGGCGGTATTTTGCCGATTTAGACATTGGAATCCACATTTGACATTAAATATCGTGACCAAATGAAGAGCAAATCAGGTTTCAATGATTTTTCTGACAATACATTTTAATAAGCCATAATTAGATGTTCAAATTACCATTGTTTTGTTGGTATTTTCAAAACACACTAATAAAAAGGTGATTTGACATAAAAATGACAATTACTGACATCCAAAACTTTACCTGATGATATAATTCTATAGTTTAAATATATTGTCGACTAAAATGCCGTCCCTACACTACACCAAAAATAATTTCTATGGGAATCTTTTACCGTTAATCATTTTAACTATTGTACCCGGTTCTATTGGGCACCTTTATTAGCCCTTTTAATAGCAACCCTTTTAAATACAAACTGATTTCTGCATCTAGATATTGTCACGGATATCCACGGATATCCACACGTACGTTTTGTACTTGCTAAGGTGTCTTGCTATGAGAGTGTATATCCACAGCAGCGCAGATAATAAAAGGAAGATAATTCAACGGCCTGCTCCTGCCTCAAGCAGAATTGCGGGACTTGCAATCAAATAATTTATTCAGACGTCATTGGCGATGGCAATTTATCAATCATGTAAATAATCTACGGATTGGTCGACTAAATAATAACGTGGTGGAATTGTGTGATTCTGGTCCTTAAAACCAACAAAAAGTCAATGAATTTGGCAGTGTGAATGGAGTAGAAAGCAGGTACTTCACTAGGGCTTATCGTGTGAGTCATGCTAGGAGACGACATCATGGTTTCGTCCATATGCAACATAATATGCAAAAAGCGTTTCTTTCTATGTATAAATGGCCAACGTCACAGAGCTGCTTCGCCACGTTCTAGCTTTCAAATTTAATCACCATATTTTGGCGACCCTATTTGTGTCATCTTCCGTTCTGAATCCCCATTCCCATGTGCTTGTAATAATCTCTCTAAGCTCGTGGTCTGAGCTTCAAACAACTACGGTTTCTTTGTAGACTAATTATAAAAAATCTCATAGCACGTGCAATGTAATTTCAACAACAATATTATAGTGCCCTCTATCAATAAACTTGTTGATGGCTACCATGCAATGCAGATTGGAAGCCGATCCGCACCTCATCAAGACCACTGTTCGCAATAGTGTCTCCTATAAATATGTATGCCACACGCCAGGCAGATGCTACGACTTCCGTCTGTAGTTGTCACTAAAATATTCGAGTTCTAGTTCCATTTCATAGAGATGTATGTACATGGCAACCATCACTGGATCAGAGACGCTTTGACAGATAAGGCTTTTGAGTTGGGATAGATTTTCAAACAATGTTAACAGCGCTGGCAATGCGAACGTGACGAAACGTATGACGTTTTCCCCACCCAATGTGCTAGATATATGCAAGTTGAGCTCGAATAACCTGTGTGAAACTGTGAATGGCAAGAATGCTGCACTGGAATATACTATTTGAATGGTTCAGGTGTCTAATTCCTCCATGTTGATGAGCAATTCATAGCAACTTTAGAATATTCACGATGATCTGGAGCCTTGGCGGGTGCATTGTCCAGATACTGCATTGTTGATTATGGAGTGGCAATTTGTCATGAGCGTTGGCGGTAGCATGTGACCAGCCAGGTGGGAGTCTGCAACAATCGCTTTCTTATGCTGCCCTGGCTTGAAATGTTTCCATGTGTGCCTTGAGTGTGCCCTTGTACGTATGATTACTGTATTCCGCAGCTGCAGTAGTAGTATAAACATCCTACAGATGCAATCAGTCCTTCTTCGCTTCTGACCACTGTGTCTTGTCATCAGCCACAATCTTGAGTGTACCGAGTCATGCTTTCCTGAGGTCAACTCGCACCACGCTTAACATATTTATGCAATGACGTGCCCTTGTATGGCCATTTATTTGACAGGGATGCAACTCTATGACAGCTGAGTGAACTCAACCTACACGTACCACTAGTCTTATAATATAGGTTATTTATATCTGTCATGCGGTATCTACTGACATAGCCCTGCTCCAGCCTTACTGCAGTTGAATTTATTTAGTTTTGCATCCATAAGTAGGTGCCCCTAAGAATGCAGGTACTTTTTTTAAAATGACATGGAGCTCAGCAGATAGATGTTATCAATATATTCTCTGGACTGCGGTGAAGGTTATTAATTAACTTAGATGACATATAGCGGTTGGCCTGAAAATACAGTTTTCTGTTAATTCTTTTAAGGGGTGAATGCAAGAAAAAATACACTTACCCTCAGAATGGTGATAGGCAATTCGGCTAATACTGTTGAGGAACCATAGCGATTCAAACCAAATTTGGCTCAATATTTTGAAACTCTCTTAAAGTTAAAACAAAAATGATTCTTTATCTGTAACTCTTTCCATTGATGTTCTCAAGATGCAGGCGGTCTGTCCATCAGACTGCTGTTTTTCCCAATAACATATCATGACAATACATATTTCGTTGCAAATACGATGTCTGTTGTCTCATTCCATAACCCATTCACAGCCAATTTATGCAAAAGTTTCTCTCAGAAAGAGAGCAAAATAGCAAAATGAACAAACAAACAATAAAATGGTTGATTTCCCTTTTACAGGTTACTCTTAACAGCAATCTTTATATTATTTCCAGGTGAATTCAAAATGAAGCCATCAGTTAGCATGATAATTATGCCGACGGTGCACTGCCATCGCTCAAGTACCAATTACAGAATACGTTAGCAACATATAAATGAAAAAGTAGAGCAGTTAAGAGACGGGGAGCAACATTGCATTGGGACCAATTGCATAGGTTAATATTGCACTCCAAACAAGGATCAACCCCTTGATCAAACATAAAAATTGCCATTCGTTTTAACTAGCATCTAATAGCTATGAGAATTTCCTATAGAAAGTACCCCTCTTGTCCGTTTTCACTGATGTACTGAAGAGATACATATGCGTTGCGTTCCATAGGGAAAACACAACAGAGCGCTCTGCTAAAATGCCTCTGCAGGAAAAATGTTTCTCCTATGGAACGATACGCTTTGTTAGAGCACTCTGCTATTTCCAAACATGTTTGGAGGTGGCTCGCGAAAAGCAAAACATGTTTTCAATCTGTGACGTAATTACACGCGAAATAACGTCATACGTCACAGAGGGATATATTACGTCATAAGCGTGTCGTGCAAAGGATGTTGGGATACCGTCTTCTTAGCAAACATTATAGTTCCAGATAGAATAGTTTTGTTCCCGAGTGCTCTAACAGAGTGGACCTATTGAAACTATTTGCACCCCCTATGGAACGCAAGGCTATTTAAATTCGGGGGTTAAGATTTGAAGAAAAATAAATTTGTCATCAAATAACTAGCCATCATGCATTTTGGCTTAGCTATTCACATAGCCTATCTGAGTAGGACAATAGATAATTCCCGACAGGGATTCCTTTTACTCTAGACCATCCTGTGCTGAAGTCTCGAGAACATCAAGACCAAAAGGTCCGAGTTATGAGAGAAAGGCAACGCAGATGCAAATTATGTTAACTGACTTATATTCCTTAAATTTTTCAGGATATTTGTGCAAATTAATATGAGTCCTGCTGTTTTATCTTAAATATTGTGGAAGAAAATACCGCTAATCTGTAATACAAGACGCTTCCCATCTATAGCCTAAGTCAATGGACCTTTCCAGTTTTTTCTATGCTCCGCCCACCTCTAGCTAAGCTCCACCCACACCTCGCTCGGTTTGGGATCGATCGATCCATGAACTCCCTGACTATCAAATTCCAGAAACCTATACAGGTAAGTTGTTTAATATTTTGAAACTAATTTGACTGGGTGCCGTTGCTGTCTATGACAACAACAGCGCCCAGTCAAATTAGTTTGAAAATAATCAATAACATGTTTATTAAATAGTAAAGACAATTTAAAATTAAGCATTCAGACGGACTAAATCGAGTCATTCATGACGTTATGATTACAACGTCATCCTACACGTCACGTAGTTGATTATGACGTCATATAACGTTATATGATGGGTGGATAACCTGGAAAGGTGAATTGAGTAAAGATCTACACCCTTAATAAAGATATTACTGCAGTTTATCTTACGCATTGTCCAAAATAAACCATAAACAGTGGCCATCTTGAAATCATATTTAACAGCCTGAGCTCACAATGTCAGTATTTTATTCCTTGCCCGAAAAATATGCCCATATACGCTGGAATTGGGGTCCTGGCACATTTACTGATTAAGATATTGACCAAAATAGGCACTAGATGGCGGCCATCTAGAAGTGCAAGATGGCCTCCAATAGCCCTCCATGTGACAAAATTTGTCAATGGATTTCTAGCAACTTGGTGGTAAATGCTAACTTAATATACTCAAAATTCTAACTGAACCAAATTAGAATGCAAAGTTATCATACTCTACAAGTACCCGACTATAAGGCCAATAGAGCGAGCCATTTCAAGCTATACCCCCGCCGAGCTTTAGCTAAGATCCACCCACATTTTACAGGCATTGCATTCGAGTGGAAACTTTGAAACCTTAAAATCACACTAAATATACAGATAAGCTGTTGAATATTTTGAAACTAACTTGACTGTGGACTATCGCGGTATATGGAAGCAACAACATCCAAGTGAAATTAGCTTCAAATTATTAAACAGAATGTTTATTAAATTGTAAATTCATCAAAGACATACAATTCGTGCACTTTGTGACGGACGTTTCTTCGATTTTCGCGAGAAGCTATACGTTGGTTTAATTATGCCGCCAGCTAACATGTGCCGTAATTGATTTTGACGTCAGATACCTTAGTAACAGATCGGATCTCTCCATTACAGTGATTTGAACACATTAGATAATTCAAGTATATTGCCAGTAAACCAATCCTGACTTGGACTAATTAACGCTAACGTGTAATCTGGATTTCACAGCGTAGATGTATGCCATACTTAGAAGCAGAGAATGGCCCTTTCTAAGTTTAGCTATGCCCCGCACACCTCTAGTTAAGCTCCACCCACACCTCGCTCGTGCTGGGATCGATCGATCCCTGAACTCCCTGGCTATCAATTTCCAGAAAACTATACAGGTAAGCTGTTGAATATTTTGAAACTAATATGACTGGGTGCTGTTGCTGCCATAGGCAAAATAGTTTCAAAGAATTCAACAGCATATTTCTTCAATAGTAAAAAAACAACGTGTCGGACTATTAAGCGTTAAAGACGGGATTAATTGAAAATTCATGACGTCATGATTATGACGTCAGCATACACGTCGCGTAGTTGATTATGACGTCATATGATTGAGTGAGGAAATGGATTCATGAATTCCCCGGTCGCCCGACTCGTTGTGGGTAGAATATAGGAACGATTCGCATTTTGTTTTTATAATATTGTTATATTAAGCTTAATATTGGAGTCTTAATTAGTGGTCATTAATTGAGTTCATGACGAATAATCTGACATCAGGCAATTAGGCAATTAAAAGCAAGAATATTTAAAGCATGTTTCTGGGTGTCACGTGGACAGCAATGTTTAGAAATATGGTATTATTAGATCACATTATAGTCTAGGAGAGGCTTAGAGTGAATGTCTATTAACGGTGCGTATTCACAGCAGAATGGCTGAAAATATAATTGTTAAAATTGTCGACTTTTAGAGGCTTAGGCAGTGTGTGCCTAGGTGAAATGAAACGAAATAAATCTATTAATAATTAAATATTCATTCTATAAAAATTAATATAACTTTTTAATTTGTGAAATTCAATTAGAGACACGAGTCCCTAATTCAGATGTACAACTAAGGTAATTATATTAATTTATGCGTATTGGAATCATAATATGTTAAGATTTATTTCGGTTCATTACATCTAGGTCCACAAATTAAGCCTCTAAAAGTATCAAATTTGACATTTTATTTTCAAGCATTCTGCTGTTAATATGCACATTTAAAGTAGTTGTTACACTAGTATTATGTTTTGTTCATGTACAATGATGTGCTATTAGCATGTCGATGTTTATCTTTAGATTTCAGATCATAAACACTCTCCTTTGAGCAAGAGCTTTTACAAGGTTAATCAATATGGCGTCATTTTGGCGTCATTGACCATTTAGAGTTTGTTAGAATATTAATCACCATCAATTATGACACAAAAGTTAAAGGGTCATTATGAAATACATTTTGTCCGATATCTTCTGAGGTCGTTTTAGACATCCTCATACATCAGACGCTCTTTCACTGTGGCATATCATATTCTGTTATTGAATGTTTGATTATCGCGACTTTTTCAACCGTTATTGAAGCATGACATACCTCAAAGGGTTTCGCCTGCCAACTGTGAAAGAGGACTTCCGCTGATGCACTTTGTTTCTCCGTATTAATGGCAAAGTGCGGTGATTCAGAGAAAAAATCCAAGCTCTCCACTGAGTACGATTGCATAGAGAGTTAATGTGGCAATGTAGAGAAGAACAAGGAAGGCAGTTCCACTGACGACGATATCAGCAGTGAATCGGTATCGGATAGTGGCAGTGACTAATGGAGTGATGATGTATATCTGAATAGCATTATATCAGATATACTGTACAGGGAACGAATACACAGATTTCGCGTGATCATTTACTACTCAATATTATTCATCTCATATTTAAACTTTCCAAAATTATATTTTTCATCTACTTTCAAGGTTGGACATTCCCTTTAGTCGTCAAACACTGTCTTACGCGCGTGCGTGCGTGCGTGTGTGCGTACATGCACGTGTGCGTGCATACACACGTACGTACATGTATGCTTGCGTGCTTGCGTGCATACGTACATGTGTGTGAGTGTCCGTGCCTCCATGCGTGTGCGTGCATGTGTGCATGCGGGCGTGTATACATTCCTGCCTGCCCGTATGCATGCATGCATGCTGGTCAGTTGGTTTGTCAGTCGGTAGGTTAGTCTGTCGTTCAGTTAGTCGGTCTGTCGTTCTGACAATGGTCGGTCAGTTGATTGATCGGTCGTTCGTTCCTTCAGTAAGTCAGGTAGTCAGTCAGTCGGTCGGTTGGTCGGTCGGTCGGTCGGTCGGTCGGTCGTCAGTCCGTCAGTCGATTGGGCTGGTCGGTCACTTAGACAGTCGGTCAGAGAGGCGGTATGTCATTCGGTCGATCGGTCGGTTGGCTGGTTGGTTGATTGCTAAGGAGATGCTATCTCATAAAGTATTGATGCGATTTGGCTAAACTTTTTACATAAAACGAACATTGCCATCAAAGAAGATATCCAGACTTTGATCTTGACCAGAACAATGGACGATCCGAATAGGATCAAAATCTAGATCTATGGATATCTCGGAAACTACTGGTCCGTATTGCCTCAAATTGTAAAATGTGACCAGGTGTGATATCCAGACTTTGACCTTGACCGGAGCAACTGTGTCGCACTTGATTCCACAAATTCAGAAAATCGAAAGTCTTACAAAGTGACAAAAAATAAACTGGAGGTCTTGCAATCTCTTTTAGCTATAGTTAATTATTTGTCAGTCCAAAGCATCTTTGTCAGTTTTGTGATGTGCAATGTCTTTGTAGTATTGGGATAATGTCGGGGGAATCTGTATGTAGATTATGAGACTATGGCCATCTCAAAATACACAATAATTCAAGGAGGGCGTAGATCATTGATCAAAGCTTGCATTCTCAGTAATTTATTATAATGAACATGTATACGCGTTAGAACAGATTTTCTTATAAGAAATGGTCTTCATAAATCGCCAGTAACCGCTAATGGAACATTCTGGGTTCTATATTGAAAACTGCGTAGCTGAATGATGATATTGTCATAGACAGCAATGTTGCTTTGAAACTGAATGCATACATAAATACTAAACAGAACTGATGCTTTACAAGGGAACACTTCATCTGCATGTGAAAGCGTTAATACCACGTTAGGAATAACACAATTGTATTAACAATTAGTCAACAATAAAGCGTTGCAAGGATTATTGCTTCGTCTATGGGATAAATACACATGTAAGAAATAAACCATATGTACAAGAAAATAAAGTACCTCTGTTGAGGTTATTTGCAAACGTGTCTATTTTATGCAGCGGCAAGGCTGTCCATTTAGAAAAAGGACATTTCTGAAATATGTTGGGATCGTCCATTTTTAACTATGCCCCACCCATTTCTAGCTAAGCTCCGTCCACCTGTTACGCGGGCTGGAATCGATTGATATACTTTGAACGCTGAATTCCTAGAATCTGTTTCAAGGTCATTATAGAGGTAAGCTGTTGAGTACATTGCAACTAATTTGACTAGAGCATGTTGCTGCCTTTGGCAGTAACAGCACAAGTTAAACTACTTTCAAAATATTTAACATAATGCTTATTAAATTGTAAATTTGTACACTTTAATTTCGGATGACCTTCTTGACGGACTTACAAGTACTAGTCGTCAGTTAATATGTGAGATATTTGAGTATGACTTCAAATCCTTGAGCGACAGATCGGATCTCCCCAATTGCTACCGCACATCACACGTCCTTGGAGTAAAAAATCATGCGACAGTACCCATTACACGTTTTATCGCAAAATGCATAATTTTTTTTTTTTTGAAGAAAACACGATTTCGAATAGTTTAAAAAATAATTCAGCTGGAAGCCGTTGATGCCGTAGCCAGCAACGGCTACCTATAATACAATTTTCAGAATTGCCAACATATTATATTTTACAGCCTAACTTGTCTATAACTTGAGCCAATGGATTCGATCTGTCACTCATGTATTTGGCATCACAGTAAGAAAATACTTCACTCGTTGACTGATGACACCATCAAATGTCGTATAGATCCGTCACGAAAGTGGCAAAGGTCCGAAATTAAATGTTAAAGTAAAAAGGAATTGGATGAACTTACAATTTAATAAAACATGATTTTGAATATTGTAAAACAATTTTGACTGAGCAACAGCACCAGTTCACATGCGTTTCAAAATATTCAACATCTTACCTATATAGTTACTGTGAAATTGAGATTCAGGGAATTCAGAGTTCAACGCGGTTACTCGATTCAAACACGAGGACAAAGTGGGAGGAGGGTAGCTAGAAATGGGCGGGGCCTAGCTAGAAATCGGTAGGGCCCGACTAGAAATAAATCCCGATATTCGACTCATTATTGTAGTTCTACTTTTTTCTAATGGCGTCTATATATTCTCTCGGACCCGCTGCCAGGCCTTGGAAGGCTGTTATTGTAATGCCATTCCGATTCATAGAGCTAATGGTCCTTTCCGGTTTTAGCTATGCCCCGCCCATCTCTAGATAAGCTCCACCCACACCTCGCTCGTGTTGAGATCGATCGATCTCTGAATACTCTGACTATCAATTTCCAAAAAACTACAGAGGTAAGCTGTTGAATATTTTGAAACTAATTTGACTGGGTGTTGTTGTTGCCTAAGGCAGCAACAGCGCCCAGTTAAATTAGTTTTAAAATATTCAACAGCATGTTTATTAAATAGCAAAGAATTACAAAGACATACAATTCATACAACGCGTCGGACTGTTTGAGATTTGATGACGGTCTATATGGAAGCCTTTGTGACGTAATGTTTTTGACGTCATCATACACGCGCTGAGTTGCTTATGACGTCATACTAGGTCAGATGATGGATGGATACTCCGGAAAGGTGAATTAAGGAGCCTATGTTTGGTTTTTATATTGGCCTGTCAGAAGACAGCTTAATTCTTAATTAAAGAGAACGCTCGCATTTAGATTAATTTCACAATCACTTTATCGTTGCATAGATGCGCCATGATAACATAGAGACTGAGTGATGGCTCAATGCATGTTGCTGATTGATGTCGTTGCCATTGGGAGCAACAGCTTGCAGCAACATTGCTTTCAATATCAACATCAGTTAGCTCGCTAATGTGGTCTGAATAACGCAAGCCCACAATTCTGCGGTAAACAGTTGTAGGTTATTCACTATTTCCAAGGGACATGACACGTATTATTTTTTCCTTGAATCTAAGATGCTATATAAATGGAAGTATAGAAAAGAAGTCTGTGAGAATGGCTGCCACTTACTTAGTCGCTATCAGATAAACTGGCCTGAATGCAAAATAGTTACTTGAGTAATGGATTACCCTGTGTTTGTACCATAAAACAAACTTAATTTAATTATATTTGCTATTCTTTTTGTATGGAATTTCATTATTTACCTTTACTGGTCTAAGTTAGTGGAGGAATCTAGTTTTAGCTATGCTCCACCCATCTTTAGCTAAGCTCCGCCCATCTTTAGCTAAGCTCCACCAACACGTCGCCCGTGTTGTGATCAATCGATCACTGAACTCCCTCACTATCAATTTCCAGGAAACTACCATAGGCAACACCAGCACACAGTCAAATTAGTTAAAAAATAATCAACAATTTATCTGTATAGTTTTCTGAAAATTGATAGGCATGTAGTTCAGGGATCGATCGATCCTAACATGGGCTCATTATGTAGGTGGAGATTTGCTGAAGATGGGTGGGGTATAGCTAAATCGGGATTCCTCTGTTTAGTATTTTACTTACAATCTAATAAATATCCGGCTGTATATTTTAAGTAATTTGACAGGGAACTGTTGCCGCTATAAGCAGAAGCGGATCCTGGTCAAATTAGCTTCAAAATAATCAGCAGTTTGAAATCCGTGTTACAATGTTTTACAATCGAATCAACCTCGCGTACAATGTGGACGTGAATTAGCAAGGAAATGGCGGGCATATCTAGAAATAGATCAAGTTATTAATAGCGTGTTTGAATGCGTGCTTGACAGTCCCATGGCGTTGTTCTACTCTTTTTAGGCCGTGTTCTCACTAGAGACTTAATCAGGAATAACGTCGTACTGACAATCCTCTTTGAGAGTCAGGCCAAGCTTAGGGGCTATATATTCGTGGTGTTGTGTGTTCGTTAGTCGAACAAAGCGCAGTTGAAAACATTTCGTAGTAAATGGCCCATGACGCGTTTCCGACTAATTATTTTGACGACTATGAGTCGTTATATAATTGGTCAAATATATGTATCAAAACAAATATAAAGATAGATCATAGATAAATGTATATAAACATAATTTGGCCCTCTTAGCTTAAACGAGTAAGTTGCGGTATTATTAGCGATAACAAATATAATATTAAATATGAATTTAAGAATAACAACAATTGATTGCACAACATTGCTTCAGTAGCAATGCACTGCGCATGAAACAACACATCTGGTACCTTCCGTGTTATGACATAAGTTACTGTTCTGAACATTGCATGCCTATTGTTAACAAGGTCAATTTAATCTTGGAAGGTGCAGGTGAAGGGTAAAGGGTAGGTCAAGCTGAGGTCACACTGACCTACATTTGTTACGCTATAAACCTTAAGGCTACAATGGATGGCAAATGTGTCTTTCATGCACATGGTCTTCAAAATACTCATTTTAATCGAGTAATAATGACCTTGACCGTTTACCAGTTGACCCCAAATATATCACACATCTTCACGAGCCACGGGCAACATGCCGCCCTAGTCTGGTCAAGATCTGTGAAATAGAACCCTAGTTATTGAGAATGGGTCTTTCAGGCACATAGTTTTCAATATACGGCAATGATTTTAATCTGGTCGCCGTGGCCCGGATCTTTAACCCTTTGACACCAGCAATTCACCGATTCACTGCTGTCAAATTTATGACACATCCTCAGAGCTCCGCGGGTAACCTTTTCCGTAAGTTTTATTACTGTAACGAAACCCCCTTGAAATGACAGCCGGGAATAAACTTTTGTGACTGACTAACTAACCGACCGACTGACTAACTAATCGACCGACTGACAAACTAACCAAAAGACATGCGGTTTATTGCGCAGCTACCCGCAGCCCAAAACCTCGTGATCACAATTATGTTACCCCTTTCACCAACAAATCCCTGAAAAGTAAATTATATACGATATAAAACTTATTCTTTTGAATATTCCAAAATTAATTTGAATGGACGCCGTTGCTGCGTAAGGCAGCAACGGCGTGCAGTCAAATTACTTACAAAAATATACAACGTGTTTCCTGTGTGATTGCTTTGCACATGAGATAAGGGGAATTCATCGGTGAAAGGCTTAAGGTATGCTGGTCAAGTGCGTTTCATCGGAAACAAGAGTGGTATTTATCAGTTTAATTTTGTACATTATTACGCTATACTACACATACACGCCAATGATGGATGGTTGCATCTGTATACTCTACTATCCTGTATTGCGTGCTCCCCGTCAAGGTCCAGGCGGCTTGCGCAACTTGGAATACAAGGCCGACCCGCTGGATACATCATTCCAGGAAAGGCCCGTTTCATTCTGCGCCCCAGTCCATTGCCTACTGTGATTCTAGTACCGGGCAAAATATCAATGTCATAATAAGGATGGTCGATTGGTTCATTAGCATCACTGTAGGCGGAAGCGGAAGCATAGCCAACTGGAAGCGCAGGGGGGTGATGGACTGGTCGTCGCCTGGCTGCTAGTTGCCTCATTGCTGGCGCTTGCGGTCGAACACGAGGTACATAATACCGACGTTGTTGGTAAACAGGTTGCTGAATCACCTGTGGTACCTTCCCTACAACTGGCACTCTTGGATCTAGCATAGAATTATACATATATGGTCTTCGGTAATGTGTACGTAGACGAGAAACTGCTGGCGCTGGCTTTGCCGTGACAGGATCCGCTTTAACTGTAACTCTTATACACGGTCCTAAAATAGAATGAAATATATATATATATGGCAATATTATCTAATGTTAAAAAATTAATTATGAAATCCCTATTCATATTTTATCCCTGAACCGTGATTTATATAGCTCAAATAATATCACAGCCATATGTCGAATATAATATCACAAATACTTTAATTTGAAATCGAAGAATATAGGCATGACATATAGAAGCAACCCGGAATGAGATGAAATCACGATTGAATAAACAAGATAGGAGAAACCTGACGTCGTTGTTATACAATCATTCTCAGCAAAACGGCAAAAACCGGTAGATGAAAGGAATACGTGACAAACGTGGAAAGAGTTCGAGGGTTCAAGAAAGATTTATATACATCCTGTAGTATCTATCAAGGCTAGCTGACACGTAATCCTCTGTTTTCACTAAGTTAACAAGCAAAAGAGAAGTTATTTTACATTGCTTTATTTCAATCTAAAACATCGGAAACCTACCCTGCATTCGATCGTCACCTCAGCAGGTGGCGGTATTGATAGGATCGCCAGAAAGTACCATGTGAGGTAAGGTGATGTTAAACAAGTGTGGTGTTAGCGTATTAGATTTATCTATTGTTTGCGCAAATGCTGTGTACAATCTTTATTGGTATCCAGTTTTAGGACATGACAGTCATCATTTTATTTGTATAGGTGTTCATTCGAGAACTGCGTTGTACATAGATATCCTGCTAAAACATGGAGAGGCGTTACCCTGACAATGCAGCTTACTGGGCCGATGTGGGACCGATACCGAGTATTGGCACAATATCGGCCCAGTGTTGGCCCAGTAATCTGCATTATCTGGATAGTTTGACAACGAGTTTGTGTGCAATCATTCTCTATTCTCTGTATGTGTTGTGCTTGAGCATCCAATGAGCTTTACATATCACCCATACTCTACATGGATTCAACTGACATCAACGCTGATAATATCCAAAGCATTACGTGACATGCGTCTTTCTAAGAGCCGGGCATCGGCATATACGGAAATGGCAATGTACAGTTATGTGACGGTCGTCAGTCTATATTAATCCGATAAAATCTATTAAAATGGTTAGCCTATTAATAAAGATCACATGTGTTTGCCAATATTATATATGCACACACAGTCAAAACTGTCTAAAATGGAGACTGTATGGACTATAAAAATATGTGACTTTGCAGGCCAAGAGAAGAGCATTTGCCGGTCAGTTTCTTACATTTTGGACAAAGCTGCCACACTTGAAGTGTAAAAGATTGTCTTTCTATGGTATTACTATCCGGAAGCAGTGCATTGGTTTGTCAAGGGTAACCTACTTATTATTAGTGACCACGTCAGTTTGTTATGTAAGCTACCAGGCACGGGTTGCGCATTTACCTCGCAACTTTCCTCAAAGTTAAAAAAAGAAAGGTTTCGATCGTACAGCCCTTTGGGTGTGATCGCGAAAATGCGATCAAATCTGGAAAATTCGAAAAATCGGGAAAGCCTGTGACAATATCGGGAGGTCGAGGGTCTATATTCTCAGATTGCTCTTGTTAAATACTTGATTTTAGGGATAACGTGTTTAGCCGAGCTATTGTGATTTAGTCCAGTGGCCAGATGCTGAAAAGGGGCTTATTTGTCATTTTCGTGGTCCACTCCTGGCAACAAATTTCTGAACTCAGACCATGAATTTAGACACTTTGACACATTAAAAAATGCCTGTTGCCAACTGTAACTCTGTCAATTAACTCTTACACAGATTTATTAAAACAGAAGATGTGCCAACCAGAATGACATAAAATATAAAATTCCGAGAAAAATCTGAATTTTAGTACAAAATAAGAGGTCTTTATAATGCTGTTTTAGCTGTGTGACATCATACCATTTCCATTTTCTAAAACCGTGTGTCATTAATGCAGCATTATTATGCATCAAAACATAGGCTGATATATTCTCTGATGTAATAAACAAGTTATAGATCTCTACTATCTAAAAAAAAGAGGTGATATATGGCACTTTCTTTGACCCCCTCCCCCCATCCTAGAATTTCTATTATGCTTTAGTCGATTTATTATCGGGGAAGCAAAACTCATATTTCCACAACTATTTTACTTTTTATGATAAATTAATGGATCTTTGAATACATGTATATTGATACATTACAATTCAATACTGATATGGACCCTTTTAATTCACACCCACAAATTCAAAATGGCCACCATAGTTCAAAATGGCTGCCAAAAGACAGCGGATTTCATCTTTCCAAAACCTCTCCAAACCATACATAGGCACATTGGGATTTAGTATTGGGATTTGCGGAAAGGAAAGCGGATTCTGTTTAGTGAATTCTTGTCAAATATATAATTTTGTTTCTGGCCTTGACTTACTCATTTGTACCTCACGGATATCATGACTTAGCATTAAAATGGACGATTGTTATAAAAATAAGGAAATCTGCATTATCTTGCATACGATTACTATATCGTCGAGGTGATTATAATGCTGTGGATTGGCTACTAAGAAAGAATGCGAAATATCCTAAAGAACGGGAATAATCAGGGAAATAATGAGTTCTTATTGGAGTTACATAACAGCTTAATGACAATCCAGGCGTGCACGAGTGTATTGAGGAACATAAAACGATGCAAAAATGATTATAGGTGAGTTATCATGTGAATACATGTATGTATGATTACTGTATTCTGCGGCTGTATGAGTAGAAACATCCTACAGCTACAATCAGCCCATCCTCCCTTTTGCCCACTGTGTCTTGTCCTCAGCCAAAATCCTTAGCTTTCTCAGGTCCATTCTTGACTTGAGTATACCTAGTCAGGCTTTCGTGAGGTCACCTCGTTGCACGCTTAGCAGATTTATGCAATGCCGCCCTCTCCTGGCTCTGTATTTGCTGGTTCCGAGTAGGGCGAATTCCAAGGCTCTCTATGCTGGTGTGCCTTCTGGCATCCTTAGCACATGGCCAAACATGGACCATCTTTGCTGGGCGACTTTTACAGACAGCGGCGACGTATTACACATCTTGTATAGTGCATCGTTGGAAATTATGCTGTCTGGCCATCGGTGTACAGTGAATGTACGTAGGTGTCTGCGGTGGCAGGCGTCGAGTTTGTCTAGTGCTGCCGTTGGAGCTTCCCAGCTGTTACAGTTATACTTCATCAAGGATACGCAGGTTGCATTGTATAAACGTAGTCTTTTTATCAAGGGCATCTTTGCTCTACGAATCCATGGCTTCCAGAAGGACTGGAAAGCTATGCTCCCCATGATGCAGTATGCAGCAATGTCAGCAGTACTGCAAGCAGTGAGCCCAGGATTTTGCTTTTCCTCCATGGTTCGCCGCCACAGAGTGGATCATCATTTTCTTTAGTTTCATGCTTTGTAGATAGGTATATGTGGGTGAACTCTGTTTTGGATCTAGAAACTACAAAATGGCCATTCGTGAACTGCTCATGGATTTCTGGGGCTTGCATAATCAACTGTTCCATCTGAGACAGATGCAAAGTGCCATATCTTGAATAATTGGACCGATCATAGGCATAGAAATATGGGAGCATTTTAGAAAATGCTTCTTTATGGAGTTACACTTTTCCAGATCTTTCAGCTCGTATGAATGCGAGAAGAATTTCGACCATCACTAAATACTCATTCCAGAATTTGAACATACTTGATTCTTCGCAGCCCTTTTTCCGAGTCTGTCAAGTTCTTGTATGAAATGAACTGATTTGACATGCGGTGCCTCAACAGATTGCGCTATCCCATCACTGCTCTCTTAAAGACCTTACGAACCTCTTTGACTTTCAATTGGCGATCACGGTGTGTATCTGAATTTATTTGTACATCTTCAAGTAGTATTCTCTGTAATGCTTCAGCAACCAACTGGTGAGTTCGGATACTTTTGTTGTAATACCTTCCACTCATTATTGGAGCAATAGAGCCTTCAGCAGATGCACTAATCTCTACAAGGATATCATCGAATCCAGAGGACGGATGCGCTTAACAATTACAGCCAGAAAAGCCAACACGATATGAAATCCTCCAAGACGAAGGAGGTCTGTAGGTGATGCATCAATCACATGACAATAATCAATGACAGACTGTGTTGGTATATCAGTTGACATTTCACTATTAAATGCTGACCATACTGCTACTGGCTGAATATCACTTTCAGTGTATAAATGAAGCTACTCTTCCGGGAGCAATCATGAAAGGACCCACACAGCGTCGATGTTTTGTAATGACTTCACCTCTAATAAACACTCTGGATTTTTCAAAGCAAACTGGTATTTTGGTGGACTCTGTTTTTGTTTTTGTAGAACATATTCCCTTATAGCACGTTTTGAAATATGTTGTAAAGGTCGTTCTCGCCGTGATGCCAGTGCATAATTATATCCAAATGATCCTTCTACTTCAGAAGCACGCTGGACAGCAATCATATTTGTACAATGCGTAGTGTACAGCGTTTCTTGTAAAAGGTCGTTATTATCAGCAACAATTTGTATGAATGTGCCCCTCTTTATACAGGATAGTATGACGACATCCTGCTCCCCAGTGGCATGCGCATTACTAACGGCTGTTAACATTCTTAGAATTCGATCATACGAGACACAATGTCCAAAGCGATTTAACATTGTAATACGTTTCCTATTTCTAGTACAATGATGAGCTGATGTCACGAAGCCAATGTGCTTAGGTGTTAGCCTTCGTCCACCAGAATTGCAAAATATTATGTCTTGTGCAATGGACCTCACTCGACATGTTGCTTCTTCATTTATCGCCTTTAAATCGTATGGCAATCCTCCATTTTCCATAGTTAGATAGATCAACCATTGAAGGAATGTCTGTATGAGTGGTCAAACTCCTGTAGATTCATCTGCTATATCTTCTGATAAAGGGGGTCAGTTCTTTATTTCGTTGCAGTTCTCTCATTCATGCCGTAGAATACGGGCTGCTCGAAATAGAACAGCATGATTGCCATCAGTATCAATAACTGGTGCTTCAATATGTAGGGCAGCAGTTGTAGACGTCTCCATAATATCTGCTATTGTATCGAGATTGGGCCTTGGCACACTGTGGGCATATACTAGCTCGCTCTTGGTTTGGTCATTTGGTTAATAGAAACAGATCTTGACACTATAATTCTGTATCAACATGTGCTTAGGTATATGTAACTTGTAGCCGCTGCCATCAATACCCTGTTGTGACAGAATAAATCGATATCTATCCCGAATATCAGTCAGTTTCGGAATCTTATTATCTTTGAGCAGTATGTCATCAATCTCCAGCAAGAGGAGTGAAAATGCCGTTGAGTAAATGTCTAGGTTAGCTTTAGATATTTGACACAGACGCCAAGATGATCAGCTGATGTGTAGGTTTGCCAACATGATCGGTGCTACTTTACTTCTGTTGCAATTAGGTCAGAATTCCCTACACGTAATAATGAAATTTCATCATCTCTGATTTTCGCTGCATTCTGAAGCGTCTGCCCAGCTTGATGAGTTCTAATCTGTCGGAGTATACCTTGAGATTCACCACAGATAACACACTTACTCTAAGTAGAATCGCTCTCAGTTAATCTTGTAATGGGATTACTACTACCAAGAGTAGGTTCATCAGTTTCCAGTTCTGACTTTCTGATAATTCTCTGTAGCCTGTCCTTACTAGTGTATGTTGCAAAACAACGTCCGTGCCATTTAGCACCTTTAACCAAAAGGTTGCCAAGATCAACCCCAATTCTCAATGTAATGTCTTCATCTACACGTATTCTCGCTTCTTTTATGGTCACGACGCCATTTCTGTTCCCTGACTGAGTGGGGTTTTCTTTCGTCTCTGACAAAATATACACGTGTTGAAATCCGTTGGAACTCGTTGTCTTTTCGCTAGAAGTTCCCAATCAGAGAATTATTCGCTTCCATGTTTGTTGTGCAGAATATTACTGTGAGTCAAATAAGCTGGCCTTGTCACAAAGACAATACTCGGTACGCACACAAAAACGATACACGATCGCTCTTTTACTTAGCTAAACTCTAATCATTTTAATTTAATTTAACAAGATTAGAAATACCTATCATATCATTCCACCATGCCAGGCCAGTGAGCAAGCGCTACATCACGTACGCTTATATCACTTGGTTAGCTACACAAGCTCTATCTATTGTACAGTTTCCTTAGCAACAATATAGAGCTTGAGGAAGCACATTGTCATTACGTATGTTCACCGAAGAAAGCACTTAACATCTGAAATATATTATCAGTTTATTAGAGCTATGTTAGTTTTATGATATCTCTTGGAGAGTCTGGCTAAATGACACGATATGAAGTACACTGTCATCATAGGCTATGATTAACCTTTGTTGATGTTAATCAAATAAAGTGCAGGCATGTGTCAATTATATATGATCACTTAGTAACATTTGTCTTTCCTGTTGTAGAGTTGATGTAACAAATGTATATAAAAGAAAAAGACTCATAGTCATTGCTGGTGTTAATCGAAGAAAGAGCACTAAATATATTGTAGAGCTTAACTAGCTATATCACAGAAAGAGAGGAAGTGTACCATCATCATGTTAGTTTAGCAGGTGTACAGCAATCATGCAGATATAGTACCACAGTGTCAGTAATGCATGTTAATTACTGCATAGTTTATATGGCAGGATCAAGACAATGACTTGAGAGCGAGTTCTACCACCAGACTAGTTTAACATGACACTCAAGCATGAAATACAAAAAGACAATCTTTCATGAGACATTCAGTTATAAGTTGTGTGCATATTGTACCAAGCATTAAGACAAATGGTATTCTGTCTTGAATTGGTATTTACTGTAATTAAGAAACCACCTGCATATAGTGCCCATTCCATCCTACCTGATCATCACAGCACAATAATATTGGTAGCACACAATGGTTTGGGAGGAGACATCGTGATGGACGGGCGGGTGGACGGAAAGGCAAATGGACGAATGCGGTTATATCCCGGCATTTTTTAAGCGTGAGAATAATAACACATTTAGCTCACCCTTCCAATTCAGAAATAAAGGAATTTGCCTGCAATAAAATAATAAGTGCAGCTAAATCTTAGATGTGGCCAACAAATTTGCAATGAAGCAAGTATTTGGAGCAACGACTCATAAAATCTCAATATATTTTGATTGTCTCAAACAACATGATTAGGTAAATATGTTTGACGTATTTGCCTCATTCTATCAATGTTTAAATGTATTTATCTGCCATTTCAAAGTCTGTCGAAATAGTACACCTTTAATTAGGGGTATTATATAATTAATTATACTTAATGTGAGTTGCACATGGCAACAGGCATTTTCAAGAGGCCAAGGTGTATACTAAGACGTTTTGGCATCAACAATTTGTTGCCAGGAGTGGACCACGAAAATGATTTTTTCAGCATCTGGCAACTGGACTAATTGCTGATCGATTGAATATGTGGTTGAAACCGTAGTTATGCGAACTATCGTATGACGTATGCGCCCTAAGTGTAATGTGCGGTATAGTCCAATCAATCTAAGAAATGACCTCGGCAAAATTGCAACATAGTTTCTGTCAGTAGATTTATGGTACAGAAGCAATGGCATATGACGAAAAAAAAATCTAGCCAATGCTGACGGTGGGAAATATATCATTTTATTTGTTATAACTCGCATCCTTTTGCGCCGCGTTTATTACTGATTTAATGAGCGCGCACATTGCCCTTGCGCTCGTAACTTCAGAATTTAAATCGCGTATTTTTAATTTATTCTTCCCTATATCCTACTTTTAAACTGACACGCTTATTTAGTGTTATGTCAGGCGTAAATTTATGCTTTATGACCGTTCATTTCTACAGAAGATTGCGAATTTTCTTCGTACGTGTTAATTGTAGTGTAGACCCCGTCTATCTGATCTAGGGAAAACACAAGCGGATACTTTACGTGTTTTATTGAGTTAATGAGCTTAGATTTCATTAATTTCCTTGTGTCGGTTTCCCCTTCTTCTGATATTCCGCCGCTAGTAGGAGTATCGTGATCAAGTTATTAACTTATGCTATAATATAGCACTCTATGATGTCGTAAACTTAGCTTGTGTGGTAGGTGATAATCCACACACTTTTGGTATATTACTCATTAATACATACAGCCCTCATTTTTGCATGAATGCGATGTATTTACATATACCAAGACACACATTTTTTCAAATAAGTGTAGGCACCTTGGAGTGTACATGTGCATGGCTAATTTAAATTTTCTTTTCAATTATGACATCATAAGCAATTACACAAATTTTACAGGTCTTTAGCTGGTGTGAGAGGTACAAAAACAAACACAATCACCAGCGCTGTCTCAGTGCTGCACTCCATATTATAATGTTCATGCGTTTTAGTGAGCTAGTGGTGGTGGGATGTTCACTGCCTCGGGATATTGGTCTGCCGAGGGACCGGGGCCCAATCTCATCTCTTCGCAATCCCGCCTAATTTTAATACTCAGTATCTTATCACACAGCCTGCAAGGAACAACCAACATGGCTGCACGAGGACGGATCCAGTGTTGCGGTCGAGTGAGAGGATTATCCTTCTAAAATATATCAAAATAAGTACATAAATGGCGATCGCTATAATTTAAACCAAAATACAGTTGCTTTTGCATCACTCAACATGCAGTCAATAGCTTCTAAGAGCGTGCACCTTTACGATTCCCCAGGTTGTGGACAGTGGGTGTGGGGATCCTGGACGCCCTGCCATGGGTAGGTGAACGTTGTCGCAGACCATCTTTGACCGGGTCCCATATTGAATATCAAGGTCACTGATCAGAAGCGGTTGAAGGGTTGTGAATATAAAACGTACTCTATATACACTTTAGTCTATTGTCTCACCACCCTCAATTGCCAAATGTCATCTTTCAGGAGTTAAGTTTGGTCAAAGGTCATCTGTCATGGCTTGGAATATGTGAAATGCTATGTTTAAATGATCTGGATTGGCAATATATCATCCTTCAGTGTTCAGAAGTGGTAACAAATCATGTGGCAGGGATAAAATATCATGTTTCAGCACTAACAATTGGTAAATTATTGTCTTTCAGGGATTAGAATTGACAACAAAATCTATTTTCCTCATTCACAATTGGTAAATATCATCTTTCATGGGTTAGGTTTGGTAAGAAGTCATTTCTCATGGACTGATCTTTGTGATATGCCATGTTTCAATGATCAGGATTGTAACCATATCATCTGCCAGTGTTCAGAAAATCATGTTGCAGGCTGAAATATCGTGTTTCCGGACTAAGAATTGAGAAGGAAAACAAAGCAAAACTTATTTGTAAGAAATCGGTTAAAATTTGGCAGAAAGGAAAACATTGCAAAAATGATCCACCATCGAGAACATGTTGCGAGAACACAGCAACCTTGTTTCTTTGATCCAAAGATTAATATTATATGGAGGTGTCCTTTATGTGAAGGTATCCTCTTACCCAGTCTTGACTGTATACCACTCCATATGATATGTTGCAGTGTATTAAGACATTTAAATGCGAATTAAACACTGACATGATTATCTCCTTCAGAATATTGCAATCGCCTCTCTTTTTCTGTCCATCTATCTGTCCATCCCGCTACCACGATGTGCTGTTATCCACTGATGCACTGTGGAAGATTGTTTGGAGTGTTCATGTAAGGTTCCCTAAATGGTATTTATCAGCTTCTTGGAGCACCGTGTAGGCCGTGCAGAACAGACAGCGGGTCGGTGACGATGACTGTTCTGACCGGTCATTCCTCCATGGAATTTAGGTGCTAACCTGCTACTGGCAGAGCAATCACATCTGCTTTGAGATTGCAACAGAGAGAACCACTTGGTACACAAATGTTTACGGAAGGTCTTCCTGTTTGTTGGAGCAGAGCCATCAAGGTAGGCATGTACCAATTTCTTCGCTGGACACCTCTACTGGATCTTTCAGTGCCAGAACTGTGTGTGTGTGCGTGCGTGCGTGCGTGTGTGTGCGCTTGTTTTCCAGCGGGTGCAGGGGTGAGTGTCCTTGTTCTGAAACTGAGTGGCTCTGGAGACCACACATGGTGTGTCAAAGTCTCACAACGATGCCACAAAGGTGGGCGTGATGGTCCGTGGCAAGGTCCTCTCTCCAAGCAAGGGTGAGAACTGAGAAGATGATGGACACGGTCTTTGGCACAATTGAGTTCTATCTTCTGTCCATTGTAGTAGCTTATTCCACCCTCCCACCGCCCCCACCCCACGCCCCGTCCTGTATTCTATAGCCTGATTTGTGGTATGCTCTGCAACACTCCGGATGGCCAGGTCGCCAGTGTCAAGTGTCAATTATATGGATGTATCCACTCGACCATGTTTGGCTGCATATCACTAACTGAGAGGAGTGTATAAGGGTATTTAAATGCACATTAAACACTGTATATATGTATGATTACTGTATTCTGCGGCTGTAGTAGTAGAAACATCCTACAGCTGCAATCAGTCCTTCTTCGCTTTTCCCACTGTGTCTTGTCCTCATTCGAAATTCTTAGCTTCCTCAGATCCATTCTTGACTTGAGTGTACCGAGTCCTGCTTTCTTGAGGTCACCTCGTAGCACGTTTACCAGATTTATGCAATAACGTCCTCTCCTGGCTTTGTATTTGCTGGCTCCGAGTATGGCGAATTCTCTCTTCTAGCATCCTTAGCACATGGCCAAACATGGACCATCTTTGCTGGGCGACCTTTACAGACAGCGGCGATGTACTACACATCTTGTATAGTGCATCGTTGGAAATTATGCTCTCTGGCCATCGGTGTCCATTGATGGTGCATAGGTGTTTGCGGTGGCAGGCATCGAGTTTGTCTAGAGCTGCCTTTGGAGCTGCCCAGCTGTTACAGTTATACAGCATCAAGTATACGCAGGTTGCATTGTATAAACGTAGCCTCGTTATCAAGGGCATCTTTGATCTACGAATCCATAGCTTCCAGGAGGACTGGAAAGCTATGTTTCCCATGACGCAGCTTGCAGAAATGTCAGCAATACTGCATAGCAGTGAGCCCAGGGTTGTACTTTTCCTCCATGGTTCGTCAAGGGGTTCCTTTTCCTCGTCTATGAAGTCCACAAACGTGGATTCAGCTGCGCAGACATTGTATGGGCTCAACGCATGCTTGTGTCGGTAGTCATGTCCAAACACTGAGACTTCCACAAAATGTGAATTGACATGTCACAAGCCTTCGACACAATTAAACGCTCAAAGATCCTAGATGTACTACGCCAGGCCAGTTGCAATGAAGATGAGCTACGGCTAGTGAGACTACTGCTTGCAGACACCAAGCTGAGAGTACGAGTCAAGTCAGTGAAGTCTGTAGAGTTTGAGATATCAATCGGCTCCCCACAGGGAGATGGTCTGATTAAACACTGTCGTGGTTCAAAATTGATATGATTGTTATGCCATCTAACTTTTGACTGTGTTGCTCTGTTGTTCTGCACAAGTTCCTGAGAAGTGGTCCATCCCCGCTTAATCAAACAAAACCCATGAACACACATTGTATTATAATATGTAGAGTGCAGCACTATGACAGCGGCGGTGATGGTGTTGGCTTTTGTTGGCTTTTGTAGCTCTCACACCAGCCAAAGACCTGTAAGCTACAGATCTAAAAAAGTATATAATTGCTTAAAATGTCACAATAGTGGAGTGGCTTAAGTCCAAATTTAACTGATATCGGGGCCATTCTGGAACAAAGCACCAAATTTGTCACAGCTGTAGCTTAGGTTAATACAGAACCTTTTAGAAGGGGCTGCCAAATTTTAAAGGTCAAGGTCACGCTAAGGTCAAGGTCAAATGCCAAATTATGGGTTTTTCATATTTTCCCAGGGACGGACTGTGATATTATGTAACAAAGCACCAACAGAAGTACTTTAGGATTATAAGAAACACTCAGGGATGCCAAATTTTAAGGGTCAAAGCCATGCTGGGGGTCAAGGTCAAGCATAAAATTATGTGGAATTTTTAAATCTTTAACCAGGGAATGGCTGTGAGATGACGTAATAAAGCATCATTTTGGCATAGTATAGTATTTTAGTATAATATAAAAAAAATTAGAGATAGTTGCCAAATATTGAAAGCCAAGATTACAATACAGTCAAGGTCAAAGGTCAAACTGTGTGGAGGTTACAGATCTTTATCATGGAATGGTCGCAATTTGCTGTAACATACCATTAAATCTCGGTACAGATGTACATTGGGACAATAAAAAAGATTGTGTTTATTGATATGCATAGCTATCTATAGTTTGAAAAGAACAAGTGTCTGAAAATAAACCACAGTGTAGCGTACAGCATAACACAATTAAATTCATAACGGCTGTGAAATTCTAATAGAGTGAAAACTTTACAAACAAGCAATTAAAATAAATAGCAAAACATTAATGCAGTCATTCCACATAAGAACGATCTACAGACACTTTTCAGATTGCCATGGAATCAGATTAAAACACAAAATTGACGTAATTTAATTGAAACATCAATTGCGAGATGTATAAGCATACAATAGTATCGGTATTCATTTGATTTTTATAATAATGCACGGCCCGGGGTAATTTTATAAACTGTTATTCAATTTAAAATGAAAACGCGTTATCGCTTAGATTACAATTCTTTTATTGTCGTCTGCTATCATGTCTTATACAGTTATATAAATTGATGGGAATTTTCGCCTGTTAGTTGCTGGTTACTAAATTCTGCGCTAGCAATAAAATAGACAGTTTGAACCTTATATATTAGACCTTCCCGACAGAATGGACTGGACAAATTGCATAATATGTGGAACGGACGATGACATATTAAAATGTCCCGCATCCAGACAAGACGGTAAAAGTCTACAATCATATGAGGACTTTATGAAAAACGGTTTCAGAAAGTTACATTTAATGCCTGTTGATGTATGTTTTCCTGAAGGGGTTAATGCAAATGACTTCCATGCCAACGTGGCAAAGTGGCACCTTAATTGTCAGCTTAAATTTGCTAGTTCAAAACTGCAGTGAGCTCAAGAAAAACATGCCAAAAAAAGAAATATTGAACAGTGTGGGGATGATATCGTAATAAGAAAATCAAAACGCACCGCCCCCTCTGATGAGTCTAAACACTCAGATAGGTGTATCTTTTGTAAGCAAACAGAAGGGGTACTTCATATGTGTAGTACATTAGAACTGGACACCTCGCTTAGAGAACAGGCAACGGAAATGCAAGACACAGATCTGTTAGCCACACTTGCAGGTGGTGATTTGGTTACCATTGATACAAAATATCACAAGCATTGTATGAATATGTTTAGAAATCGCTACAGAAGTATACAAAGAGTCCAATCAGTCCCATTAACGCTTACTGAGCAGAAAATGAGCGAGTCGAGGGTATTTGCCGAACTTGTATCATTCATTGAAACCAGTTTGGAAGACGGTGTTTTTATATTCAGATTAGCAGACTTGCATAAAATGTATGAAAATCGGCTTACATCATTAGGGCTTAAAAAATCATTAAACAAGTTGCACTATCCCAATGACTGCCAGGAACAAACAGATGGCAAGAACACACTTCTAGTCTTTAACGAAAGTCTCCAAGTGCTGCTGAAAGAAACACTTGAAATGCGTAATTTCGATAAGATGCCCTGTCAATGGCACATGTAGCTGAACTCATACGGAGGAAATGTTTGAGACAGAATTTCCCAAATTCTCAGGTGGTTTTACTACAGATTGTCAAGACAGTTCAGTGCCGAATTCCCTCAAAGTCCTGGTTTCGATGCTGCTGTATGGGTCAAATATCACAGAGCAAAATGCTGGCAACTCGCATGTAAGCCTGACTATAAGCCAACTAATCAGGTTCAACTCTAAGCAAAAGGCTAAGGGAGCAGAAAGGCCACGTCGTCGCAAGGATAAAGAGCCCCCATTGCCATTATATATAGGTCTGAATGTACACACGCAAACCCGAAGTAAAACATTGTGAATCAACTTCATGAACTTGGTGTCAGTGTGAGTTATGAGCGTGTATTAAAACTGGAAGACTGGTTCACAAATGCAGTTTGTCAACGATTTAATGAGGAAGACTTAGTCCTGCACAAATCCGCGAGGGTGTGTATATAACAGGAGCCCTTGAAAATTTAGACCACAATCCCACATCACAAACAGCGGAAGGGTCTTTTCATGGAACTAGTATTAGCTTGTTCCAGCTCCATACACAGTCTAATCCTGGAATATCACAGTTCCACCGCCAGTGTGCACCAAACACCATTCCCTCCCGGACAGCTACCACATAGTTCCAGCTGTGGCATGCAACACCAATCTTTTAACTGTTCTAGAGGCACATGTTGTAGATGACACCCCTGACATGTTAAATACAGCAGTTCAACAAGAGAACCACTGGTTAGGATAAAGAATGCCACTGCTAGATAAAGACAAACTTGAGAAAGATGACTTCATTGCATGGGCTGCTCATCATGCGGATCGTCAGCCAGATAACCCAGATCCACCTGTTCTGGTGTCTCTGTTCTATGAGAAAGCAGCTACGATGGCCATGGTTAAACATGGGATGGAAATGGTTAAACTTGTCATCCAAAAACGAAACCCTGGGCAAATACCAGTACTGATTGGTGATCAACCAATTTACGCTCTGGCAAAGTATGCACAGTGGAATTGGCCACAAACCATGGGTGAATCTAGATATATAGTCGTAATGGGTGGTCTATACACAGAGATGACATTGTGGAGGGTAGTAGCAAACCTCTTGGAGGGATCGGAGTGGTGTGTAGCACTGGGTGAAGCTGGTGTTGCCACGGCCGGAACTGCAGACTCCTTCCTCAAGGTGGCGCATCTCACTAGGACACGGCATGTGCATCAAGTAACTGTCATGGCTCTTGCAAAATTACAACATGATGCTTTCAACTCAATGTGCAATCCAGGAGATGTGTCTTTTGAGGACTAGAAAGTTGAAATGATACACAACAGCCCAACCTTTGAGTTCTGGGATAAGGTCCTGCATCTTGAACTGTTGGTGGTAGTTTTTGTTCGATTTCACAGAGAAAGAAACTTTGCCCTATATATACACACAAGTGCTTGAAGCACTAGCACCATGGTTTTTTGTGCTTGACCACACAAATTATGTCAGATGGCTACCAGTTCACATCAGAGATATGAAGGCTCTCCCACACGAAATACGAAATGAGTTTGAGGCTAATTGAGTGTTCGGGAAGGGTAAGCGAAAGTTCTCGAGCATGCCTCTCGATCAAGCACATGAACAAAATAATGAAAGAGTGAAAGGATCCGGTGGTGCCATTGGCCTGGCTGAAAATCAAGCGATGGATGATAGTAGGACCTGAACAGGCCAGGATCCTCACAGAGTTTGATGAACTGTATCACGTGACTGAGCAACCATCCACCAGCCATGAACACGGGCATTCAACACAAGAAACATTCCAGAATCAGGTTAACAATATCTGTAACACCATATTGGCAATGGGTAACCCATTTATGGATAAGTCAAATGAACTCATGACTCTGGACACACACGATTGTATGGATGGCACAGTTGTACAGGCATTGCACACGATGGAGACATTGGGTAATGAGCAATGTTCAAACTATGTCAAAGATGTGCTTGTTGAAAGGAAAGAATTAATCCATAGGGCCATAAAAAAGAATCATCTTCCGCTCTTTAAGCGCCCTCACGACACTAGTGGGAACTCAAAGGCAAAAGAACAATTCCAAGAAATAAGAAAATGACTGCAATCTATTCAGTCAGCTATTCGTCGCTGCACAAGTTCGCAGCACAAAGCTGGATGATTTCTTCACACATGAAAATTACCCATGGCCACAAGCATTGTCTCTACATGGAAGACTCCGTCTACCAATCAACAAAGCAGAGCTACTGCATTGCATTGATCCAACTGTCCAAGCAGAAACACCATCTCACTTTGATGCCAAAGTATTTGATAGTGCTGCCATAGTACATGCCTTGCCACAGGAAAGTGCATCTACTTTCGGTGAATATAGTGACAAAGTTTTCATCTGTTGGACAGAGAGACAACTTACAACCTGTTCCAGAATTGACATAGTTTTGGACACTTATAACTGTAACATCCTGAAAACAACAACTAGAGAAATACGAGGTAAAGGGGTTCGGAGAAAGGTGTCCCGCAATGGTAAGTTACCACCTTACTTTACTTTTTTCCTTCAGGATCCTAGAAACAAGGAAGAGCCATTTTCTCTGCTGACAGAAGATGTAGTGAATCATGACTATCCAAATAACGACCTGGTATTCATTACCTCTGGCCCGACAGTGCAGTCAAATCACTCCAAGATCACAATGGGAGCGACTGATCACGAAGAGGCAGATAGTAGAATATGCCTCCATTTGAATGATGTGCCTAAAGCGGGTGCAACTTCTATCCTCATTAGAACCATGAATACTGATATGATTGTGATTCTGGTGGAAGTTTTCCATGATCTTATACAGTGCCACCCGGATATGCAGCTATGGGTTGGCTTTGGTACCGGAAAACAGTACCGATATTATGATGTTAATTCAATCTACCAGGAACTTGGTGAGGACAGAGCTCGTGCTCTATCATTTTTCCATGCCTTCTCTGGTTCTGATACAACATCACAGTTTAGCGGCAAAGCCAGGAAATCTGTTTGGAAGACATGGAAAGCATATCCCACTGCCACAGAAGCATTCATCATCACATCACTGTCTGCATTTGTTCCACTAGACATTACTGTGAGGATCCTGACCTGTATCATGTATGACAACACTACTCCACATGTTGATGTGAATGAGCTTCGACAGGAGCTATTCACAAGGAGAGTGAATCTGATGGAGAAGCTTCCTCCCACTCAAACTGCACTGCTCCAACATGTTAATCGATGTCTATACCAAGCCAGTATTTGGAGGGGAAGTTTGAATCCAAAAATGTCTGCACCTGCTCCTAAAGGCTTTGGGTGGACCAAAGCAGACACTGGGTAGTGCCCATTGTGGACAACTCTACCAGCTACTGCTGTTAGCTGCAGAAAATTAATCAAGTGTGGATGCAAGGCGACGCCTAGTTGTTCAAAGAATTGCAAGTGCAGGAATGCAGGTCTCGCATGCACAGCATTGTACCTTTGTCGTGGCGGCTGTGAGAAAATGTGACTTTGATCAACTGACTTTGAAACCACACATGTAGTCTCAGTGTAATTTCCATGATTGGAATTACATAATTGAACATAAAACTGTTTAGACAGCACGTTTATGTTTCTGTTTTGGAAATAAGACCCCACCACAATTTTACAGTTTTATATTGACCTTAGTTTGGCAACCCCTCTAGAGAGATTTGCATTATGCTAAACCGTGTTGTGCACATTTTCCAACCTCAAAATACAAATGTACCATTTAAATTAACATTTCCCGTATTTATTTATAATGGGAGGGGCCAAGACCTCAAATTATCCTTTTAAACAATGAACCCAGGAAGAGCACTGACTAAGGTACATCATTACAAAAAACTGGCTTTGATACAGCATGTCATAGTAATTCTATGTAAAATATGAAAACAACACACAATTTGATCTTTGACCTTGCCCCTAGACGTGACCCTGACCATTTAAACTTAGCAGACCCATCTGAAAAGTTATGCATTGTACTATGGTACATCTGTGTCAAAACCTGTGCTTTTTGCAGCATGTTACACACATTCCCTGGGAAGAAATAAAAAAAATACCACATAATTTCACCTTTGACCTTGACCTCTGCACGACCATGACATTTAGACTTTGGCAGTCCACTCTAAAAATATTTGTATTGTCCTCTAATACATCTGTGCCAAATTTGGTGCTTTGTTATAGTGTGTCACGGTCATTCCATTGAGAAAATATGGAAAAACGCATAATTTGACCTTTGACCGTGAGCTCTGTGTGACCTTGATGTTTAGACTTTGGCAGCCCACTCTAAAAATATTTGTATTGTCCTCTAGTACATATGTGCCAAATTTGGTGCTTTATTACAGTGTGTCACGGTCATTGCATTGGGAAAATGTGAAAAAACACATAATTTGACATTTGACCTTGACCTCTGCGTGACCTTGACCGTTAAGTTTCATATTTCCCTCAAGTACATCTGTGCCAAATTTGGTGCTTTGTTCCAGCAGGTCACGATCATTCCCCTAAGC
This sequence comes from Chaetoderma sp. LZ-2023a, assembly GCA_034401795.1. NCBI lineage: Eukaryota > Metazoa > Mollusca > Caudofoveata > Chaetodermatida > Chaetodermatidae > Chaetoderma > Chaetoderma sp. LZ-2023a. Next base: position 164,873,560 of record CM067373.1, on the reverse strand, counting down.
CACTCCACTACAATTGAAACATAAATTTAAAGCCGGCACACGCATGCACACCCTATGTTGGCTACTTTTATTTGAACTGCATGCCTTGGGAGTTGGTATATGTAAATACATTGCAGTCAAGCCAAAAAGAAGGTTGGTATGTATTAACGAATAATATAACATAAGTGTGTGTGGACCTACCACTCCAAGCTAAACTTATTTCCCCATAGATTGTAATATTTTAACATAATTTAACAACTTGATCACGATACTACTACTAACGGAGAAATATCAGAAGAAGAGGAAAACGACACGATGAAATGGCCGAAATCTAAGCAGTACAGCAGTAGAACGTTTAAAGTATACGCTTTGGTTCCCGTAGACATGATAGACGGGGTCTACACTACAAGTAACACGTAAGAAGAAAATTCGAAATCCGGTAGCACGGCAGATATTTTACTAACTGCTGTACAAATGAACGTTCATAAAGCATAGATTTACACTTAACATAAAACTAAATAAGCGTGTCAATTTAAAAGTAGGATATGGAGAAGAATAAAGGAAAAATAAGCGATTTAAATTCTGAAGTGACGAGTGTAAGGGCGATGTGCGCGCACATAAAATCAGTGATAAGTGCGGAGCAAAATAGTGCGGTTTGTAACAAATAACATTATATATTTCCCACCGTCAGAACTGGCTAGACATGTAATGTCACTGCTTCTTCGCCATATATCTACAGACAGAATTTCTGTTGCAATTTTGTCGAGGTTATTTCTTAGAATGACTGGACTATAATGCACACTACATTTTAGGTGCTAGTATGCATTTCGTACGTTGAATATTAACCTACCGTTCTCGCATCCTGGTTGTCCGGATACACAGTGTTGCGCTTCCGTGACTATGAATACTGTCACCAGCGCAAAGATCCATAGCAACAACAGCTCACGCATCTCGCAATCTGTGGAACAAAAACAAGCAAAATATAAGATAAGCAAATGGGTTACATATATGTGGCCATGTCTGGCAGATTTTGGGAAATCGACCGCGTTGTTTTCTAGGCAGATGTACGAATGTCACCATGCTTTGACAAGCCATCATCATGTAGCCATATTTCATGTGCAACTGATTTGTAGTATGAGGTCACATGGCTTTAGTTGCCGTAAACGTGGGTGTTTAAGGTGTGTGCTACACTTGTCACGCGCCTCAGTTTCTTGCAGATCGCCTTTCAGCCACTCACATATGCTGCAAGTGGCCTATTTCCTCTCTGACCTAGCCATCTTGAGTGCACATGCAATCAGTCGCATGCCAATCCGCTTCAATCACCCATCAATAGATCTTCCTCACAGGAGCTGAGCATGCTTTGAATCTACCATGAGATTTGTCAAGTCAGGGGTCAGTTGTACGCGATTGTATCGACATGAGTGCACCCGCGACTGAAGTTTTAAACAATTGTACACAGTCCTAACTTGCGACTGGGCAGCAACATTTTACACATGTTACACAATTAACTATTTGTGTAACATACAAACGTCGTTGTACAACGACATTAGCATAAGCACGACTTGGAAACGATGCCGTATGATTAGGCGCGAAGAGTTCTATATAAGCACTTCAGCGTAAGCCTATTGCAATCTTTTATTCAGTTGCCCATCAGTTGAGTTGAGTTACAATGCACATCGTCGCAGGATGACATAAATAAGACGGCAGTTGATCAACCAACGTACTAATCAATAAAGTATTTTGTCAATCACGACAATATATTATCTGATTATTTCCTTTGTAAAATAGGGGCAAGACCAGCGGAGAAGCTTTCATCATTTTCATTTGCTACATTTGGTATTTACTATATATTGTAATGACCTAGAATCATCTCTACCTAAAGACAAAATACCAGGACCAAAAGACAAAATACCAGGACTCTCATCTATCAGTAAACAAGCAGCGGATTTCCACAATTTGTTTCTATATCTCACTATATGCAAATGATACGGCGATCCTAGCCGATCCAACATAATCTCTACATCACCCTTTAACGACTAAATTTGGTCAAAAACTTAAAATATTTACTTATTGAATGTCCATTTGCAGGCCAAGAGAAGACTATCTTTTAGAAAGTTTACCACTGGAATGACTGGCTCTGTTATCGAGCCAGTCATTCCAGTGGTAAATGTTCAAAAATAGTCTTCTATTGGCCTTTTTTAAAACATATTTTATTGTACTGATAATACAACGGGATTGGGCACGAGTTCTATCAACTTAGTCCCTCTCCCTATATAATCATTAAGACGGCAAAATGCGTAAAATAGTTAAATACAAACGTATACACAGCAAAGAAATTATGATGAATATGAAAGTAGAAAGTAGAGAGAGAGAGAGAGAGAGAGAGAGAGAGAGAGAGAGAGAGAGAGAGAGAGAGAGAGAGAGAGAGAAAGAGAGAGAGAGAGAGAGAGAGAGAGAGAGAGAGAGAGAGAGAGAGAGAGAGAGAGCTGTTAGGAGAGATAATTAATATCACTTAGCAGTTAGTACGTATAGGTTAAAAGCGTTTGGTTTGTTTTATATAATTCTGTACATTTTTTAGCAAAACATCGTTAATTTGTGGAGATAAATCTGGACTGCTATTCAGAATGAAGACTAGCAGCATATTGGGCATAAATCCTACTATGGCCCTACATAAATCTCTTCTCTAACTCTCCCATCTTCGACATTCTAAGAAATAATGAAAAGATGTTTCTGGCGTTTGACATTCTGGGCAGTTTCTTTCTTCGAGTAAATGGTGTCGAAATAAATCATTATTCAGTTGGCTACAATTGTTTCTGAGCTTGCAAAGTAAGATATTCTCGCGCCTTCTACCTGAGGAATAGTATATGGAAATTTGTTCTGAAACATTTCGGTCAGATTTTGTAAGATTGCTTTTGAAAATCGAAACTGACGGCGCTGACTTTATTGCTGTTTCTAGATTGTTCCACAATTGGATGGTACTGGGTAGAAAAGATTCTTTTAAACACTTCAAGGCGATGCCTTGGTGGCATAAAATTCTCCAAATTTTGAAGATTAAATCTTGAAGCATTACCCACCCGTTCAGGAATCAAATCACGTATATAGTCAGGGCACTCGTTGTGGATAATTTTATAGAACAAAATACGTTTTTTGTGCTTTCGGCGCTCCCGTAGAGGTATTATGCCCGTTTCACTATAAAGATTTGCCAAAGGTGTGTATTTTGGCAGACCAGTTATAATCCGTATGGCTTCATTCTGAATGATCTCAAGTTTATCAGCATCCTGGTCCGGACATCCGTCCCAAACTTGACACCCATATTCGAGTACTGGGCGGAGGTAAACGACATACATTTTGAATAATGTTTTTCTACTTAAAATTTATTTCATCTGCCGCATGGTGGCCAATATTTTGCAGTCTTTTTGGATATTTGGTCTATATGAGTTGTCCACTTTAAATCGTTCGAAATTGTCACGCCAAGATACTTACTAGACTGCACTGATGATATTTGTATGTTATTTAGAAAAATATTCGGAAATGAAAAGTTAAGTGTATTCGAAATAGTTAGATTTACAGTTTTTGTGGCATTAAACTTGACTAACCATTGTTTCGACCAGTCAGAAATTTGGTTTAAATCTTTATTTAGGTTTCTTTCAATTTCAATTGACGTGGCACTAGAACAGCATAAAGCTGTGTCATCAGCATAAGAACGTAAGACACTATCGATGTTATGTGAAATGTCATTTATAAAAATTAGGAATAAGAGTGGACCGAGCACAGAACCTTGTGGAACTCAGGCTTCTATTTGTTTCAAAGAAGATGTGTCTTGGTTGATTAAGACACACTGTTGTCGTGAAGATAAATAGTTACTAAACCAGATAAGAAATCTTCCTCCTAGTCCAAGCTCTTGTAACTTAAACATCAATCCCTTGTGCCATACTCTGTCAAATGCTTTCGAGATGTCACAAAGTACAACACGTGTGGATTTGTGTTCATCGAGTGCCTTTGAGAGAATATGACATAATTCAATTAACTGGAAGACAGTCGAATAGCCAGGCCGAAACCGGACTGGGACTTGTAGAGGAGATTTTGGCTATGGAGGTGATTATATACGTGCTTGAATATTATTCTTTCCATAACTTTACCTACAGTACTTAAGAGTGAAATTGGTCGGTAGTTCTCAGGTCACCTTTTCTAAACAAAGCAAACACAGTAGCCGTTTTCCAAGCATTTGGAAATATTCCGGCCTCAAATGATTTGTTGAAGAGTAATGCTAATGGAGATGCTATTGAATGTTATGTTGCCTTTAGCATTTTATGGCTTATTTCATCCTTTCCAGAGGCCTTATTTAGCGCAAGTACTTGTATTACGTCTATTACTTCTGATTCCTGAATAATAATATCAGACAGAATAAAATTAGTTTTGATTTCAAGTGTGGGTAGGTGGATACCTGTATCATGGACATTGGAAATAGATGTAAAATAACTATTTAAGCATGTTGCTATTTCTATGTCAGTATTAGCATATTTTTCATATCCATTATCTTCAAATTGTAGTGGCGGGATAGTTGAAGTGCAGTTTCCGCTAATAAGCTGTTTCACTAATTTCCAGTATGGACGGGGATTATGAGTAGACAGCTCCTCTAACATTATATCTGCAGATCCTATAAAATCCTGTTTTGCCTTCTTTTTCATATTATTAACTTTGTTTCGTTGCCTTTTAAATTTGAGCCAGTCTGTTTGCAGCTGGCTCCTCCTAGCCCCTTCCCTAAGTCTATCTCTTACCCTAATTTCACGCCTTAGTGCTCCGTCGAACCATGGTTTATCATCAGTCCTAATTGTTACCACTCTATTAGGGATAAACTCATTTACCATATCCAAAAAAAGTGTGTTGAATATTTCACACATCTCATTTACATCATCACAGGTTAAAAATAGAGCTATCCATGGTGTATTAAGAATTTCCCTGTTCAGCTTCACAAAATCCGCCTTCTTATATATCCAAATTTTTCTTTTATATGTTTTCTTAATTTTTGTAGGTATCTTTATAGCAGCATATGTAGCTGAGTGATCACTATTGGCCTACAAATGGACATTTCTCAAGACCCCTGCAGAGGCCAGTCTTGGCCGGTTTCGTTCTGAAAGGGTTAAATTGCTTTCACATTACTGTATTCACTGGAAACCTAAAGGTAATCTCCCAAAAACAAAAATAATCATCTTTTCCAAGTGGAAACAAAAGATACAATCAGAATATCACATTGGGGATCAGCGTGTCGAAATAGTGGATGGAAACCTCTTATTGGGAAAATCTTCAAATATAATTGGAATTTTATACCATGTATTAAAAAAAGTTCTGAACTAAAGCTATGCATGGATTAATAAAACGAGTAAAGAAACTACAAATACCTGTTGATCTACAACGCACTCTTTTTCGACCGATGTTAATATATGTCTCTGAAGTATGGGTTTATGAAAAAGCTATCTTAATTGAGACATTTCACATTAAATTTCACAAAGTTTTATCAAACCTTAAAAATAGCGCACAAATGCATTGGTTTATGGGGAGATAGGAAGGAAAGGTATGATGGACTGGCAACTGCGTTCCAGACTCCACCTCCACGGCTCCACCACAACCGCTGTGCGCTCTTTGTTAAGAAACAATGAAGGACTATAAAAATAAAATAGTCATTCGATATCATCGGAACTCTAGCGATAAAGGAAGTCTAAATTCAGCATGCTCAACCTTATACGCTGAAAACAAGAGTCAACTCCACCCGCCAACTTTGGGAACTAAAGCCGAATACATTACACACGATGGCATCTAAACAATATAATCCAACAGATCAGGCCACCACTAAGATTAGCGACAACCAACCAGGCCTTCGTGAACAATGAAACAATGGCGGTAGAGGTGTAAACTTTTGATATTGTCTTCGGTTAAGTCTGTTCTTAGAAGACTTTGTATTGCGTTTTATAAGAAGTTATGTGAGATCGCAGTTTGAATTACTGCAGTTGTGATAATAATGATAATAATAATAATAATAATAATAATAATAATAATAATAATAATAATAATAATAATAATAATAATAATAATAAATAATAATACTGTCTCACTTGTCGTTGTGTTCCGTGGGAGATAATAAGAATCAGTATTCGCCAGGACAAGTACAATGATACTGACCACTAGCCATTACTTGTAGTACAATTGGCGTAAGTATTTTAATGTGCAATAATATACACTAGCATAGCGCCGAGCTGTTTGAATATAAACAATCAGTCATTCGTTTAATATTGTGAGGCTATTATTAGTGCAAATCGTAAACAAACAGAGTCAAAGTAGTTAGGAGCATGAGCTGAGCGACTCAGAACGTAAAATCAGTCAGGCGTTCAGAAACTTGCCTTCCCAAATAGAATTTGTCGAACACTACACACGAAATAGACAATAGGCAATGCTATTGTGATCAACCAAGCGTTAACAAGTGTTATTAACATTACTGTTATTAACTGTCAACCTACCAGTCAAACGACAAAATTTCTTGATATTTTACAAGGTTCAGAATCAGAAGTAGCGTAATGTTCAATCGTAATTTTGAGAGAGATGGCAGAGGTAGAATCCAACGACGGTAAAGCGAAACGGAATGTAGACGAGCTGAGCCTAAATTCGACAGATTCTTAACCTAGTCCACATCGGCCACGTATTCACAGTCCAGCATCGTCCTCCACGCATCATCCACTTGAATCGAGTACTCCGAGAGATGGCAATGGACATTACATAACTGGTTTGCTGTCACATCACAACACTAATATTTGCATGTACCAAATTCCACAAATTGTGATGGCTTCAGTGATGAGTGCAGAATTCCAGGCGGCAATAATCCCGGTAATGACTGCTGCTCTTCAGCCTTCTACGGCAAATAAGTAATGCTACCGTACAACCGGCTATTCAGCATCCTATTAGATCCGGCATGCAAGGGTTGAACTAACAGATAAGAAAACAGGGTGACGATATTAAACACATAACGTCAGAATTGACTGACCTGCAAAGCCGTAATCAAGCACAAGAGGCCGAAATTCATCAAAACGAGTTCAGAATTCAAACGCTTGAAGAGGAACAAGAGAATCAGCAGCAATATGGTCGACGAGATTGTTTGAGGTTTCATAACCTTCCATTAGAGAATTGTTCAGTCGACACTGACGTGGTCCTGGTAGATTTAATAGAGAACAAACTAAACGTGGACGCCTGCAAATGGACATTCAATAACGAAATATTTTAATTTTTTGAACAAATTTAGTCGTTAAGGGGTGATGTAGAGATTTTGTTGGATTGGCTAGGATCGCCGTATCATTTGCATATAGTGAGATATAGAAACAAATTGTGGGAATCCGCTGCTTGTTTACTGATAGATGAGTCCTGGTATTTTGTCTTTTGGTCCTGGTATTTTGTACATTACAATGAAAATACCTTTGATACTTCTGATAGCAACATGATACACAATATATTCTCTGTTCCTTTGTTCAATGCACAATTGCTTTTAATTTCAGCTCAATTAATTGTATTTATAGCAACTTGTTCTGATTACTCTTAGTGGCGACGTCCACCCAAATCCAGGGCCCACAAGTTCATCCAACCACGATGGTATATCGGTTTTTCACCTAAACAAGTGAGGCGCACGTAATAAACTTTACCAAATAAGTGATGATCCATCTGATCACGATATTGTATGTTTAAGTGAAACGAAACTGGATGCGTCAATCACTGATGAAGAGCTTCACATAGCTAATTATCACCATCATATAAGAAAAGATCGCAACCAACATGGGGGAGGCCTTGCTATTTACGTATCAGAACTTCTAAACTATACTCGTCATATTGACTTAGAACTGCCAACTCTAGAAAACATGGTAATCGATGTAAAATTTGGTAAGTTCAAAACCCTAGTTTGTGTCCTCTATCGACTAACATCTAGCCCATGTCTGATATGGGAAGCCATGGAAAGTTTATTTGACAATTTGATCGACACAGGACTTCCTATAATAACACTGGGCGACTTTAATGAAGATCAACTCGACCCTAATCTAAGAAGGCTAAAACGAATTATAACAACCAACAATATAATTTCACTAATTAATGAACCGACTCGCATAACAGCTGAAACGGCAAAATTACTTGATTCGATTTTAACCACCAGTGATATTAAAAGTGAAGAATCCGGCGTAGTCAATTTCGATGAATACGCTGTCCATTTAGGTACATACACAATTATTTCCACCCCTGTACTAAAGACGAAGATGCATGAAAGAAAAATATATGGCTATGCACAGACGAATAAAGAAAAATTTAACGAAATCGTAGAAAATACCCCATGGGATGCAATAATTAAGATCTATGACAACGTGGACGAAGCGTGTGAAACATTTACACACATGTTTCTTGAGATTGCTAATGAATGCATACCAAACAAATTAATAAGGATCCGTCTAAATGATAAAGCATGGTGCAAATCGGGCATACGACGTGAATCGAGAAAACGTGACCGACTAAGATCTAAAGCATTAAGATCAAACAACGCTAATGATATGACAGTATACAAAAGACAAAGAAATAAGGTCACAAATCTAATAAGAAGAGCAAAACATCAGCTTTACGAGACAATCTACAATAGACTAAGTGGCCTATCTTTACGTAACCCAAGATCATATTGGAAAATGATAACACACTTAATTAAGGGCAAAGAGCTATCTGATATTCCGCCATTTCTACTTTCGAACAATATTGATTATGCATATACCGATTCAGACACAGCCGATTGCCTTAATATCTTTTTCCAACATTTGCAATATGGATGACACAAATCACAACTTCCCGATATTTGTATTCAAACCAAACGAGAAACTCACTGATATAATTATCGTTCCACAAGCGGTCACTGACATCATCCAAATTCTGGATATCAATAAAGCATCAGGTGATGATAAGATCAGTCATCGTATGTTAAAGACAGTGCAACAGACAATAGCTATACCTCTTACCATCCTCTTTAACAAATCGCTTCAGACATGTACCTTCCCCAGCCAATGTAAAACTGCTTGCATAAACCCACCCTTCAAGAAGGGAAATAGAAAAGAGCCATGAAATTACAGACCAATCTCACTTCTAAGTGTTTTGGGAAAAATCATGGAAAGGGTACTATTTAAACAAATTTACAATCACCTGAACTCAAATCACCTACTTTACCAATTTCAGTCAGGCTTCCGACCAAACCAATCAACTACTCACCAGCTAATTGAAATGTGTCACATTCTTTAGAAGGCTTTAAACGAAAGTAAATATGTTTGTACAGTTTTCTTTGATGTTGCCAAGGTATTCGACATAGTCTGGAACAGAGGATTGTTATATAAAACAGCAATATGGTATAGATTGTAATCTACACAAATGGCTATCAGACTATCTAACTAATAGGAAACAAAGGTTAGAGTATATCAAACATACTCTACGCAGAAAACTATAAATGCAGGAGTGCCACAAGGTTCTGTACTTGGGCCACTTCTTTCTTTAATATATATATAAATGATATTTTCAGAAAACCTAGACAATTTGCTACGGCTATTCGCTGACGACACCTCACTGACGTCACATAGAAATACATCATTAGAAGTCGAAACATCATTAAATAGAGACTTACTATTCATAGAAACTGGTCTAACCAATGGCTTATCAATTTCAATCCCAACAAAACAGTGAGTGTAATTATGTACAACCAACCAAATCAAAACAGAATAAATCTCCTCATAAAAATTACCAGAATTAATACCGTCACAACCCACAAATATTTAGGTATAACTTTCTCCAATGATTTTAAATGAACAACTCACATACAAGAACTATTATCAAAGGGAAATAAAATACTAGGATCTAAGAGGAAAATCAAATACCTTCTCTCACGCAAGACTCGCACGCACATTTACACATGTTACTTACGACAACTTTTGGAATATGGCGCAGAAATATGGGACGGATGTACAGAATACGACTCTGAACTACTGGAAAATATCCAAAAGGAAGCTTTTCGCGTAATAACTGGCCTCCCGAGATTTACTCCACTGCCATTATTATACAGCGAAATAGGACTGGAGACGTTAGCACATCGATGAAAAAACAAAAAGTTAGTGCTGCTATATAAAATTATAAACGAAGATCATTGTCCAAATTACATTAAAGAGCTTGTTCCTCGCAACGTGGGAGAATTAACAAATTACAACTTGCGTAACAGAAACAATTATCAAGAAGACCAAACACGCCCTGGGGTTTTCAGACGCTCTTTCTTCCCCAGCACAATACAATTATGGAACCAGTTAGACACAAACCCACAGAATTCAGCACCACTATCGCAGTTTAAAAAAAGGGTAAATCCAAATCCAACACCCATTATACCAACATACTATTCATATGGAGAACGACGCCAGAATATTCTACGCACAAAATTAAGAAAGAAATGTAGCCAATTAAATGCACGTTTATTCAGGTTTAACATACTCGGAAATCAAAACTGTCCACACTGTAATGAAATAGAAGACAATAATCATTACTTATTCAGATGTATCCGATACAACGAACCAAGACAAAAACTGATATCCTACCTAAATAATAATCACATGTCGAACATCTCAGAGAATACATTATTAAATGGAGATCCAGATTTGAACAACAACCAAAACACCATCATCTTTAGAAATGTCCAAGATTATTTTCGGAACACAAAACGGTTTGACACAAATTAGATATGCTTGGAGGTTGATGTGAACGCGAGAATCCAATGACACCTAAAACAAACGAAATCGGATATTAAGCCAGTCTACAATGGACACTCGTACTTGGGGCTCGCTGGTGGTGGTCCTCTAGGTCTGGTGGTTGCAAGATCATCGAACCTGGTGCATGGTGCGCCATTGTGGCGTTCAGTCGGCGTGGCTGGACGTCCGATGCTGGCCAATATCAAGGGCATTGGCTGGCGTCGGACATTATCTTGCGTCTATTTTTGGCCGCAGTGTTACACTGGCCCATGGATGGCTGCCGCCGGCACTTCTTTACGTAGCCTTTGAACATTGAAAACTAGTAGATATCTTAATTTTAAAGTTGCTGAATATTTTGAAACTCATTTAACTGGAAATTCTTACTGTTTTATGCAGGGTCGATAATCGGAACGCGTGCGTGCAAAGAGATGTGAGTGAGAGGGTGGGTGGATTTTCCAGGGTTGGGGGTCGGTTGGGGGGGGGGCTGTTGGGGGCGGAGTGTGGGTGTTGGTAGTTTATAGAATGGCATTGAACTAAGGGCTGAACGTCTTAATACTAGACAGCAGCTGCAGTACAATGTACTTGCCACAGCCACACATTAGTTGCCTTGTCTTTGTCCCATCGACGGCTTGATTAACCAGATATGATCATCATCTAGATCAGCTTCTTCCAAAACAAAATCGGCTAACCAATAGACCACAATCAAAGTTTTATTGTTGTACCAATAATATATTGAGTGCGTGTGTGCGCGTGCATGCGTGCGTGAGTGCGTGAGTGCGTGCATGCTTGCGTATGTGAGAGTCCGTGTGATAGAGCGCATCATAAGAGTACATGTGATTGCTACAAGTTAGAGTTATTCACAAATTTGATATGAAAATTTATATTTGTATTGTATAGTTGAAATGTCTACCCGTCATAAATATTATTATTATTATTATTATTATTATTATTATTATTATTATTATTATTATTATTATTATTATTATTATTATTAATATTAATATTATTATTATGAAATATTATTATTATTATTATTATTATTATTATTATTATTATTATTATTATTATTATTATTATTATTATTATTATTATTAGTGTACATTGTCTTCATTCAAGGGCCAACGGCCTAATCTGAATAAAGATTCATTCGTTCGTTCGTTCGTTCGTTCGTTCGTTCGTTCGTTCGTTCGTTCATTCATTCATTCATTCCTATTGTGCTACCCAATCCACATTCACCCACTCTGCCCTACCCAGATCCACGTTTGAGTGCTTAGTTACGTTTAGTGCAGACACGCGTTATTTCCGAACGGGTGAATGACTTCCGTATTAAGTAGCTTTAGAAAACAATACGCTGAAAAAGGTAACTGCTCTTCAAATACTTACATAATTATAAGCACGAATATAGCTGTTGTTTGTAGATCTCTGTCCCAATCCCAGCAGAAATGCGTGTATCTGATTACATCTATCTATAATTCGTGCTAATATATAATGCGCCGGTCTTAATGAATAATCTGGCTTATATACTCTGATAGGCTAAGCAGTGGAGCTAATTCAGATATATGCGTATATATGCTTTTTCAATTAATATTGGGATCTTTCAGCTTGAGCTACGTTCAGTTTTTACGCGACTTAATTGGCTCTACTACAGCCTATCACTCGAGAGAAGAAGGAAGGAAGTAAGAAAGTACGAGCTCATATAAAGTCACGTAGCCATTTTGCTGCTTGTTAATAAGAAAAACCATGTATGTTTAGTACATGTGTTTTATACTTATTAATTGCAGATTTGTTTGAGTCTTAATTCCAAAATCTTAATTACAATCGGTTTGGTAAATGACACAGATTTCTCTATTGCGTCGCGTGGCATTGTAATTACCGCGAGCAGCCAATTGGCGCTCTTGAATTGATATTTAAGCAAACCGTTTTCAGCAAAACGTTTTTTTTTATCAGAAAGAAATGTAACCTAAATAACCTGTAAGCAACACTTCTTAGGCAAATGCGTGAGGCCGTTTTTAGTGAATACATATTTTCAGTTTGTTGCGCTATGTTTAAACCAAGGTACTGCATTATAATCATAATCTATCTTATATACGTCATACATGATTACTGTATAAGACATGTGTATCATAAGCTTGGCTAACGTAGGGACGACCGCTTCCACCCCTCCACCCCAAACTAACACCGGAATAGCAGGAGGTGACATGTAGGGTACACATTAGAAGTATAGAAAACTTATGTTATCGCATCACTGTCGTATGCTTAAACTAGGCACGCATACAGTCAGAGCTGTTTTTAAAGTAATCTGGCATAGGGAGCATCTGTGATCACTAAAGCCAGGTGGTCTATTAATACATGTCATTTCAAGACAACATCTCAGTGGAGGGATCCGATCTGTCACTCAAGCATCTGCCGTCATACTTAATTATGTCACGTGCAAGCTGACATCACATTACATAGTGACGTATCTATCTCAGTCATGAACATTGAAAAGTCCCTCAAGTGTACGAATTGCATGCCATTGATGGATTTACTTTTAATATACGTTCTGTTAAATATTTTGAAAATACTTAACTGGACGCTATTGCTGACATAGAGACATGTTCTTAAATTCCAATGTCTCAAATGCGAGACAACAATTACTATCCAGGAAAGTTGTTGGACATTTTGAACTTAATTTCATTTATACCGGTTTCTGTAAAGGTGTCTGGCAGATATGGGCGGCGGAAGCCAACATTATTTTGCGGGACAGTATACGGTATGCTCCACCCCAATGAAACAGTGATAAACAGTCCGCCTCTGAACCAGACCTGAGCTGGGATGGGATGGGGGTAACGGGTGGTGGATGGGGTTGGGTGCAGGTCTAGTCGTTACCGTAACCATCTCTTACATGACCGCTTTAGACAGTACTAAACGTTATCACTAAATACATATGCTGTTTTACTATATGGTGATAGGCACGTAGATATTGACATCACTGCGCGCGCACAATCCACATGTAGTGGCCAGAATGTGGTTGCTTAAAATAGTTAGTCCGAATATCGTGCAACAATAGAGAGAAACCAACTACACATTAAGGTTAACTGCCTGCCTGCCGCAAGCCACCAGACGATAATCGCAATGAGCAATAACTTTGGATCTGCGGAATGTTTTGAAAACAATTTGACTGAAAGTTGTTTGGTGGCTTAGCCACCAACAACTTTCAGGCAAATTGTTTTCAAAATAATCAGCCGGTCCAGAGATATAACCCCTGGAATATGTCGTCTGCAGAAAATCAGCAGACAGACGGTTAACAGGCCTACGTTCAATGACATCTCATAGTTAGCAGCCATCGGCAACAGTAAGTTTAGTCATCTACATTGCAAAAACACAGCCAGTCATTGATCAATGAATGAATATGCAATGACAATATGGGCAGATTACAACAAGGTGATATAAACAAGCGGATCTCATTGTACATTGCGGTGTAATAAAATATGTTTACATCTAATTATATTATAATATGCTTTACAGAAGTGACTTCTGTAAAGCATATTATAATATATTTAGATGTAAGCATATTTTATTACACCGCAATGTACAATGAGATCCGGTACAAGCTCTTACAACTTAGGTCAAGTTCGACTCCTAACCATAGTTAGCTATAGCTAACTAGAATACCAGTCGAACTTCAAATAGTTAACTGGCTAGTCAACTATAGTCAACCGAGCACCCGACCTCGGTTCAGATGGTTAGTCCGATATTTGCGTAAATTTCAAAATGGCGGACACCGATCGCTTGCCACGAATAAATGCATACAAAAGTGTTTATATTTCACTAAATAACTTAGGTTTGATGAAATTATGCTTTCTCAATGTATGTCAATGTTCCAAAACCCATATTCCTTCCCACTTTATGTCATATGGACACCTTTTCATGTCTTAGCGGACAAAAAGAACCCATTTTCGTAGGTCATTAAAACAGACGACAGAAAGGGTTAATGGAGACTAGTACCCGGCTCCAAATTTTCTGCAATAGTAATTGAATAGGGAACCGGGTACCAACGAACTATAGTCGACTACGACCAAGTTCGACTGGGCATAGAAACTGCGCATGATCAGTAAACCATGAAACTGACTATGGTTAGCGAGTCGAACTTGACCTTAGACGAACACTTTCCTAACAGAATTATTACATAGACAAACACAATGTATAAGTATACGAATTTTATAGCATAATGCAAAGTGAGAGATATTAAGAGCAGAAGCATAAGAGAACATGCATTCTGTAAGTATTGCCACACATGTCGTCTACATTTATCAGAGATTTACAACAAGAGGCTCAATGGTCTAACGTCTTTTACATTACAGAGTTTCAGTTGAACATGTTGAAGGACAACGAAAAAGTCTGGGAAGCTATTATTTTTCGTATTTCATAAGTCGAAAGGGGCGTAACTCCATCAAAAATTGACGAAATTGTCTGAAACGCGAACTCGCTCTGAAACTCCTTGCACTAAAGCAATGTACCAATTTTCACTTGAATATCTTAAAGGAGTGTGAAAAAGTGCTGAAACCAACCTCTGACGGAGGGACGGAGGGACGGACAGACGGGCAGACGGAGAGCAAGCCTATCGCCACGTAGTATGTGGTCAAGGAATATGCACACTAATCACATACTTGTCAGTACAGCTTGATGGTGTTTCTCGTGCTCCGGTAGTTTCATAGGTCTATTAAGGTTATTACCATGATTTGTTCAGCTTCCACCTTGCGCAGCCAACCCCACATTTACCGCCACAATTCACCTTTCCAGAGTATCCATCCATCGTCTGACTTCGTATTACGTCATAATCAGTTTAACGCGTGCATGATGACGTCATAATTATTACGTCACAAAGGGTTCCATATAGACCGTCACCAAATCTCAAATGGTTCGACACGTTGTATGAATTGTATGTATTTGTAATTCTTTGCTATTTAATAAACACGCTGTTGAATATTTTGAAACTAATTTGACTGGGCGCTGTTGCTGCCTTAGGCAGCAACAGCACCCAGTCAAATTAGGTTTAAAATATTCAACAGTTTACCTCTGTAGTTTTTTGGAAATTGATAGTCAAGGTGTTCAGAGATCGATCGATCACAACACGAGCGAGGTGTGGGTGGAGCTTATCTAGAGATGGGCGGGGCATAGCAAAAAATGGAAAGGTCCGTTATTATGCAATGTTGTTTTGATTACAGCGGTCCGCGTCCATTTTCACTTTGGGTCCATGTCTAGATGCGGGTGCCCTCTCACATAAATAGGGTGTCCCGGGGTTTCAACATGGACAATCTCTGAAAAGCTAAACTCTCTCAGAACGCATTTCAGATATTTCTTCTGCTAAATTTACATAAGCATATGGTTCGAAAAATTTCAAACGCGGCGAGAAATCATGAACATTTGACAACTGAAGACCGGTTTTCACGATCAGATTTATCTGTCAGACACATGTGATGAAAAAATCTGACACGTCGTAATGCGAAACCGCCGTGTGTTTAAACGTTCAGACAAAACTGTTGAAAAAATTCTGATGAAAAAAAATCTGAACAAAAAAACTGATCAGAAAATGTGATTAAATAAATTGGACATCTATTCATTTAGCGCTGCCAAGTGTTGCAGCCGAAAAAAATGTGGCTTCGAGGTCTTAGCGAAGGAGACACACATATACGGTGTGTGGGGGTGAGGGATGGGGGTGGGTGGCGATGGAAGTTCCGATAGATTTTTGAGACGTACGTATTGACGTATGTACGGGACAACGTACGAGACGAAAAGCTAATAATCCCGCTGCGCGTTAGCGGTGGGGTGGGATTGGTGGGTGGGTGGGTGGGTGGGTGGGTATGGTTGTGCGTGATGTATAATTACGTCACATGTAGTCATGAAGAAGAAATAGGCCATAAAATATATGAATTGTATGTCTTTGATGCATTTACAAGTTAATAAACATTCTTTTGAATATCTTGACACTAATTTACTGGGGACTGTTGCTGCCATAGACCACACCACCGTCCCACCGCTGTCAAATTAATTTCAAAATATTAAACATCTTACATGTATGCCGTGGATAGTTGGGAGAGCCAAGATGGAGGAGAAATACACATTAACCGTAAATGCATGATTTGTCTTGATGTTATATTTGACTAGTGAAATAATTCTACTGTAACGGGTAGGGTGAACGGGTGGGTGGCGGTCCGGGTTGGTGGGTAGTGCGCGGTATATTATTTCTTCTAACTCTCTCAAATTGTAGGAGGAGTTTCAGCGACGAGCTTTCCAATTTTGAGCGATTTCATTACTGAGTGACAGGTGGAGGTCCCCCCTGGCGATTCAGACAAAATCTGAAGAACTTGAACTTGCCCAACTCTTCAGATTCAACTTCAGGCATCCGAGAATCATCAGCTTCGCTTTGAGACACCAGATTCAAACATCAGACTTCAGATATTTTGGTTCACACTGTCAGATTTTATCGAATTCGACAAATCTGATCAGATTAATCTGACCGTGGAAACCGGCCTGGAAAAGCCATTTCAGACAATTGTTCTAATAAATTAACCAGTGCCTAAACACTAGTAGTAAATATATGGCGCACACAACTGTATACACACACCCCTCCACCTTCGACACCCCTCCCTTGTCTGGTATTGGAGAGGCAGCTGTCTCAAAATTCCACCTGTCGAAAGCCCGTTCCGGCACCCTTGGTTGATTTTGACAACCATTGTACCTTACAGCTTTCATCACGAAACCGGCCAAAACCGGCCTCTGGAGTGGTCCTTAAGGAATGCCCATTTGCAGGCCAAGAGAAGACTATTGTCTTTGATTTTTCCACTGGAAGGACTGGCTCGATAACTGAGCCAGCCATTCCATTAGTAAATTTTCAGAAATAGTATTTTCTTGGTCTGCAAGTTGGCTGGCATTCAATAAGTAAATATTTTGATATTCTTGAGTAAAAATTTAGCCATTAAAGTGTTAACCCTTTCACTGACAAATCCCGGAAAAAGTATGATATTTTCGATAAAAAACTTATTCTGTTGCATATTTTAAAATTAATTTGACTGGACGCCGTTGGTGCATTACGCTTAATATTTAACAGTTTTCCTGCATGGCTGTTTGAAAAAAGGAGGTATGGGGATTATATTAGTGAAAGGGATAATTCATTTCAAGACCATTGCTCCAGGTATCAGCTGCATATCCCGCTACAGCTGCCGACAACGCCTGTTTTACAGAGATAGGATAAAAAGTCGTGAGAAAAACAGCTTCTCACATATTGCACGTCAGTTGTCATAGACATAAATAGATGTTATATGCGTTAGTATAGCACTAGGGTTGCTCTTTGGGCAGATGTCTTTAAACATCAGGTCGTAATGAGTCACCATCTGATGGACCAACATACAGGTGTTCATAATATACAATTTCGATAATAGGCTTAACAAGAGCGATCTGTTTTGATCATGCTGTGAAAAGTGTTCAGATTTTCCGGATTTTATGGATTCTACAGATTTTTTTAGATTTTCCTGTATTACACTCAAAGTGGTGTAAGCCTACTGTATTGCCACATCATTTTCTGTGCTAAGATTTGGGCTAAATTGAACCATTAGTCTCCCAGATATCCACATCCAGAATTGGATCCGATCCGAATCCACAGCACGGCCAAAATCTTGAAATCCTCTTGCACCGCAAGTTCCTTTCAGGCAAATCAGATTAGCAGTTTTTTAGATATGGATCTAGACCGACCGACCGACCCACCCACTCACACACCCTCCCACTTACCCACCCCACCTACCACCTACCCTCCTACCCACCCACCCACCCACCCACCCACCCACCGACCCACCGATCGACAAACCGACCGACCGATCGACCTCCCCTCCGACTGACCGGCAGGCAGGCAGGCAGGCAGGCAGGCGGGCGGGCGGGCAGGCAGGCAGGCAGGCAGGCAGGCAGGTAGGCAGGCAGGCAGGCAGGCAGGCAGGCCGGCAGGCAGGCAGGCAGGCAGACAGACAGCCTGACAGACAGACAGACAGACACAGACATGCTCGATCGCAATAGCCTCTCCTTCTTACGGAGCGAGGGTAATTAAAACAAATTATAGAGACATGGCCACGATCGATTTTCGTACAAAACTTACCCAGTCATGGCGGTTGGGAATAAAATACAAACTCTTAGTTAATTACGCTTTTCGTGATTTACGCGTCCGCTGCGATCTAGGTATTCAATACAATATAATAGACTCTTGCGTAATATACAATTTATAGTCTTCTCCGCAAGCTTCATAGGCATACAGCAAAAAAGTATTAGATCTGATGTTATCTAAGTACTATTAAATAATAATCTGTGCTGATTTAAACATTACTGTCGCTAAATATATCTCATATAAGGTTAAATAATTCTAGGAACAAAGCGCGTTTTGTGCTGACGAAATCACGTTTATGACATTTGCTAGGGCTGTATAGTGAACTGTGATAATTAATGTATGTGTGAGATTAGATAATTGCGGGAAAGGAAAATCTACCTAACACACACAGGGCCCCATGAGAGGGTGTGGGAGGGGGTGGGGTGGGTGGGTGGGGTGGGTGGGGGCCTATTAGTGCCCTCATTTCTCTCATGGACCCGAACACACATGCCTATATAATAATGGCGGAATCTCCAACAGCTCTCCAAAATACATTAGATACATTCCGAGATTACTGTAATGAATGGAAAGTGGAAGTTAATGAAACTAAAACAAAAAGAATAATATTTTTTAAAAACGCAAGAAAACCAATCAAGCGAATCAACCACATTTCCAAAGTTGGTGTCATGACATTGAAATAGTCTATATAAATCTAGAAATAATCTATATTCAAATATAATGGTAGTTTTTTCTCATGTAGAAAACGTAACTTGAAACAAGAGGTAAAGGCAATGTACGCCCTTATACAAACGATTAAAGAAAATAATTTACCAATTGACTTACAATGTACACTTTTTGACTTATGGTCTCACCAATAATGTTATATCCATCTGAAATTTGGAGGTTTGAGAACACTGATCTGCGTGAGACTTGTCCAAATAAAATTTTACAAAATTCCTCTGCGCATGAAAAAGAGTACACCAAATATTATGAACTCGGAGAATACCCCTTGCACATAAAGATACAATCAACTCTTACTTCCGCGTTACGGTACTTAACAACACGACACACGGTGACAATCTAGGTATAATGATTCCTAACACTTATAATATGGGCACAATGGATCTTTACATTTTTAGCTATGCCCCACCCATCAATAACTAACCTCCACCCACACCTCGTGTTGGGATCGATCGATCTCTGAACACCCTGACTATCAATTTCCAAAAAAACTACACAGTTAGGCTGTTGAATATTTTGAAACTTATTTGACTGGGTGCTGTTGCTGCCTAAGGCAGCAACAGCGCCCAGTCAAATTAGTTTCAAAATATTCAACAGCAAGTTTATTAAATAGTAAAGAATTACAAAGACATACAATTCATACAACGTGTCTCTATATGGAACCATTTGTAACGTAATGATTATGACGTCATCATACACGCGCTGAGATGATTATGACGTCATACGAGGTCTGGTGATAGATGGGTACTCTGGAAAGGTGAATAGAAAGGGACGTCTATCAATGCAACTGTACAGCACAAAAGACAGTTACCACCAGAGCAAACCGAACCAGGTGAAACTACTACATGGGACAACGTCCAACACTTAGCTCTACCACATCATGTTAATGTCAAAACACTATTACTTGTCGGTAAAATGCAGATACAAGTACTGATATTATATAAATTATGATAATAATTTGACTACATCCGGTGAGAACACCACTCCCCTTGCAGATCCAGATTCAAGTGTGTCGGACAGACCGGAGAATGTGCTCAGACTGTCACTATGGAATGCGAACGGTCCGATAACAAAGCGTCATGATAAATTGAAATCTCCAGTCTTTCTCCAATAAATTAGAAGCAGGCAAAAATAATCCGGCTAATATATGGAAAATTCTAAAAGACATAACTCCCAAGGCAAACAAATTATCTTCAATAATCTGTGATGATAATGGAAGTGAAATTCAAAACCCAGAAATGCAATCTGAACATTTAAATATATATTTCAGTAAAATCGCGTCAAAACTGACACACTCCATGATAAAACAAAGGCCAATGGCATTTGATAGGTTATCAGATCATGTTCTTAATAAAGTTCCAGAAAATATAGAGTTTCGATTTCCATATATAACTGTTGAATATGTGTCCAGGGAACTTAGCAACTTAAAAACAAATAAGTCATCTGGTTACGATGAATTGAACGCATACTTCCTCAAAGCTGCAGCATCAATAATTGCGCCCTCAATTACACTTATTATAAACAAAAGCATAGCTACTGGAGAATTCCCCCAAATGTGGAAATGTGCAGAAGTAAGGCCTCTACATAAATCTGATTCAAAAACCAATATTAGCAATTATAGGCCTATCTCTATATTACCCATTATCTCTAAGGTTATTGAACGACACATACATGATCATATTTAAAAATTTATAACCAAGTATAATTTATTAGTGGAGTCGCAATCAGGCTTCAGACATAACCATTCATGTGAAACTGCATTGCTAAATCTAGTGGAAAGATGGCGCTTTTCGATAGATAACGGCGACCTTATTGGTTCTATTTTGATTGACTTTAAAAGACCTTTGATCTTGTCAATCATGACATCCTATTACAAAAATTAAGTATTTACAAATTCAGCTATAATACATTAAAGTGGTTTTCTTCATATTTAAATGGCAGACAACAATACGTTTAAATTTCAGGAAAGAATTCTAAACTACTGCCAATCGATATAGGAGTACCACAAGGCTCAGTTTTAGGGCCACTTCTGTTCATTTTATATGTTATTGATTTACCCATGTGTGTCAAAAATCTTATGGATATGTATGCCGATGATACAACTATGCATGCTGCTAGCTCAAATGTCGCTGAAATTCAAGAAAATCTAATTAACGGTATGACGTCGGTAGAAGAATGGTGTGTAAATAATAAAATGTTGTTAAATACGGACAAAACTAAGTGTATGATGTTAGGAACTAAGCATAACTTGAAACAAGTAAATAATAATGTTATAATCCCTACAAATCGTGGAAGCTTAAATGTTGTGGAATCTGACAAACTTTTAGGCGTATATATAGATAACACGCTTGCCTAGAAAGAATAGGCAAACTTTGTAAAAAGATTTCGTCCTTGATTTATATTCTACGGAAAAATAAACATTGTCTTAGCATTGAGCAACGAAATCATTTCTATAAGTCATATATCCTTTCACACATTGATTATTGTAGTCTTGTATTTTGCCCGTCTTCACCTACATTATTGGATAGCTTAGAAAAACTACAAAAACGGGCTGCTAGGGTGATATTAGACATGCCTTACAGGACACCATCTGCACAACTATAAGAAACATTAAACTGGACAAATTTAACTAAAAGAATGCAAATTAAAATGGGTATTATGACATATAAATCTAGAAATGGTCTGGCCCCTGGTTACATGAAAGACATGTTCACTTCCGTTGGGGTGGCGCACACTAGAAATTTACGTTCCAAAACACGCAATCACCTACAACTTCCGAGGATTAAAACGGAATATGGCAGAAAAAGCTTCAAATAGACTGCAGCGCAACTGCGGGATTCTCTGCTTGAAACGAGTACTCAGTCTTCTACTCTGCTGACATTCAACTCCAATATACATGAATATATTACTAAATTATAGTGATATATGGGCAATGTGATTTCACCTTTTTACTTGTGTTCTAATATTGCATATTTCGTATATTTCTAAATAGCTATATATGTGTGTATGTGTGAATGACTGTGTACGACCTTGCGCGTATGTATGCCTGAACTGTGATTCGAACATCGACATTCAGCGAGGTAATTATTCTGCAATACTGTTTTAGTGATATCTATCGAAAATGAACAAATATGTTTATTACCTACAAATTAATTACAAATATGTTAATTACCTAATTTAACAGTCATTTTACTTGTGTTATAATGTTGTATATTTTGTATATTTGCAAATAGTTATATATATATATATATATATATATATATATATATATATATATATATATATATATATATATATTTGCACGCGCGTGCGTGCGTGAATGACCGTGTACGACGTTGCGCGTATATTTATGCACACACACGCACGCACGCACGCGCAAACACACACACACGCGCGCGCACACACACACACACACACACACACACACACACACATATATATATATATATATATATATATATATGTGCGTGCGTGCGTGCGTGCGTGCATGCGTGCGTGCGTGAGTGCGTGCGTGCGTGCGTGTGTGTGTGTGTGTTTGCGTGTGCGTACGTGCGTGCGTGCGTGTGTGTGTGTGAGGGAAGATCAGTTTACTGACGATGTATACCCTCCTTAAGTAAAGATTATTATTATTATTATTTCAAAACTTAGCTTCTAATAGTGATATTATTCTTGTAATTGAACCATGGTGCTCTGATTTATTTAATTAAGAGCTGGGAGGCTTCAAATATTTTGCTTTAAATAGACCGATGAATAATTGCGACGCGAGCATCGGGTGGTTTACTTATTTACGTTCGAAACAATATTTCAAGTGGCATCACACTGGATAACACGGATTCGGATGATATAATGTGGATTTTTGTAAATAAAATTTTGTTTAAAAGCTGATTTACATATATGTCTTTGCTACGTGTTATCTCTAGGTTCTTGCAAAACTGGGGAAGTGGAAGTGAAAGCTTTTTGATAGACTTTCTACTTTTATTAGAAAAAGAAATGCAAACAAACGAATTGTAACTTTTTTACTATGCGGCGACTTTAACGCCAGAACGAATATTTTGCCAGATTTTGTGGCAAATGATAATAGTAATCACGTGCCTGTAAATATCGAACATGAAGAACACATTCCACTTCCTCGCTTTTCTAAG
Organism: Chaetoderma sp. LZ-2023a; assembly: GCA_034401795.1. Taxonomy (NCBI): domain Eukaryota; kingdom Metazoa; phylum Mollusca; class Caudofoveata; order Chaetodermatida; family Chaetodermatidae; genus Chaetoderma; species Chaetoderma sp. LZ-2023a. The sequence continues at coordinate 164,849,804 of CM067373.1, read as the reverse complement.
GACCTGGCAAAAGCAAACAGTACTGGTAATAAATTATTAGAATTTTGTAAGGAGACAGGGATCAGAATCGTGAATGGCAGATTTGGGAGAGACAGGGGAGTAGGAGACATAACATGTATAACTGCCAAAGGGGTGGGTGTGGTGGATTATTTTCTCTGCTCCTTTAATAAATTTGACGTAATAACAAATTTTGTAATTGAAATGAGCCAAATGAGTTATCTGAACATGAATTTGTTAAATGTATTATACAAAGTAATTTTGTAGAGTAAAAAATGTTAATAGTAATAATTTACAGAAGGTTATTATTTATTAATCAAAAATACATTTGGAATGCTGATGAAATTAGCTAATACAGAAACAACACTTTGTCTGAACACGTCCAGGAATTATTGTTCAAAATGAATGCACTTGTGGATGAAACATATATGCTCGCTAAAGTCGATGTAAATGAAGCAATATCTTTGTTTACATCGGTGAAAAAGATGTCGGAAGTGAGCAGAATTATGTGCGATAACTCATACTGGCAAATTCGAAAGTCGATTGTTGGGTATGAAAGCAGAAGCTGCATTATTTTTAAAGGTATATAATAATAAGTCACGAAGAACTAATCGAAATAACTTACCCCAGCAGTACTTGGTAGATTGTGAACAGAGAAGAAAGCAATTCTTTCAGGCGATAAATCGATTCAGAAACGTAAATAGTGAAATAGCTCGCATACATATGGTAACAGCTAGGACAGATTTTAAAAAGGGTGTGAGAAAATTCAACACAGAGCAAAGCACTAATTTAACTACAGAATAACTTACGGCACAGTATACGGATACAAAGCTATATTGGGAGCTATTGAAAACAAAAAAAGAACAAGAAAATCGGTAATATTTTTTAAAGCCGTTAATAACCCAGATCTATAATTTTATTATGCAGATATAGCGGTACAAAATTATGTATCGAGCTATTCTCAAGCTAATGAGGTATTTCAAATAATTTTTTACGAGCAGAACGCCGAAATATCTGACGAAGAAGTTGGTAAGGATATATCTCAATTAAAGAATACCAAAATTTTCCAGCAACAGTCCGCGCATGGAATACTCTCCCAGCGCCGGTCACGTTTTCCGTTACTCTCACAGAATTCAAGAGAAAACTTAAAGCCATGTCGCCTATACGACCGCCTCCTCCCTGGTATTATGTCGGCCAAAGGTTAGCTAATGTAATCCTATGTAGGCTTCGCAATGGCTGTAGTAATTTAAATCGGCATCTATTTGAGAATTTTCTGTCAGATTCAGCTAGCTGCCCATGTGGATTCACTGATGAATCCACAAATCACTATCTCCTCCACTGCCCTCTTTTTAACGACCAAAGAGTCTCTCTCCAAAATCAGCTCGTACTAAAGAATATCTCTCTTGCCACACTGACAGCTAATCAACTTCTATACGGCATTAACAATGTCAACTTGGAAAAGAATATTACAATATGTAACGCCGTATGCCAATACATAGTCAATACCAACCGCTTTAAGTAACTTCCTATTTGTTAAATTCGCGACTATAAGAGCGAAATGCAAACAGCCTAACATATACAAGCATGGTGAACGCAGCATTAAGAGATCCTCACTCTCTCTCTCTCTCTCTCCCTCTCTCTCTCGCCTTCCCTCCCCCCTCCTCCCTCCCCCGCTCTCGCCTTCTCTCTCTCTCTCCCGCTCTCCCCCTCTCTCTCTCTCCCACTCTCTCTCTCTCTCTCTCTCTCTCTCTCTCTCTCTCTCTCTCTCTCTCTCGCATTATGCACACACGCACGCCAATACGTACGCACACACGCACATATTCACGTACACATACGTAAGCGTGCGAACTACCTAGACAATTGTAACCAGTGGTTGATATAAATTATCATTTATTTAGTTATACATACGTTACTATTTAATTATGTTTTATTATACCCCATCTTGATGTATTTATTAATGTATTGTATTTGTATGTATGGGAGACACGTGTATAAGACTTATGTCTTACTGTGCTCCCATTGAACAAAATAAGATTCTGTTTAAACCAAAGAATACCAAATACCAAAAGCGCAGGTCCAGATTTGTTAATCAATGCATTTTTATGAACGCTTTAGATGAGCTGAAACCTAACATTTTAATTTTATTCAATGGAATACTCGAGCCTCAAAACACGAGTTCTGGCAAACCTAGAACTGCCAAGTTAATTCGGGTGAAGAACAGGGGTACGACAAGGTAAAGTTTTGTCAGTCTTCTTATTCGCGATGTATATAAATGATTTAGAACAAGAATTGGCCAGGGGAGGGGTAGAAGGGTTGGATATAACACTGTTAAAGCTGTTCTTAATTCTGTATACAGATACCGTTGTAATGCTTTCAGAGACAATATCGGGACTACAGCAAGCATTAGATATTTTATATGAATATTGTAATAAATGGCGCTTAACGTTAAATGCAGAGAAGACGAAGGCATCGGTTTTTAGGCGGGTGGACGACTAAACCCAAAAGTCAAATTTGTGCATGGCCCACATAAAATTGAAATTGTCAATGAATTAAAATATTTAGGCATAGTTTTCAGCACATCGGAAGAATTTTTCTTTAGCGCAGAAACGATTGGCTGACCATGCACAGAAGCCCGTTTTTGCTCGAAAGAAATATTGTCACAAATTTGTAGGCCTAACACACAGCCACAGTGAGCCACCTATGCAGTCTCTTTGACAAACTAATCCTACCCATGCTTTGTTATGGCAGTGAGACATGGGGGTTTAATGCGGGGTATGAAGTTGAAAAAGTCACTTAAAATTGTGCAAACAGTTACTAAATGTGAGGCAAGCGATTTCGAATTGTATACCTTACGGGGAGTTGGGTAAAGTACCTCTCTATAGGGATAATCGATTCTGGCTCATGTATTGTATATACATCTATGGCTATAAATTGAGGATTTTTCACGGCAGCCAGGAGCCTTGCGTGAAAGTTAACACCCAAAATGGTTGTGTAATGAGCAAATTGTACAACTACTACCTTGCTCGCTAAGACGCCTAGCTATAGGGCGACGATTCACAGCAGATTGAGACAAACGCCGCTACAACATTTCTGATTTATGAACCACAACCTATCTTACACTGCTAATATTATGCTTATAATCACCATATTAGTTTGGAAATCATGCTGATGGTCGGCTCTCTTAGGATTACATTTGGTAATAATCATAGTAATTCCCAAATAATATGTCCCGTTGCCGTATGGATTTAGTCTGTCATAAACGCTTACAAGTCCGTTAGGTTGTACGAATTGTATGTCTTTACTGTTCAATACCCATTCTGCTGAATATTTTGAGACTAATTTGACTGGGCGCTGTTGCAAGATAGCCAACAGCTTACCTGTTTATCTTTCTGGAAATTGAGATCTAGTGAGTGCAGGGATCGATTGATCCCAACACGGGCAAAGCGTATGTGGAGCTTAGCTAGAGATGGGCGTGGTTTAGCGAAAACTGGATTCCTCCATTGTCCATGTTCCTCTAAAATTACTGCTCATAGCGTACCATTATGTGTACATGTTTGGGAAAACCATACCCACTGAATTCAAATAGACGTATGGGACATGCAGTCGGCAAAAGCTTCTACACACCCATCATCAGCGTAGTACCCTCGGAGATAGACAGGGTGATGAATGCCATGTTTGAGACCAAACGACTAATGCAACATATTTATGACATATTTATATTGTATTTACTGATCAATGCGATATGACACGGATGACAACATCTTCCAGTTAAATTCAAAATATTTAATAGAATTAAACTGTAAAGGAGATTTCATGAACTTAGTCTTTCGGTTTTAAAGGGTGAATGATGACTATAAGAATTATCAACAGCGTGCTGCTTCATTTGAGTCACACAATGGTTTATATTGCACTTAAGGTTCATGCTACCAAAATATTTTAGTTGCAACTCGCAACCTGTTTGCGTATGTTTTCATGCCTGCCTGCCTGCCTGCCCGCCTGCCTACCTGTCTCCCCGTCTGTCTGCCTGCCTGTCTACCCGCCTGCCTGCCTGCCGATGGTCACAGCTATGATCAGTTTTCAGTTTTTCAGGCTTTTATTCTCTTTCAACAGCATATTAGGTATACGTTTTTAAAACATTTTGGCGGTAGTGACAATACATAATAATGTTAATTATTATTATTATTATTATTATTATTATTATTATTATTATTATTAGTATTATTATTTATCCCATTACAATTTTATTGCAATCATAAAACATTATCATCACTTGGAATTATTTTAATGCAGTTGCCAATGGTCGTCAGTGCCTGGACAGTATCGACCTTACGGCGTCCCCAGTATGGACACATAGAAACCTATTCTAATAGATTTCCCTATTAATACAATGTCTGTGGGGTTTCCATTGCCACTACTCATCATTTTAGAACTACAGCTTAGGCACTCTGCTAAATGTATTGAAATTAATCAGCCTGGTAGCCGTTATTATAGAAAACATCAACTGCCTCCAGTCAAACAAATCTAAACATAGTCGAGAGGGTGGGTATACTCCTGCCATCCCTCTGGGAGCATGGTAAAAAACTAGGCAGATGGCAGGTATGTCGCTACATGTATAATAATAATAATAATAATAATAATAATAATAATCTTTATTTAAGGACTATAATTAGATGATTTGAGGAATCGATTAATACACATAAATCATTAAAATAATTAAGTATGGAGTGCATTGTAAAAGTGATTTTTGTGAAATGAGCACTGCCATTGCTGTAACATACATTTCGCGCACACCTGCATAATTCTGGTACTTTAAAAAGAAATATATTGTTAGATTTTAAATTTGAATTTTATAAATACACAGATCAAGTCATCTTGTCATATTCCGTCATTATACATTTTCTTTGAAAGTCTTAAAAATGTGCCTAGTGTGTTTAGTATCGGTTTGTTGCAAATTGCAAATAACCCCTTTTTTCTACGGTAATATGGGTTCCGTAATAGTCTGGTATCTATCTTTTCCTTTCATGGATGATTGAAAGCTTTGTTAATTGAACGGTCAGTCGGTCAGCCGGTCGGTCTGTTGATCACATGATTGGCATAATTAATAAACAGTTCCAACGTTGACGTACCCTATGCATAGTACCGACACCATATCACGCATACAAATAAGTACCCACATGCAAGAGAACACAAATCAAGACGACGACGACGTGACTAGTTAAATATAAACATTAGACTTTTTAATGTCTAAATGTGTGGTCAAGAAGCAAAATCTGTGCACATCAAGTGTCCGTTTACGGACCGGCGAAGACTATTGTTGAGCAATCTATCACTGGAATGTCTGGCTCGAACATGGAGCCAGTCATTTAGGTGATGGATTTTTGACGATCGTCTTTTCCTGACCAACAAATGGACACTCCTCGATACCACTGCAAAGGTCGGTTACGACCGGCCTCGTCATTAAAGGGTTAATAAGTGCCAATGTCAATGCGGATGAATGTGATAATACTGCTAATATAAATGACAATAATGCAATTGATGAATTATGACCAAGATGATCTTAATTATCACAATGTCTAGCCGACATAACGTGTAAATCCTGTAAAATCATTATTCCCCATATGTCACTTTGTGGTCTTGGTGTAAATAAACTGAAACTGAAACAGTTGGTAGGTCAGTCGGTCCATGATAGTTGATTGGTCGGTCGGTTTATTAGTCTGCTGGTCAGTTGTTCAGTCTGATGTTGAAACTTCTAACATTTCTGACAAAGTTGTCTACGTCGCAACTATAGCACATCTCACCTGTCCTTCATATGTCCTTCATCTGTCCTTCATCTGCCCTGTTATCTGTCCTTCATCTGTCCTGTTATCTGTCCTTCATCTGCCCATTATCTGTCCTTCCATCTGTCCTTTATCTGTCCTCCATCTTCCCTTCATCTCTCATTCATCTGTCCTGTTATCTGTCCTTCATATGCCCTTCATCTGTGATTCATCTGTCTTGTTATCTGTTCTTCATTTGTCCTTCATCTGTCCTTCATATGTCATTCATCTGTCATTCATCGGTCCTGTTATCTGTCTGGCATCTGTCATTCATCTGTCCAGTTATCTGCCCTTCATCTGTCATTCGTCTTCCTTCATTTGTCCTTCATCTGCCCTGTTATATGTCCTTCATCTGTCCTGTTATCTGTCCTTCATCTGTCCTTCATTTGTCCTTCATCTGTCGTTCATCTGTCCTTCATCTGCCATTCATCTGTCCTTCATCTGCCCTTTATCTGTCATTCATCTGTCCTGTTATCTGTCCTGTTATCGACTATCTTATAGCTAAGAACCATACGCACCTATCACGCGTGCTGTTGTCATGTACGGGTAATGTCACAACATCTATTCTGGATGCATCATTGTTATTTGTGTTTCCATCCAGCGCGCGCTAACACAATGTAATCATTGTTCATGCACTAAGCACAGTGATTCTAATCCATGTGAACAGAATGATTATATTTATGTCTAACTTTTAAACCGTGTCCTTCTTCGAGCGTGACCATGACGTCGTCACAAAATATTATGTTTGCCATGTATAATTAGTGATGACCAATACTATAAATAGGTCTTTTAGTTGTATATCTACCTGGTGTGCGTGTGTAAAGATTGTTGTTTAACAGCGTCACCGGTCTTTCAACCATGACGATCACTGTCAATAATCAGGGTGCTTAATCTTTAAGCTAGTATATTTACTTTGCGTGGTTGCCCATTAGACTACATGTCTAAAAAAAGAACTCGTGCGGTATGACCTTTAGTGAACCCAATCCTATTACAGTATACCATTCCACTATTTCCTCGTCAAATATGTCGTCGTCGTCGTCGTCGTCGTCGTCGTCGTCGTCGTCGTCGTCGTCGTCGTCGCTATCTTTTGATGATTTTCAACATATATTTTGATGAGACAGGAGACCGTGATTTATGATGATTATATCATCTCATGCGCATATATATAGTCGTTAACTGTTAGTGTCACGGATACTATCGTGGTGTAGCGCGGACCAACCGGACGGGTACTGACCGTCCCAGCAAAGCTGGGTACGGAACGGCCACTCCGGGTTCGCCCCCGGCACGCCCCACGGGGTAGGATAGTACGCGTACATGAGCCTTATAAGAGAGGGTTTCGTTAAAAAAAAGTCCTCATTGAGATTCGTGTTCATACATCACAGGAAATTTGCGTTCGTTGATGATAGACGTGTTTTAGATTAGTGTAATTTGCGTCCATTATTGCGTTTGCGAAAAAATTATAGTGCTTAGTGAGACTAGAGTTTAAAGAACAGTGTTATTTGATAATTCTTTTCTTTAAGCTATTTTAAACATTTTCCGTTTGAGGCTCGTTCGGGTGCATCAAGCACTAGCTTTTCCGCCAGTAAAATCGTTGTTCTTGTCGGCCATTAGGGTTGTCTTGCTCGTTTGTATTTGGCGCCATTTTCCGAAAACAAAGCTTTTTATTTTTACGTTTATTTGCTGTGCTCCCCGAGTCGTAACTACAAGGTATTGTTATTAAATTATTTTAATAAATTTCGTAACCTTAAAATCTGTTTAAACCTTTTTGATCAATTTTCTTTTGGATGTTCGTCTGCGTGCGTTAGAACACTAGATTTTTCGCCATTCAAACAGCCGCATTTGTCGGCCATTAGTGCTAGTCTTGATCTTTTTTTTTGTTGAAATCTTCCTCTCAGTGCTTAGTTGGAATTTTCGCGAATTTTACCGAAGGGGATGACACAGCACTGATATATTGGTAACGGTTACTAGGCATATTCTACCTCTTCTCTCTACACTTCCGCCTTTCACAGCCTACTCTACTCATCTCCTTAACACATTACTCCTACTGCATTCTATCCTATCTCTCATACTGTACCTACTAAATTTTCCTACTACACAATACATTCTAAATAATCCACACCGTTGGGTAAGCAACATGGAGGAAGCTGACTTCCTCAAGCAGCTGCCTGTAGTGGCGCATGATACTGGCGGTGGTCAACTGGACACAGCCAACGCGGCGCCAAATGGTGTCAAAGAAAACGACGAAGTGGCAATGGATGAGTTCACCCACGAACAGGTGGCCCAGCAAGTGGTGATCCTGGAGAGCAATCTCCAGAACACACCACAAAGCACCCCTAAGAAGGGCGGTGATACACCAGGCTCCAAAAGGAAGAGGATGGTCGGGGTGTTAGAGGAGGGGGAGGAAGTGGGAGGAAGGGAAGGCACTCCCAGCAAGAGGTCTCGGGACAAGGGGGCCTCCCCAGTGGGAGGGAGAGACCAAACCACCACGCAGAGCGGGGGTTCCCCGGGTGGTGCGTCCAGTAGGGAAGGGAGGGAAGTGGGACATAAGGGGGGGGGGAAAGAGATGGTACCCAGGGAAGGAGGGTCAGGGTCAAGGGACTCGCGGGAAATGATTTTGCGGGGTTAACCCGTATGGTAATATATAGGTTGCTGTATGCCATGGTGGGCATGCTGGCAGGCCTAGACAAAAGGGACGGGGAGGTTTTGGTAACCACCACCAGTGAAGGGCAGTTTCAGAAGCTGCTCAAAATCACAACGATAGGCAGCCACGTGGTGTCTATCGAAGAGCACACCACAAAAAACACTGAACCAAAAAAAGCGGTAGGTGTCATATCGGGAGTCCCAAGGGACTTCACGAATGACGATATAAAGGAAGAATTGAACGCCCATGGGGAACGCAAAGTGGAGTGGGTGGGTCGGATTGGCGGAACAGCCAGACCGACCTATGCAGTGAAACTGGTATTCAAGTCAGACGAACTGCCAAGTAAGGTAAAACTGGGATGGATGAGCTTCAAAGTCAAGCCATACATCCCAGAGCCCGTCAGATGCTTTAGATGCCACCTGCTGGGTCACGTGGCAAAGCACTGTAGATCAAAAGCCAGCGCATGCGTAAACTGTGGAGGAAACCACAAACGTGAGGACTGCCAGCAGACCCCCCACTGTAGAAACTGCAAGGGGCTCCACAGTGCTGCATATCGCGGATGTCCGGCTTTGCAAAAAGCCAAGGACATCCTCAAGGTCAAATCGACAGATCAGGTCTCATACGGGGAGGCAAAGAAGAAGGTTACCCAGCAAATAAGCAGGGGAACTGAACAGCCAACTGGAATACCAGCACCTGGACCAGCCATACCTCTGGAAAGAACAGCATGGCAGAAAAGGGCTGAATCCGTAAGGAGGAAGCTGGCCACCCCCAGGAGGGACTGCTCAGTGACGAGACAGCAGGAAAGAGGGGAGGAGGCTCCTACTGAGCCACCTACAATAGAGACGGCCACGGGAGTCCGGCCAGAAAAGCCGGCAAACAGGCCAAAAGGCAAACAAAAACGCCTAAAAATCCCGCCTGCAAAGGGCTCAAAGTCATAGGCAGGAGCAGGGCCCGAAACCAAAGGGCTGAACCAATCGGCACATTGGAGGTAACTCTAGTGGAAAAACAGGCTATCAAACCTGTGAACCCCACTAGCAGTACTGGCAGATGCAGTGACCTGCCGGCCGAGACCACCAGAGGGACACCAACGAGCGAGGTAAGTCCCACCCCGATGGTTGGAGAGCATAAAATTGTCTTAAATGTACAAACCTTCAGATTGATCATTGAGACGATCATATCATCAGTTTGCACTGACAACGAAGCAGCAAGGAACAAGGTTGATGTGGACGGCCTCGTTGCGAAATTCTTATAACTTTGCTCCTCTTCGAACTAATCATGGGGGTCAAAATTCTTCAGTGGAACGTTCGAGGCACCCGGTCTAATACCAACCTCGACGAATTGTGGAACACATTCCACAACGAAAATGACCACCCAGACATTATATGTCTACAGGAAACCCGTCTGAAACCCAACCAGGATTTCAAAAGGTACAACTACAATGTCGAAAGACAAGACCGTACCACAGAATCTGCAACCACCCCTAGGGGTGAAGGCGGTGGCGGCATAGCGACCCTCATAAAAAGTAATCTTTCCTACAAAAGGTTGCCACAACGTGAGAGTAGCGTAGAGCACCTTACGATAGAAATAGAAATCAATCACGAAACTATTAATATTGTAAACGTCTATAGTCCCAGGTTGCACTCTTCCTCGGACTACGACAAGCTCCTTGAAGGCCTAGAAGGTGAAACAATACTTCTGGGCGACTTCAACTCCCACCATGCCCTATGGGGGAGCAAAACCACGAACTCCAAAGGCCGAGTATTAGAACAGGTTATTGACAACTACAACCTGTGCCTACTAAATGACCATAGACCCACCAGATATAACTCTAGTGATGGAGAATGGTCGGTCTTGGACCTGTGCCTCATAACACCTGGCCTCCGACCAACCCCCAGCTGGGACATCCAAGACCAGCTCCTCGGCAGCGACCACCTCCCTATCAAAATACAGATAGGAAGCCTACAGAACAAGAACGAGGCGCCACTGCACAGGAACAATTGGAATCTGAAAAAGGCCAACTGGACCGAATACAAGCACATAATGGCCATGGAGCTGGAGACACCGATTACTAGTACCAGCACCGAGGAATATTATGAGCAGTGTATGGGGATTCTCTACAAGGCTGCCAACTCAGCCATCCCCCAATCAAAGCCAGACAATAACCCCAAACACAAACGCGTGCCTTGGTGGAACAGGGAGTGCCAAGAAGCAGTTAAGCTCAAGAAAATAGCCTGGAATAGACTAAAGAGAAACTTCAGCATTGAACGCCTAGTCGAGCACAAGAGACTACAGGCCAAGGTAACAAGAACCATCAAAAAGGCAAAACGCGATCACTGGCGACAATACTGCTCTGAAATCACTCGGTTCACACCCTCGAGCCAAATATGGCGCAAAGCGAAAGCTATTGCCAGCGAAAAAACCAAATCCAAAAACCCCTTACCCACCCTCATAGCAAATGGGGTAAAGCACGCCAACGACAAGGAAAAAGCTGAAGTGCTTGCCACAGTCTTCATTGCAACCAGTAGCAGTGATAACCATGACCATGACTTTGTAGCTACCAAAACAAAGGTTGATGAGCATATCAATCACCTGTTCAGCTCAGGGAAATGCGAAGATCCTAACAACCGAGACATCAACAAAACCTTCAACAGAATGGAGCTTGAGCAAGCCCTTGGCAGAGGCAAAAGCTCCTCACCAGGTGAGGATGGCCTGAAATACGACATGCTTCGTAATATGCCAGAGGAGGGTAAACAAATGCTACTCAATCTCTACAACCTTGTATGGAGCTCTGGAAAAATGCCATCAGTTTGGAAAACGGGGATCGTGGTTCCTATCCCAAAACAAGGGAAGGACAAAACTGACCCAAGATCATATCGGCCAATCTCCCTGACGAGCTGTCTATGCAAAGTCATGGAGAGGATGATCAAAAACCGACTAGAACATGAGTTCGAACACAACGGTCTACTCCACCCTTGGCAGAGTGGCTTCAGAAATGGCAGACGCACTACGGACCACCTAGTCAGACTGACGGAGGCAGCCAAGAAAGCCCTAGATGCCGGAAGAGGAAACACAACAATAGGAGTTTTCCTAGACGTTGAGAAAGCCTTTGATATGATGTGGCGAAACGGAGTCCTAAAAAAACTCTATGACTTTGGCTACCATGGCCGCATCCTATTCTGGATACGAGATTTTCTCGATAACAGAAGGATTAGCGTCCGCGTTAATGGGCAAATGTCTAGGGAAAAAACATTGGAAAACGGCACCCCGCAGGGTGGCGTAATAAGCCCCCTACTGTTCAATATCATGATGAGTGATCTACCCAAAGACATTGAAAAAGACCATGCACTGGGTCCCAACGCAATAGGCGGGTCTATCTTCGCTGATGACACAGCATTGTGGAACAAATATGCGAAGATAGACCGTGCACGTAAGACCATGCAGAAAGTTCTGGACATAGTCTCACGGTGGTGCAAAAAGAATGGCTTCAAACTGTCTGCGGAAAAAACAGTTCAAATCAATTTTACCAATGTTAAATACATAAACCATGATGCAAATCTGTACCTCAATGGTCAGAAAGTCAAGACATGTACTGAAGCCAAATTCCTGGGACTAACATTTGACAGAAAGCTCACGTGGAACCCCCACATCAAGAGTCTGAGGGAGAGATGCTTCAAGCAATTAAATCTCCTTCGCTCATTAACAAAGCACACCTGGGGTGCAGACCTGCCGAGCATGCTTATGCTATACCGCGGCCTAATCCTATCAAGGATAGACTATGGATGCGAAGCATACGCCACAGCGAGAAAGTCACTGTTAGAAACCATTGACACTCTCCAAACAAAATGCCTGCGCATTTGCTGTGGTGCCTCACAGAGTAGCCCTCGAGATGCAATCAACGTAGAGTGTGGAGAAATCCCATTAGATCTGCGAAGAGAGGAACGGCTTCTCAAATTCTGGACATACCTACAAAGCTCTGCACCCACCCACCCTACCAGGGAGGTATGTCTTCCATGCAAGGAGCACCTAAGACACAAGGTACTGCCCAAAATGACCAAAAAGACCAAACCACCAGGCCTGTTAATGACAGAGCTCGTCAGTGCCACTGAACTGGTAAACGTCGAAATAGAAAGCTCAAGGCCGGCTCCTGACCCGCCATGGCTACTTCCGCAGATCAAGGCGCATGACAGCCTATCCTCACAGATAAGCAAGAAAGACCCACCAGCGCTAATCAAGAGCTACGCTCTGGAAAACATTGACAACAGATGGAAGGAGCACAGGAAAATCTATACCGACGCCTCCAAAATGCCCTACTCTGGCGAATGCGGAGCAGGAGTAGTCATAGGCGACCAGGAAGAAGTCCTCAAGTACAAGCTTCCGAATCACCTGTCAATATTCACAGCCGAACTGGTGGCAATTAAAAAGGCTCTAGAATGGATTAAAACAGCAAATCCAGGCAAATACGTTATACTCACAGACTCACTAAGCTCAGTGAAGAGCATCAAATCTAGCAGCAGCAAGAGCAGGGACAACCTAATCAAGGAAATCCGGCAGCTGTATGCAACTGTGGTGACTGACAACAACACCGTGGACATCGACTGGGTCCCAAGCCATGTTGACATTAAAGGCAATGAACAGGCGGACGAGGCAGCCAAGCAAGCGCTCAAAGATGGAACTATGACCAGCATAGGACTCTCAAAGTCCGAAGCGAACGCCCTGGTCAAAAGCCACATCAACAGCAAATGGCAAAGACAATGGGACGAAAGCACAACCGGCAGATCCCTATACAGAGTCGTCCCTGCAGTCAAACGCAAATACCAAAACCACATCCCAGGACGGCAAGGCGACATTGTATTACGCCACATCAGAATGGGTCGGATCAGCGTTAACCAGACACGAAAAAAACTCAACCTGTCAGACACAGACCAATGTGAGGCCTGCAAGGAGACTGAAACTCTAGACCACTTCTTCCTACGGTGCACTGAATATGCAGACATTAGAAAGGAACTCATCAATATGCTGAGAAAGGGACACTTCAATCTTGACCCTATAGAAGACATTATAGCGATGCGTGACCGACATATCAACCACGAATTAATCAAGTTCGTGCTTGCATCGGACAAACACATCACATAATCAGAACACATTCTGATTAGCCCAAGACACCGACCGAGACAACAACTGAGACAACCCTCGTGAGGTGTCAGGTCCGAAACGCAAATCACTCCCCTAGGCGCATGAGGTGTCAGGTCCGAGGGGAATCGCATCACACTTTTTCCCCTAGGCGCATGAGGTGTCAGGTCCGAGGGGAAATACGTGTAAGCGAACGATTTGCTGTGTGCATGACCTATACAGTATGTTATCTCTGATGTCAAAAAAGCAAACACGTGAGACGGCGTAAGAAGCACTCTTCTGCGGCCTCTACGACCCCGGCCTGTCCTGCGGCACTCACTGCCTTCCAATCCCCGGCCTCTACTGCGGCATTTAGTGCCTTCCCACCATCGACCTCTACGGCTATTGTGGCATTTACTGCCACCCCACCACCGACCCCTATGGTCACTGCAGCATTTACTGCCTCACCACCCTCGTGAGAATTCAGGTTCGAGGAGAAACGCAGATCACTTCCCCTAGGCGCATGAGGTGTCAGGTCCGAGGGGAATCGCATCACACTTTTTCCCCTAGGCGCATGAGGTGTCAGGTCCGAGGGGAAATATGTGTAAGCGAATGATTTGCTGTGTTGCATGGCCTATATAGTATGTTATCTGTGATGTCATTCTATGAATGTTACTAAATTCTTGAAAACCTTTTATCTGGCTTGACTATTCCACTTAAGGATCGTGACATTGTCATGAATTGATGACCCAGAGTATGTGAGTACATGCCCCAAAACACCTGTCCACACTGTCTGTTTTCTCCTTCTTTTTCTTTCAGCATTGTTGCCCTCCTTTTCTTTCAGAGCCAGAGCTGGAGCTGGAGCTAAAATGCAGCAACGAAAACAACAATGACAGACGGGCAGAAAGACAGATGGAGGACTGGAATGGACAACAGAACAACAGATGGGCCGGCCTGGCGGCGGACCGCGAGGGATATGGACGTGTGTCCATCTCATTCGTGGCCCGTAGGCAGGTATGCTTGTCTGTCGAACAGACTGACAAACCAATCAACAAATGAACAGACTGACGGACAACTCTGGGCACAGCAAGCTGCTGGAGTACGCTTAAGCAATGTACTTGGCCCCACTTGCTCAGTCTTCTCGGATGGGACTTTAAACTGAGGTCCCGTCATACAGTGCCCATCACTGTGTGAACGTGAGCTAGGGTTAGGTAGGCAAGAAATTTCGGCATAGTCAAAGTAAACCGGATGCTGAGTGGATCCCTCCTCGGATGGAACCACGCAACATACGGATTACAAAACCAAAACCAAATTGCTAGAATTAGAATCTTTCGGAATTTTCGAGGGGACTATGGAGGGATGTAACCTGGATGACTGATCGGGTTCGTCCTCGGACGGACACAGTCACCATACGGGCTACCTAACCAATCAAAATCAAACAAGTGCGCGCTGGTGCCTGCTCGGATGATGGCCAGAAGACCAAATGGGTCCCAGGACCCGAAAGACCCCACACCCCAACCTCCCCACTCCCCCCAAAGGGGCCGGGAGGTCTCTGACCTAAAGCCCCCCCCCCCTTGAGTGCATCAGGTCATAAGACCGTACGCACCTCCCCCGACCCAACACCTACCCCATCCCTTCCCCACCCCCGTCAGGTCCAGGTTAGGCCATCCCCATTACACACGCCCAAGCATGAGGAGCAACAAAAAAAAGCCATGGAAAAGAACAGCAACATGAGACAAAATCGAGAGACAACGATCAACACACACACACACACACACACACACACACACAGAGAGAGACACAAGCTAATGCACAAACCGACGTCACAAGAATTCACAAGAATTCAACAGAAGCCATAAAGGCCAGGCGTGAGTCTAGACCCTAGCATTGGGAACTAGCATATAAACGCCTCAAATATTACTAAATGGTAGGTTAGACTATAGCAGAAGGCCCGCATAAATAAAGCGGCATCTACAAATACACTATCTTTGGAAACTACATAAGACGGTGACCTGGGAATTCTTCGGAAATCGTTCGTCCCGTCTTCACGTAAACCAGCGTGCATCACCTTAACAGTAACTTCACTAGGATTTTCAGCACTTAGCATTTTCTGTTGAACAAAAGAGTGGCGATTTTTGCCAGCTGTTTTCCTCGCTTCGGCGTTGAAGGCATTTTCCTGTGACGGAGGCCCGCGCGAGGCACTTTCCTCTCGCAACAACAATACTTTCTTTGTGTCTGTTAGGGGTATATTAGCTTATATTAAGCTACTTAGTGGCTTCTTTGAGGATGCTTCTCTTGCGGGGATACCTCTGCGGATTCAAGAACCTGTGTGATACCTCCGGCGACACCACATGGAAAGAACACCAGCTAGCTCTATATTGTGTGTTATTGTGCTCATTCTACTGCCAAACGATTCACCTTGTTTGTATAGTATTTACTAACAATTCTACAGTTTAATTATAAATTATTCCATAACTCTAAATTAGTATGGATAGGCATACCGGTGATACTAATAGTTGGGATGAGACCGTGTGGTTCAATCTTGGCGGCAATGGTCGCATGGCCCCACTGGAACATTATTGTTCCACCGGCTCTAGAAGTCGGTCTTTGTATTTCTCAGAGAGACGTCATACAGGATCCGCAACCCCGAGATCCGCAGCTAATCAGCCATCCCGGTCATCGTGCACTTGCGGTGCGATGGACGGAAATCTATTAGCGGACCAGTACGTACCCCCGCGAGCTACAGTTCAAAGGAAGTATACTCTTAGGGCTTTTTCGGCCAGCTGACAAGTAAACCCACCATCAGTCCGTTATTCGATCACGTTTAATCTATTTTAGGGGACAGCTTCCCATGTCTTTCCATCCGTCAATCAATCAACAGATAAGACACTATGTCACAAATATTAACCACGAACAGCTACGACTCAAGGCAGTATATCAACTAGAAGTAAATACAAAAAGTTATAACGATTGAATGTTGACATTTTCCTTCTGCTAATGATCGCGGATATTCGTAATTAGTACATAACATTCATGTGTTCAATGTATTTATTGTTAAGTTAATGTTTACATATGCATACTCCATTGTGACTGGTGATTAGTATGCATTAACGAACCTTCAAAAAGTTCGTCGAAATCATTCAGCATAAAAATGTGTATGACTTTTATCTACATTTATTTGATATCGAATGAAAACAAAGCCTTAATGAAGGCAATAACGTATTGATAAAAGATCAAACATCCTCTAAGTAATCACGTTAGGGGAAGGATAAAATATAAAAATGTTTCTGTACGCTCCGAATAGGACGTGTGTCCGGTGTGTAATCAATGGATGTACCATCGTATATTCAACAGCTTACCTGTGATTTTTTAAAATTGATAGTCAGGGTGTTCAGAGATCGATCGATCCCAATACGGGCGAGATGTGGATGGAGCTTAGCTAGAGATGGGCGGGGCATAGCTAAAACCGGAAACGTCCATTAAATGATGTTAACTGATTTCTTGTAAAACCACTTAAGAAAGGTATACAAGAACCAGCACTATTTTATAAATTCAAAGGCATTGATTGTAAATATTTAAAAAATATTATTTTATATATATATTAATAACTCTATATTATTTGGTATTTTAATGTTCCAGAGCCGTTATAAAAACAACGACCCAAGAACATGTTTTTATTTAATTTTTGCGTATATCTTATTCACCTAAAGCATTGAATAAGGACCACGATGTCTTTAGCTTTCTTGCGATCTGCTAACATATACAGATATCAAACATGAATCACACTATCATGAAGCCATCAAAATGATATTTTATACTTAATGTATATCTACTAAGATTTAGTACATACTTTCGCGGTTGCCATTATGTTTTATGCTAAAAGTAATGTGTCCGTAAGCCTTCAAATCAACAGTGATGTTTCTATCATTGATTTCAGCATGAACAATGCGTGGATTCCGTCAGCTATGCCATGATATATGCATCACAATGAATTAGTTTGACAGGAAAGATAACAAACAATTGATCGTGTCGGGTATTATTATTTTGCCATATCTAGTGTTATTGATATAGTGGTAGCACCGACATGGTAAACATGGAACGAACTTTCGATATAATGGGCACCACATGACAAATTCAAGGGGCTATTGCTAATTTATTCCACTAGAATAAAATAAATTATGTTTAAACCAATTTATTCCATGGAATAATGTTACTATGGCAACTGACAGTATCGCCATATTGATAAAGAGCTGAAATATGCAATTATTTGGAAGTTAAACACGAAATGAGCATAACATAATTATTCGAAACACATTTGTTCGCTGGAGGAGATGATCAGCTGCAATAAAAACGATGTTTTTCAAAATGTTGACTTTTCCTTAAAATTATATTTTTCTTGCTCAAGGTCGGGAAAAATAAAATTAATTTCTGATTTCCATTATGTAATCTTCAATAATAAGTAAAAATAACCGTTTATTTCACGCATATTAAGTAGGCACATGTCATTGTAATTAATTAACAGCAATCGATAGCATTGGCAGAGGAAAAAGCCATAGGATTAATGATTATATGAATATATATATGGGCCTACTAACGCTTTGACTGCTGACCTGTCATTCTATAGTTCACTCATTTCACACCGCCGGTGTTTATCTTGAATGTGGTGTTGCTCAGAACTTTCAGCAGCACGGGTGGCACAATGCACAACAATAGGATTACTTTTTTATTTCATCCACCCGTTGCTCAACTTGAGATTAACATCTAAGAGAGAAATGGTTAGCAAAGCAGTCAATCAATCCCGTTCAATGACCGTGAAGTAGAACGCTTTGCAGTAAAGTAGTAGTAATTTCACACGCAAATTTAATGCTTTGTGTAATTAACGCTTAGATAATACTTATAGATCAGAACATATATATATATATACATGTTCTGATCTATAAGTATTATCTAAGCGTTAATTACACAAAACGTTAAATTCGCGTGAGAAATTACTTATATATTATACACACACATATATATATATATATATATATACACCTGTGCAAAAGTTAAGCACCAGCAAAAACAATAGAACGTAGAAACATGATGGTACAACTAGGCTGCCATACTTTTTGTCCCCGCGTTAGCTGACATAATTCCAAGTACGAAATGCACATGCATGCATGACTTCACGCCGCTTGATGTCCGTGCGTGGCGGGAAACAGCACACGTGTTCAGTTATGTAAAAGTCCAGTTTGAGGTGTAGAACATTACATACAGATTTAGGCGACAAGATTAGGAATTTTGTGTTCATGACCGTGGTTTATTTGTACAGAGAGAATTAGCTCTTGATTGTGAACCGCTATGGCAATACGAAGGTTAAGTGATCGTGTGAAATGGCAAATCATAGGCATGCATACCACTGGTATGTTATGCAGAGAGATTGGCAGAGAGCTGAACATTAACCATACTGTAATCAGTCGTTTGATTGCAAAACATGGGCAAACTAACGAGGTGAAGGACAGGCCTAGATATGGAAGACCGAAGAAGACTACTGCCCGTGATGATCGAGCCCTAGTACGCCTTGTTAGGAGATCTCCATTCACCAACAGCAGAGTGCTCAGCCAGCAATGGGAAACGCGCAATAGAGTGTCAATGTCTACCGTCAAAAGGAGACTGTATGCTGCTGGCATGAAAGCTAGGAGACCTGTCAGACGTCCTCTCCTCACTGCACACCACAAAGAGGAGCGTCTGAGGTGGTGCAACGAAAGAAGACACTGGAACATGAGATCCTGGAGACGGGTACACTGGTCCGATAAAAGTCGGTTCCTGCTTCATGCCACAGATGGTCGAACTCGTGTATGGAGGTCCAGACGCACGGCGTACGACCAACGTAACATCATGGAAGAAGTTCCATTTGGTGGAGGTTCCGTTATGATATGGGGGTGCATCTCATTTGATTGTAAGCTGGATCTGTTGACTGTACCTTGAACACTAAATGGACAAAGATATCAAGATTCCATACTGGATAGAGTTGTGGTCCCTCATTTTGTAAATCATGCACCTGGAACCCACCCTATATTCATGGATGACAACGCCCGACCACATCGGGCTAGAGCTGTGCATGAATACCTCCGCCAGAATGCCATCGAAACCCTACCATGGCCAGCAAGGAGCCCTGACATGAACCCTATTGAGCATATCTGGGACATTCTGGGAAACATGGTGAGAAGGAGGGATCCTCCTGTGCAGAACCTACAGGAATTAACAGACGCACTCCATCTTGAATGGCAACGAATACCACAATGGCGTATCAGTCGGATGGTGACCAGCATGAGACGTCGTGTCCAGGCCGTCATCCAGGCACAAGGTGGATATACCCGCTATTAATAATGACAGTCTCAAACTCGTGCACAGATGTTAAACTTCGTTTTCAGACACCATTAATGACAATCTAGCCACGTGTGTCAACTGTAGGGCAATAGTTGTCAGTTGTGTCAACGTAACCATATTCAGGCCTCGTTTTCAGGTTCAAACAAAAACATACAGTGTTTCCCCACCATCATAATCAGCATTCCTCTAGTTGCATTATTACCTCTTGCACTAAGATGGATGGGTACATAAATGTTTATGCTATTGCTTTCTTCATAGCACATGAATATACCCTCGCATGTGCGTAAAAATAGGGTGGTGCTTAACTTTTGCACAGGTGTATATATACATGCTAGGATTATAATGCTGTTTATTTTGAAACTAATTTGACTGGGATCTTTAGCTGCTGATAGCAGCAACGGGTACCGGTCAAATTAGTTTCAAAATAATTACCAGCTCTCAATTGTCTTGATGCCGAGACATTGGAATTGCAAATGTTAAAACAATCAGTTATGCAATTGAGACATTTCGCTACAAGTGGTTCAGACCGCCCGAACGGCTAGTTTGACAAGTACATCGAAGTATATCGTCATGGACTAGATTGGAAACCCCGGTTCTTGCATACGGCTGCTGCTATTTGCCTCAAATAATAACACAGGAAATGGGCGTGACCAACTCAATGTATCTCTTTGCTAATGTCTGCTAGAATCATATCGAAACAGACCTATTTGGCGTGACTGGTGTAGCTCGCGGGGTTTTGTTGGGTCATTCCGGTACGAATCGCTCGGCCGTCGCGCCACATGTGCGCGACGAACGAGGGGCCTGGTTAGCTCCGAGTCTCGGGTTTCCGGATCCCGTATAACGTTGTTCCGCGGAGTACATAGACCGACTTCTAGAGCCGGTGGAACAATGATCTTCCAGTGGGGCCGTGCGACCATTGCCGCTGAGATTAAACTGCTCGGTGTCGTCCCAACTATTTGTGTCACTGGTATGTCTTTCCATTGGTAATTTGTGTAATGGAGTATAAAAATATAGATAAAAATATTCTAACTAACAAACTAGATTAATCGTTTGATAGGGTGAGCATATACAATAATACATAAAGTAAAGCTAGCTAATGTAGTTTGCACGTGGGATCACCGGAGGTACCTCACAGATTCGTAAATCCGCAGAAGTATCCCCGCAAGGGAGGCATTCATCCAACGAGGGCACTGGTTAACTTAATAAAAGTTATTATACCTTCCTGATACAAATGAAAAAGATTACTGATGTTACGAGAGGAACATGCCTCGTGCGGGCTTCGTCTTAGACGCTCACCGTTGTTGCGTGAGGTAATAGCCTCGCGCGGGCCTCCGTCATATGAAACTCTCGCTTATGAAAGAGGCAAGTGCCTCGCGCGGGCCTCCGTCGCAGGAAAATGCCTTCGACGCCGAAGCGGAGGAAAAGAGCTGGCAAAAAGCGCCACTCTTCTGTTCAACAAATATACCGTGGGAAAAGACCATCCTAGTGAAATATATAATTACTCGTGATGCACGTCTTATGTAATTCTAAGATACTGCATTGGTAGTTGCCGCTTTATTTATGCGGGCCTTTTGCTACAGTCTAACCTACCATTTAATAGTTAGAAACGAAAACTAGCTTTGGCCGCCAGTGACAGAGAGCCCTACCTATCATTAGATATAGAACTATACCACGGACACAGACGCCCCGCTTAGCGTTGGTTGCTTTAGAAAGCATCTACCTCCATGGATAGTAGCGTACATGTTTCTTTACAACACATCTGAGCTGGGTGAGAATCCAGATGCCTCGTTCCGCAACCACATAAAACATCACTGGACGATGACTACAGTTTACACAAGCAAATTTGACGACTGACATATCATTACGGTGGGGGTGGAGAGACGAATATCCACCACGAGTGTCCTTCCCGTGAGGGCGTGGCAGATTCTAAGATCATGCCCAGACACTACATTGAGTTGGGTAGAGATGCGCATCTCGTCCGTCACCAATCCTATGGACTTAACTATTGACCTGCCGTTAGGTTTATGTTCCAATATGCCCAATATGCACTGCGGGCCGGTAATAATATATCCTACTATAAATAATAATAATAATAATAAATGTTTTCGCAGTGCTTTCCTTCATTGAAAAAGATGTCTAACTACTAAGTATCCTAAGATACATAGGATGTGTAAGTAACCCTGCACTTTGTCCATCACTGCTCGAAAACCGCCTATGGTTTCCCAGAGTCAGATCAGTACAACATGCGGGAAGGATATCCAAACAATAAAGAAGCCTTGCGGCTGAGTGGATCGTGAAGAGAGACAGCAACTTTAGTACAATATTAGAGGCCTTATAGGTAAGTTGGCCAATTTTACACAACCTTGCCAGAGTGCGGGGCTGGAATACCGCAACAACCGGAAAAGAGGCGTACACGATGAGTCTTCTAACGAAAAAAGTGTCCCTGATCACTTTTAATCTATCCTACCGAGCTGAATAGTCAAGGTTAGCCGATAGCATGCCAGGCTCCATATATAGAGCACGGTCAGGGACCTCAGTGTAAAATGGTTGATGGAGGGGATAAATAATGTGTGCGTTGATGCTGTATAGTATTTCCTATTGTACTGCGTTCCAAAGTTTTCTACAAAATAAGCAAAACATATGAACGGGATGGCTACTTGCCATATATAACTAACCTATGCAATGAAACAATATCACAGTTTTCACAGTTTGATTAGATAAGGAAGTAAGTATATAGGTCAATAACCTAACTGGTGCGGTTAGTTAAGCACCTACAATAAACAAGGATAATATACACAGTTTAATAAAGAAATCATAAATTACCGTCTTAGGACTGGTTTGGTACCTATTAGTCACCAGTACCTTTTACGGATATAAATTATGACGTCATGACAATATGTATAAAGTTACTTGAATATCTAATAGACATTGATTTTATAGGCTACTATGAGCTACTGAAATTGAGGCGCTAACATGTTTGTAACGCGAATCGACACGTTCTTGATGCGGGAAATGTTTCCATCTGAGATTTCCGCAGCTGTTGGTCCCAGGGTGATCTCCGCACATAGGCATGCGCGCTAGGCGTTCTTACGAACTAAGTCGTTTCTACGACGAGATGCCTCTCGTATAGGCTCATACACGCTTAAGGCTCTACCCAGGGGTGTGCGCTTATGGGAACGACTCCAGGATGGGCACCCCTTACCCAGCTTGGCTGGGACGGCCAGTACCCTCCAGGTCCATCCGCGTCACACTGGCACTATTTCTGCCCTGTAACTATGACAAAATTCGCAGAATCGGTTTCAAATTGAACACTTATATTAACGAGGAAACAACAAAAGCAACGAGATATTGCAGACCTTCGCTCTCCCGTTTTTGTCACATTGTCAAGATTTTTGGGATTTTCCGAATTTTTTTGGATTTCCGGATGTTTTCAGACCAAGCTCAAAGGTGTGAAATGCTCCTGGTTGGTTACACCCATTTTCTGTGTTAATATTTGAGGCAAATAGCAACCGCAGTTTCCGAGATAACTACTGACGCATAATTTGATCCGATTGTGATCTGGGTTCCTTTACCCGGATCACTGTCAGTGTCTGGAAAGCCTCTTGCACTGCACGTTCTTCCGTTGTGTTAAAAGTTGAGCCAGACCGAATCAGTAGATTCTGAAATACAGCTCCAGACAAACAGCCGGCCGGACGGACGGACGGACGGACGGACAGGCAGACAAGCAGGTGAGCGGGCGTCCGGGCGGGTGGATGGACGGACGGAAGGACAGACGGACGGATGGACGGACAGGCGGGCGGGCGGATGGACGGACAGACGAACGGACGGACGTACAGACAGACAGCGACGATCGCAATATCATCTCTCACTTACGGGACGAGGAGAATATATGGATGCAATGAATGTCATCTTGGCGGCGAGACGCTGCACCGTTAGTCAAGCACTTATTCCTACTGAGTTTGATTTTCCTCTTGGATTTAAGCGCGGCACTTACACTTTAATTTTCTTGCGAAAGAAATTTGGTTGAAGATATGGTCAGGGTCTAGCATTCTACTACAAAGGTCGTTTGATCTGAACATCATAATATTTCTAATATTTCTTTTTTACACAGTCAGCTTTGACTCCAGGCTGTTTAGAACAATAATCATATTAATAAAAATATATTCGACTCATACCTCTTATTACCCTCGTCCAGTAAGGCGAAAATGGTATTACAGCTCGGTCTGTCCGTGCTTGTGTCTGCATGCGTGTCTGTTCGCGTGATCAGAGATGCATTTAATAAGCTACTGATCTTATTTTTCTCAAATCCTAACACAGCAAAAGATTTTACGTTGACAGAGGATTGTCAGACTTTGTCAGCGATCCAGATAAAAAAAAACCAAGGACATGGTCTGCTTAACTTCTGAATCTATAAATACCTCCTAAATTACTGGTCGTTGACTCAAATCGTATCGCAAGGAAGGGCGCACTATGACTTATAGCTTTTGTTTGTGTGTGACCCGGAAACTAAGAAAAAATCCAGAAAATCCGACGAAAGTTTACGATGTCATGAAACCGGGAGGGCGTTGGTCTGCAATCCATGATTGTTCTTGTTGTCCTTGGTATTGGCAGAGCAACGATGCAAGTCCGATATTTATGGAAGCCTGGACGTTTACATCATTTTCGTAATACATAAAATAATACGGTGCACACGCTCTTATTAGAAAGAAAGTTATTGACTTCAAATATTACTTGTAGACGCAATAGAAGGATCGATCTCGCGCTATGCCCCGTGCATGCTCTGTGAGTGTTGGGAGAGATCTATATACATGTACGTTTAACTTAGAATTCACAAATTCCCAATTTCATAGTAACTAGACAGTTAAGCTCTTGGCAGCAACTAGCGTATGGCAGCATCTGCGTCCATTCAAATTGGTTTCCAAATATTCAACAGAATATTTCTTAAATAGTAAATCGATCAAAGACATGCAATTCGTAAACTTGACTAGCATTTAAATGTTCATGACAGAGATGGATACGTCATTCACTACGCATTTTGGTTGTGACGTCAGCCTACTTGAGTGGCAGATCGGGTCTCTCAATGGATAGTTCCTGTTTGAGCTATGCCTCACCCATCATTAGCTATGCTCCATCCACACCTTGCTCGTGTTGGGATCGACCGCTACCTGAACTCCCTGACTATCAATTTCCAGAAAACTATACAGGTAACATGATTAATATTTTGGAACTCATTTGACTGGGCGCTGTTGCATTTCAAAATATTCAACAGAATATGTATTAAATGGTAAAGACATACACTCGTACAACGTGTCGGACTATTAAGCGTTAAGGACGGACTATATCGAGTCATTCATGACGCCATGATTATGACGCCATCTTACACGTCACGTAGTTGACTATGACGTCATATGACGTCATATGATGGATTGATAAACGTGGAAAGGTCCATTGACAGCCTCTATCTATATGCTGGGATGTAGCATTGTGTTGCCTATAATAAATGAGACATATTTTATTTATTTAACATCATAGATCAGATGAGCGGCATCACCAGATTCCGGGGACGAAAATTCAAATCTTTGGGTTGGTAATTTTGGTGGAAAACGACCCTGTGGGCGTGAGCGTTAGTGTATAATAATAACAACCGGATGTGTGGTGGCGATGGCAAAACCGTAAAATTCGGGGTGAGGGCATGTGTCCTTTTCCATATCTGTTGCTATACGCATACACCAGACATCTCTTTGTGAATTTGTCATATCAGGGGTGGCTCTTATTTGTAGCCTACATCACAATAGTTTGGATGAATTTGGCTTGTAGTTGGCATGACCATATTATAAAGTAGGTCAAAATGACCAAATGTGCAATTACATTCATAATAAGTAATCTAAAAATAGTGTTAATTGTCGATACACGTCTAATTAGAATAATTATGTGTAAACTAATGTAAAAATACGAACTCTTATATATTTTATGGAAGAAACATAATTTGCTAGAAAAACATATTAGCGTCGCGTTGTTCGATGGTCAGCCATCGACCCATCAGCATTGTTTCACCATCATTAAGTGCCACTTAATTGTTCTCGGTATATTTATTTATTTATTTATTTCTGGAAGCCTATATCTAACTATTCTTTCATAGTTAATGTACATATGTATCTAAAAATACGTGACCCAGCGTATTACATATGTGAGTGAATGACTCTTAACCTGTTTTGCGGAGATTAAAAATATAACACTATCGAGTTACCTTATAGTTAATTTAGTTTCTATTTATATGTCTTGTTCTTGTATGTATGCACTGTTCATAGCAATTGCAATGCATATTGACAATCACTCAATAGATTGTAATCAGTTTATTCAGCGGGACAAATGGGAGTCTTGCAATAAGTTGTAGGCAGGCAGCATAACATCTACGCTAGAAGGTGTACCACTCTACGCGTTCACTGTTTTTTCATTGTACTCATTTCAATGAATAAAATAAAACTTGTTTTAGCGATGTCGTCAAAACAATTTCCCTACTTCACAAAGGATAGATCCGATCTGTCGCTCATAGTCATACACAATAGCATCACATGCAGGCTGATATCAAAATCAAAATTCGTAATGAATAATGTAATTATCTTCGGCATAAACATTGCATAGTCCGGCAAGTGTACGAAGTGTATGCCTTTGATGGACCACCGGAATTTAATAAACATTCTGTTGAATATTTTAAAACTGTTTTGACTAGTCGCTATTGCTGCCTTAGGCCTTAGGCAGCAACAGCACCTAGTCAAACTAGTTTCAAAATATTCACCACATTTCCTATATGGTTAGCTTGGAATTGTGATTCTGGTCAGTCAGGCTTCATGGCATGTAAATCAATCCCAACACAAGCAACGCGTGGGCCAGATCAGACAGAGCATCAATCGTTGAAGCTGAATGTTTTTCGCCTGTTAATGGTCTCCCGCTCGCCCCTCCCTCCCTCATACAACTCTCCTTCTCTTCCCACCCCATTACCTCAATCCTTCCCTCAATCCATCCTTATTCTCTAACCCACCCGCACGCCCACCCGGCTGCCCACCCAGGTACTTATCCGCCTGCCTGCTCGCCCGCACGCACGCACACACACATGGCCGTACGCACGCACGCACGCATGCAAGCACGCGCAGGGGCACGGGAAGCACGGAGGCAGCGTGTCTAAGATTTCTTATCTACCCCCCTGGTGGTGGTTGGTGGGGTTGGGGTGGAGGTGGGTGGGGGTGGGGTCGGGTGGGGGGGGGAGGGAGTAATAGTGGTGGTGGGTGTGTGTGTGAGATAACTACACATTCCTCAAATACACCCACCGATATTGCACTTCGGCCATGTGTCACGTGTATACAAATTATTTCTACCTTTGCATCTGATTCACACGTCAATTAAAAATTTGAGTTTGAGAGTTGCTGTTAATTCTAATTAATATCCCTTAGTGTGTCCACATTGCTGCACCCAACCGCCAATCATTGCACATATGTTATATTATACCGACTAAGCAAGGCATTAACGGAGCCTGGACCAGTATCGGTTCAAAAATTCAAATGGCATATGACTATGTATCTTACCTTTATTTGCAAAGATACATGCAACGTTTACAGATAGAAAAGTCAATATGTTACATGTAACTGCCACTATATAAATAGCGTTTGCATTGATGATTTGATTCGGCCTAGAAACACTCCCATATTACTTTATGGACTTGTGTTTATGTCAAAGCACCCGAACTTTAATAGAACTGCTCAGTCTGCTCTGAACATCCTAGAAATCTTGTTTAAAGTTCTAAATTAAAGTTTACGCATTTTTCGCAAAGAAACGGGTAAAGGGCACGGCTGCCCCCGTTGCCCCCTCCCCTGCCCAAAGGGCAACGGGGCAGCTGCCCCACTGCCCCCACTGCCCCCCCCCCCGTGCTTCCGGCGCCCCTGAATGATATCCAGCGTGCCCTTTTGTAGAACCTGCCCCACCCATCAAATTTGCTTCAGGCGCCCCTGAGCACGAACGCACATACGTACTAATTTGACGCGAATGAACCCCGAAAAGTAATAAGAGGGTAGTAGTAATATGACAGTATGATGATAAAATCGAGAGGCCTACATTCGAAAGATTGCGGGATTGCTGATAAAGGAACTACCAAAATAGGAGGAATGAAGTGACGAAACACTAGATGCGTAATTACTCTGAACATATACTACCTCCTTGAGATATGATAAAATAAGAATTAGTGAATACATGGTTTAAAATATGGTAAGCAAACATACATCGTAATTGTTTTTATTCATAAAATTCCTCATTACACTTTTTGGCTTGACATGTGAGTAATTGGTTTGTCTCTGAATGGTATTTCTTACTGATAGTATATCCCGATTCATTCATCTATCACATGGTGATTTATCTGTTTGATAATTAATACGGTTTTGATTGGATATTGACCATGGGGTAGAGAAATTAGTGACCAGGCGTGTATACAGCTGAGACGTGAGTGGCATTATCAACGCGGACGACAGCGACACAGGGGAGGTAAATGTTCCACTTATTAAACAGAGGCAACGTTTATTTAGCATACAATATTATCTCCCCTAGTTCGGCATATCATTCACAACTCCTGAAATAAGGATACATCGTTGGGATCTACAGATGGGTTGAACCGGAATTCATTTTTCTCGCGCTGTCTCCCATTATAGATAGAACCAGTTCCCGTATATTAATATCAATTATACGATGTAAAATGGCTTCAAACGAGAAAATTATTGATCTACAAATTTGCTATTCACAAGGTCAAACTCATGATACCGTAAGCATTGATGTCTTAATTTACGAAATAAGAATATAGATTTTACTATTCCATACCACACCAGTACTGGTACCGCACACTAAGGTCATGCATCACCCAAATGCTATGGTCTAACTGGTAACATCCACGTATCTCTCCACTTTATGTTTAACCAATCGTAGCATGCGCGTCACCATTGATGGTCAGCCGACGGATGGGAAACTCGTTGAATCCGGAGTACCCCAGAGAACTGTACTAGGGCCGTTAGTATCCTTGTAACATATACACGATCTACCTGTCTGAGTCCGATCACAGGTGCGACAGTTTGCGGATGATTGCATATTATACAGAACACTCCAATCATCTCGCCTCAAGGAAGGCATTGAATGTCTCGAGAAGTACGCGGAGGGGGTGGGGTGGGTGGGTGGGTGGGTGGGTGGGTGGGTGGGTGGGTGGGTGGGTGGGTGAGATTCAATGCGGAAACATGCCAGTCTTTAGCATTATGAATAAATCAACCGAACTCTACCCGCTGTACAAACATATTTTAGAACAGGTTAACTACAGTGGCTACTTAGGCATCACATTTTCAGAGTGACGTGAAATGGAGATCGCACGTCAACAATGTTGTAAAAAGTCAGAGCAACACTCTGTTACTATCCCCGTAATCTGAAATTCTGCCTCCTTGCAATCAAGAAAACTAATTATTATTCGGTAGTTAGATCAGGCATAGAGTATGCTCTGCAGTGTGTGATCCATAACTCAGACCCTCATTAGCCGGCATCGGTATGATTGTACGTGCCAAATTGGGTAATTCTACATTCTTGTATTCCCGAGTTATGCCCAAAATTGTGTATTCCTGTATGCCCTTAGCGATCTCATGAGCTAGATAATTGACCTTTTGACCTAAAATTGGAACACTCTATGTCGAATCTAAATGTTATTATGTGTGCGAAATTTGGTGATTCTACATTTTTGCGTTCCAGAGTTATGACCAAGTATGTACATTCCGCTCTACACTTCGTGAGCAAATGACCTAGATATTCGACCTTTTGAACGGTAACTTCAACTGTTCCTACCCGGCCATAACACCATTGTATGTACCAAAATTGGTTATTCTCAACCGTTGCATTACCAAATTATGGGCAAAATGTGCATTCCCATTTTCCTACTTAGTGACCACGTGACCTAGATATTTGACCCTTTGAAATGAAACTTAAGCTCCCTCTAGCCTTCCCAAATATAATTGTATGGGCCAAATCTGGTGATTCTACCCTCTTGCACCCCGAGCTATGGCCAATGATACGCATTTATGAACGAATCTTGTGACCCCGTGACATAGATATTTGACTTTTTGACCTGTAACCTCAGCTGTCTCTCTAGCCATCCTCAGTAATAGGTATATATACACATTTCGTGATTCTACCTTTTATGCATTCCCAAGTTAATTATGAGAAAAACGTGTATTTCGTTATGAACCTAGTGACGTCACCCATGACCTGGATAGTTTACCTCTTGACCTGCAACTTAACTCTCTCTAGCGAGCTCGAATGTGAGAGCATGTGTTAAATATGGTGAGTCTAACTTTTTGCATTTCCAAGTTATTTATATAAAAAAATTGTATTTCGGTATGAACCTAGTGACCTCTGACCTAGATATTTGACCTTTTGACCTGAAACTACAAGTTTCTTCGCCAAATAGAATTGACTGCATGTGCCGAATTTGGTGATTATGCGTCTCCGAGTTATGGCCACATTTTTATCTCGGAAGGAACCTAGTAACATCGTGACCTAGATATTTGACAATTTGATCTGAAACTTCAACTCTCTCTCTCTCTCTCTCTCTCTCTCTCTCTCTCTCTCTCTCTCCCTCTCTAGCCAGCCAAAATATGATTATATGTGCCGAACTTAGTGATTCTACCTTCTTGCATTCCCGAGATATGCTGCGGACAAACAAACAAACAGACAAAGAAACAGATAGGCAATTAATTTGATAGTGAGCTGTTATTGTTTCCTATGGCAGTAACAACTCCCAGGCAGATTAATTTCAATATATCTAAGATAATGATTATTACATTGTAGTCACCATAGACATACCATTCAGATGGCCACTATTAGACATTTGTCGCTTTCGTGTCGGGCGTCAGATAGTCGAGGAGCAGACCGGATCACTTCACAAAGAACCATAGGTGAGACGCTCCATGCACGTTTCATCAAAGGTTTGAGTGAATACAATGGAAAGTTGAACTGTTGCATTGATTGCAATATCTGCAGAAAATACCATGATTAGGAGGATATCAATCACTAGATTGTCATACGAAACTAAGTGGATACATCTATATTGTGTATGAACATCTGTCAAAAGGGATAATTCTATAAATAATCCTTGTGAACTTAAGAGTTCAAACGTATCCTATGAACAAATATCTTATACTCATTGCACAGTGCAACACAGACACCATACCCACTGGTATTATCACAGTTGATCAGCAGCTGCAGTATCTGTACTGAAGCTTAAGCGTGATTATATGTCAGAGTTTTTGTTATAATAACGTTACTCTAGTCATAAAACTTATATTACAGACAGTAGTTAAACACTAAACTAGGAACAGGTTTCCAAGAAAACAGTCAGGATGTCGATTTCAAATCAATCAACAGACGGACATCACATAGGAAATAGAAACAACGAGACAGCGCGATCTGCCTCAGCGGATGATCTATTTGAATACGTTCTCTCACTTCCATCACTTGTCTATCACATTCCTACAGGCGTTCTCTTAATCATTGGTGTACCTGCGAATAGTGTTATACTATATTACTTATTCCGCTCGGGTAAGTATAGAACACAAACCTTCTGTACAATAACCAGTTTAGCAACGACCGACCTGATCACGTGTTCGTCATTTGCGATCTCATATTTACTTACATATCCTGATATGTCTTTATATGTGCCATATTTTCTGTGTGCACTATTAACTTATATCACACAGGCATCAATGGCGTTAAGTGTCTATCATCTTTTGTTGTTCTCGGCAATTCGGTTTTATCAGTTAGTTTATCCATTGAGATCTAAAGCCACTCTGACATGGAGACTGGTCGCATCGCTCTGTGCAACTATATGGTGTATGCATATTGTAGGACATCTGCCTTGGCTTGCTTTCTCAAAGCCAGGCTACTTTCTCTACGAAGGAAACCGAGCGAGGGTGTGTGACTTTTATGGAAACTACATGCTTAGGGACATACTTTTACACACGCTTGTATACGCATTGCCGGCAGTGACAATGATAACACTACATATTGTAAAGTTTGTCAGGATCAACAAAACACACTCAGGCGAAGAAATAAGTGAGAAACGTCGAAAGGGCACAGTTCATAAAGCTATATACACCATGATAGCTGTGTATTTCCTAACATGGCTCCCCTCCTTCATCCATGATATGGCGCATGAAGTATTTGGAGTTCCATATCCATATAATCATATGTTTTGGTATCTTATTACCAATCTCTTTGTGAGCTTTAATAATTGTGCCAACCCTTATATTTACATGCTCATGGCGAAGCCGATAAGAGAGGACATTCTTAACTATATATTCCCAGTACGCTGCCGGAAAAGAAAGAGTAGGCCATGATCTTCCCATCTCTGGACCTAATACGGCAAATTATTGACAAGCTATGAACTATCTTGTTGAATGTGTTACCTTTAATTTGACTTGCGGCGGTGTAGTTGCAGCCAATAGACCTTTCCACTCTATCCTTCCATTGTGTGATGTAATAATTAACTATGTGACGTGTTGAATGACATCACAAATAATGAGATCATGAATGACGTCGAGAAGGACGTCACGAACGCATATCTGAAGACGGACTATGCGGCGTTGTTGTACAAATTGTATGTCTTTGCTATTTAATAAATACCATGTTGAATATTTTGAAACTAATTTAACTGGGCGCTGTTGCTGCCATAGGTGCTGCCATAGGCAGCAACAACAGCCAGTCAAATTAATTACAAAATATTCAACACCTTAACTGTATAGTCTTCACGAAATTGATAGTCATGGCATTCGGGGATCGATCAATCCCAACACAGCGAAGTGTGAGCTTAGCCAGAGATTGGCGGGGCATAACAAAAATTGAAACGGTCCATTGCAGCAACAGCGTTGATAATGGTTAGCTTCAATTGTTTAATTGTTTAAGTGCACGGTTTCTTTCAAATTGATATACTCGGATTTTATTCTTGAAACGAATAAGATTTATATTGGCAATGTGAAATGCCAATGACATCACTGCACTGTTTCGAGATACTGGTGACATACTAGTGATTGCCTACCTTATACTATGTTTACTGATAACTAACTATATACTAAGTATTACGCCACCATCTAAATGAAGATATGGAGTCCAACATAGGAGTTCGCACACAATTGCCGCCTGGGTACTTGGTCCTGATCGTGTGATTCCATCAGATTACACGTTTCCTAGGTACGTTACACAGAGAACATGTCTTTAGCACCAAATTCTCACGTATAAGTACTTTCAGATAGCGCTGTTAAAACAGAGTTAATACTAGTAATTCATTACTATTTTAAACATATTTATCCAAAGGCCATATCCTTTGTGCATGTTGGGTGTTCCGAACTTCACACATTCATTGTAGTGATATCTTCTGTACTGTTACAGCCTGATTTTCCGGGACACTTTGGCATCGTATATTCATGATGACTAATCCGATACCTTCAGTTTTCGGAATGTGATAATCCCATGTGTGTCCATTCACTTAGTCGCGTTGACTCCTTAAATCAAGGCATGTAAACGCCCATACTCTCTGTTATCGGAATCCGACTTTTAGGGTGATTTTGTCTTTTTCACCATCCATTCAGGGAATACTATTTGCAACACATAGCATATCCATGTCATATTAAGGTTTTTTCATGTTTTCAAAGAAAGGCATTCAGGCTTTAGGAGAGAACTGTTTCTTCAGCCAGTGGAGTCTGTCATTTGTTGTTAAACTAGTTAGAAAAAACCTTGACTATATATCTATGTAACGTGATAGATATCACATAATAAAAATGTGTTGTAACGGTACCGACTATTTCTTTAGAAGACAAAATGTTGGTGATCGATATTCAACAAGAACGAACGTTAGAAGTAAATAATTATGATACAGAAAAGGCATGTGACGGGATCTGAATGATATAGCAGCAATATACCATACATATCCAATATATATCCAACATTTGAAATGAGATTATTGTTCCTTTAAGGTGTATTGGGAAAATATTGTCGGAAAATGGCTGAAAGGTGGGAAGTTGACGTCAGGAGATGGCAGAAAACAGTATCTGCTTCACTCTACTTATTCCTTCCGAGGGACCTAATTTGTCAAAACATGGTTCTCTTGCCGTCGGCGTTCCATAACTCACAGGTCGTTCATTGAGTATTTGAGCTAAATAACGTGCATCAATCTAATGGCGGAGATACGGGTGAAACAGCTATATCTAAAGATAGACTTTTCCATGTTTAGCTACGCCCGGCCCATCTCTAGCTAAGCTCCACCCACAACACGCTCGAGTTGGGATCGATCGATCTCTGAACTCCCTGACTATCAATTTCCATAGAACTATACAGGTAAGCTGTTAATTATTTTGAAACTAATTTGACTGGGCGCTGTTCCTGCCTATCAGAATGTTTATTAAATGGTAAAGATAAAGATATACAGTTTGTACAACGTGTTGAACTATTAAGCGTTGAAGACGGACTGTATCGAATCATTCATGACTTCATGATTATGACGTAAGCCTATACGTGACTTAGATGATCATGACGTTATATGATGGAAGGATACACTTGGAAAGGTCCATTACCATAAATGTCTATCATAAGTGCTAATATGCAGTCGCCGCTAAGTCCTAGGTTGAATTCGGGTTCGTCGTCGCAGTACTCCGATCGGAAGTATCACGTGGTTACCTTGCTTATCTACGCATGCGCACACCTTTACTCTCACTTAAAGCAGGAGTAATCGAGTGAAATTTGTACCACGTGATACCCTTGTCAGATTATACTCTCGGTCGTTCGGATATGTTGTCGAGGTACCCCGCTTATCCTGACAACATATCCAAACTTTCGGCTAGTAACAATAATCCCAATCTTGTGTCTAATAGTACTAACCTCACTCTCTGGTACATATATGTACTACTAACCTGTTGAATCTGTTTTGACTGGCCGCTATTGCTGCTGCCTATGACAGGGACATCGCTTAGACAGATTAGTTTCTCAAAATATTCAAGAGAATGTTTATTAAATGGAAAAGCCACGCAATGTGTACAACTGACGGACTATTCAAAATCCCTGACGGACTTACCTACGCCATGCATTACGTAAACGATTGTGACGTCAGCCTGCATGTGACCTAATCCATTATGAC
This sequence comes from Chaetoderma sp. LZ-2023a, assembly GCA_034401795.1. Lineage (NCBI taxonomy): Eukaryota > Metazoa > Mollusca > Caudofoveata > Chaetodermatida > Chaetodermatidae > Chaetoderma > Chaetoderma sp. LZ-2023a. Next base: position 164,814,673 of record CM067373.1, on the reverse strand, counting down.
GTCATATACTTTACTGACAGGTTGGATTCATCCTTACATACCTTTCTTATCTGTATATCCAGCACGGCGTCAATTTGCATCTTAACAACAACGATTCCCTGTACGAATTCCGAAACTAAAATCTACTGGTGATCCAAGTCACTATGACGGAATTGTTGAATCCATTCTGCCAATCAAGTATTGAAGTCATAATCAATTACACCGCATATATAGGTTGACGTCACAATCATAATTGGTCCGTCAAGTTGCTCGAATTGCACGGCTTTACCATTTATTAAACATTCTTTTGAATATTTGAAACTAATTTGAATGGGCGCTGTTAGTGTCCTAAGCAATACCAGCACCCAATCAAATTAGTTTCAAAATATTCAACAGCTTACCTGTACAATTACCTTGAAAAAGAGATCGCGCGAATACAGGATTCAAAGTATATAAATCTCTGCTAACACGCGAAAACAATGGGTAGCGCTTAGCTAGGAATGGGCGCGGCATAGCTAAAAGTGGATCTCTCTATTGGTCTGAAAGTTCACCTATCTCTCAATCACATAACTTGTCTTAGTCGGTATTTCACAATCCACGTTTGTTCTCTTTCTCTTCAGCACGTCCCGACACAAGTGGTCCTGGCCGGCTCTCTTCGCGTGTGATATGTGTTATTTGTTCCTATCTTTGATCGGATGAGTAGACGAACCTGATTGTAAACACGAATATGAACACCATTATTGCGCTCATGTTCCGATCCACCCCATACGTCACATATTCCATATGGACATCTCTCCACAGTAGTCAAACTGATCTGTATATATGGTTTCCTGATTAGATCCCAGTTTCCAATTATTCATTTGGGATTGGCATCCTATTGCAGATCCCCAGTTTCCGTATTCCGGAGATCCTTGCTAATCTAAAGCTCGATAGGTGCACGAATGAATAGATGGGGTGACACATAAAATGAGAGATTTTCTCCAGTTTTATATAATATGCTAATTAATGGATCATAATTTATCGAAGAAAAAAATATACAAAGCTGCGACCCAAGTTCTGACGCGCAAGAGTTTCCGAGTTCGCTGCAATCCTTATGAAGTTTATACCGAGTAACATGTACACAATATGGCATAGCATCTTATTGTTCGAGAATCAGATGTCGGCATTTCGTTTGGATAATAAAGCACGTCCCCATTTTATCCATGGGCCTAGTCAAATAGAGCGAAACGATTACCAAGTCACGCTGTGACGCAGAGAAAATTGAACAATCTCCGCCACCCATGCGAACACTCCGTTCAGAAAGTCCAACATTCAATTTTAGTGAACATTGTTTGCTATGCGGATACCCTGCAAAAATTCAAGATGGAAAGAAACGTGGCTATGATATTTATCCAGTAAGTACTCATGACTTTCAATGTAGTATCGCCGAGGCCTGTGAGCAGAGAAAAGACGAATGGGGCAAACTTGTAGCTGGGCGGCTTGCCTTCACGCCGGATTTATGCGTTGTCAATGCAGTATACCATCAAAGCTGCAGCGTAAATTTTCGAACCATGAAAAATATCCCTCAGCTGCACTCATCTTGCTCATCCCAAAACATGGAAGGCCAGAAGACTTGGACAGAGTAAGAGCATTTAGTGCGACAATGGCATTTCTTGAAAATAATGATGATGAGCAGCCGACCCTGCACGACCTCGTTAATAAAATGCAAGAGTATCTCGATGATAAAGAGAATAAAGCATACAGTACAAAATACATGCGGGATAAAATAAAAGATAATTATGGCGATGAAATATTTATTAGCACTGTGAATGGTAAGCCAAACGTTGTTACCTTTCGTTCCAAAGCATCTACTATTTTGACTGACTTCTATAAGGAACAGAAGAGAAAGGATTCCAAATCAGAGGACATGCTAATCATCCAGACAGCTGCCAAACTGCTTAGACACGATATTAAGTTAATTGATTCATGCACATCATCTGAAAGTACAATCTTGATTGCAAATGCATACAACCTACCACTACCTACAATTGCAGATGCTGAAGTTGACACAGTAGAATATTCCGCTGCAATGCATTCACAAGAATTGTTTGACAATGATGATAATGTTGCAGGACATGAAACGATTGAAAGTTCCCTAAATAAAAGTCTGGTTAAAGTTGGAGAGCTCTATGATGACATTATCAAAAATCCGTATGTAGCTACAAGATTGTCCTCGGAAAATGCATTACATGATGTCAAGGACAAACTAGACTCAGAGAAGGTGGTCATGAAAGATAAGAGGACTGCACGACTCTGGCTTTTGTATATGGAGTTGGTTGACATTCTGCGCAAATTCATTAAGGCAGAACGAACTGGTGATTGGAACATGCACCTTCAGACCGTTCGTGAGATGCTTCCATATTTTGCAGCCGTTGGGCATAATCTGTACGCCAAGTCTGCATATGTATATTTACAAAAGATGTTAGAAATACCTGAAAGTCATCCAGATATACACACCAGCTTCCTCAATGGTCATCATTTCATTCATCGAAGTGATAGGTATTGGGCAGGGTTATCTACTGATCTAGTTATTGAGCAGGTCCTTATGAGAAGTGTAAAGTCAAGTGGTGGTCTAACACGAGGTCGTGGAATGACAGAACTTCAGCGTCTTGTTTGGTTGTTGTCTATGCCCGCATGTGCAGATGTGTGTAATGCAATGCAAGAGCTCTCTTGGGTAAACTGTGATTCAAGTGAACAACACAAAGATTCCACACAATCTCGAATAAAGCGTGATATGGATGATACTTACAAAATTCTCAAAATCCTTAGTGAACTGAATCCATTTGGACCAGACCCTTCTCTTAGAGGACTTGTTAGTGGATTGTCTGCACATGAATAAGTCAATGTTGACGATGCTAAAGATATTGGAGAATCAATTATTAATTCGATGTGTGGCCAATGTGTATCAAGCATTTCGTTCCAGAGAAAGAGACAAGCTATTACCTTAGCATCCAAAACATCTCTCAAGATTGATGATGAATGTGTACAAATTGATCCACAACTCCTATTTCAAAGACTCAGTTTAATTGCTACAAATGGATCAAAAGGGAATCCAGCATCTTATTTTGAGTATGAGTTGTGCACTCATCCGCCTGCACTCTTTGATAATTCATCTCTTCCATGGGAAGCAAATAAGCCGGCACTTGCTGATGCATTGTGGAAATTAATTCAAAATGAAGATGCAGTCCTTCCAGATTCTGTCCACTATGTGCTTGATGGAGGAGCTCTATTACACCGTGTTCCATGGCAGCGTGGAGAGACATTTGCAAATGTTTGTCAAAGATATGTAAAATATTGCATAAGCAAATATGGAAAGGCTACAGTAGTTTTTGATGGTTATGACCAAGGCCCAGACATCAAAGATGTAACACATAAGAGGCGAACTCGTGGATCAGGCGCAACTGTTGTACTGACTCCGCAAACAGTTGTAACTCTGAGTAAGCCTGCTTTTCTTAGTAACAAGCAGAACAAACATCGGTTCATATCAATCTTAAGTTCATCTCTCGAACAGGCTGGATGCTTAACGATAAAGGCAAGCGGTGATGCTGATGTCTTAATTACGCAAACGGCTATCTTGGCTTCAAAGTCAACAAATACTTCTCTTGTTGGAGACGATACCGACCTACTGGTGTTGCTTCTATACCATACTGATATGAATGGCTGTCAGCTATTTTTCATACCAGAGCCAAAGCAAAATGCAAAGAAACCCCGACTGTGGAATATCAAAATGGCAAAGGAAAAACCCGGGTTCTGTTTGTGCTCACAGCTGTTATTTATCTATGCTATCCTTGGCTGTGACTCAACATCTAGGCTTTATGGAATTGGAAAATCTGCATCCCTTAGCAAAATCCAGTGCTGCAAAGAACTCTCTCAAATTGCTGAAGTGTTTACAATGAGTAATGCGAATAAAGATGACGTGATAAAAGCAGGTGAGAAGGCAATGCTTATTCTATACAATGGCACTTCAATGGATAGTCTAGTTGCTTTGCGGTACAAGCGATTCAGGGAGAAGGTTGCAAAAAGTTCCAAGTATGTTGAAGCACGAGATTTACCACCAACACCCGCATCCGCAAAGTTTCACAGTCTTCGCGTGTACTACCAAATTCAAATTTGGAGAGGAGATGCTGGAGATATGGATCCAACAGAATGGGGCTGGAAAGTTCTCAACCACCAAATGCTGCCTGTTAAGACTGACATGCTGGCAGCAGCTGACGATTTACTGTATTCATTTAGATGCAGCTGCAAAACTGGCTGTGAATCAAAGAGATGCACCTGTAGAAAACATGGGCTCAGCTGCACATCCGCCTGCGAAGACTGTAAGGGTCTCAGTTGCTCGAATTCAATAACGCTCATTGAGGAAGATGACTTGGATAATTGATGCAAGATGAAATTAATAGAAACCAGGTACCTATGCCATACTATTTCATCTTAGCTTAGCTTAGAAACACACAATACCGTGACATAATAAAATATAATATATATTGTATCAATATCAATGATGGTATTAGGTAAATTCATGCAAGTGGCATAACACAATACATTTAATTTGTGGAGAATATGTCAATCGTATTCATTTATTACTAAAAATGTCCAAAAATACCCAGTCACACATCTATTACATACCGGTTTTAAAGAAATAAAAAAAAATGGATTTTTCAGGTGAAATGGCCCAAATCTGGTAATAATTATGCAAATTTTACCCTTTCCCCTATTGGAATTTTGGAGGACTTTTGATATGTTGTACATGATGGCCCCCTATACACTGGGCGAGGTAAAAAAATTCTGCTGCAATTTGTTCCGGGTTAAAATATTTTTGGCCTAGATTGACTGGACTATTAGTTGTGAAGATGCATTAGGGATACTTGTCTCTAATTCAATTCCAGAATTGATTAATTCGTACGGAATGCAATCATCATATGCTAAGATTTATTTCGTTTCATTACATTGAGATACACAAATTAAATCAAACGTTAAAAGTTTTCAAACATTTTGGTGTTAATGTGGGCCTTTACTATGTAAAATCCCTAACATTCCTCTGTCAAATCTACTTATCTAAGCATGACTCATTATATGTTCAAGTACTCGTCTACTTTTGTGCCAATATGTATGGATTGAAGGTTGATGCACGTTTCAGAAAATCTCGTATTCCGGCACAGCTGATAAATGTGATTGTTGCCTTTGCAACTGCATGAGACCTATACACTCTATTGTTTTGTTTTCAAAATTATATTTCTAACCCCTGCTATCGTGGTCTGGAAGAACCTAATAAGTCCAAATTTGAAAAAATTTGGGGAAAAAACCTACTAAGTCTAGTACTTACTAGGTTTTTATAAAATATTTTACTGCTGTTCGCTATTTACTAGGTTTATTACTATTAAGCAATTGCGGCGAATATTGTGAAACAAAGCCTTGTAACACCAGTCACCAATCGTATCACTTGCATTGATCATGTGATTTACTTGTCTATCATGTCAGTTACCATAAATTAAACACGTGTGAAAACATTAATCTAAATTTATTTATACACCGAAGCGATTATGGCGTCTAGAAGTCGAAATTGCGCGACAAAAGAAGAATAACAACAGTAACATTGATAAACATGAATTTCCTAGTGCAGTTGAGTGGTTCAATGCTATAATTGGTAATCGTGACATTCACGCTGAACATGAACTTGTTCAGGAAGAATCAGATTCTGTAGAAGATGAGACTAGTGTAGATTTTTTAGTTAGAGAATGTCTTTTAGAACCGCTTGCTGGTCAGTTAGTGCCAGTGATGGTTTCAGAATTTACTGAAACAGCAATTCAAGCAACAGCTGCAACCGCAGGTGTACAGGTCACGACGTCGTCATGTTCAAATGATGAACCTGACTAGTTGATCCTTGAAGATGAACAAAAGGATGGAACTTTAGTAGATGAAATCCCCAGTGTCTGGTGTTTCAAGGATGTCAGTGTGCAAAGTCATGTTTCTACGGACAATAGGCCTAAAGACAGATGGTATCGTGACTGAATTCGTAATGGCGAAGTTACAAAGCCCTATACTTTTGCTTATTCTTTTGATAATCGGAGCAAGGCAGCAACGGCTGTCACAAAGAATAAAAAGGATAATTTGTAAATCAAAGATCACAGTCAATCTTTCAATCCACATGCTAGTCATTACAATCTAGAACATGCCCCAAACCGAAGGTGCCTAGACCCTGATTTAACGATCACTTTAATGCGGGAAAATTATAAAGCGCGAATTGCCAGTCAGCTGTCCTGTGTACGGCCGAGTATTTGAATCTATAGACATCGGATTTGGGAGGCGGTCTCACGATGAGTGTGATATGTGCGCTAGTTTTAATGTGCACACATCTTCACCTGGAGATGATCATGATGCACATACTTGCAACGTACAGAAAGCCTCCATGAAACATGCTGAGAGATACAGGAAGGCGAGGGCCAAGTACCAGGAGGATGTGAACTCAGACAATACAAATCAGAGCATTCTTTGCAGCAGATATGCAGAAAGTCTTTTTATTACCAAAAATGACAGTCATAGAGCACTTCTTTGTTTCAAAATTAGTAGTAGTCAATGAAACATTCGCTTCATTGAAAAACAATGGTGACATTGTTGTAATTTGATATGAGGGGACTGCATGAAGGCTTGTGGCTAATGTTGCATCTGCCTACATAAGGTGTGTGAACATGTCTGGGACGGACACAGTGTTCTTCGGGACAGATGACTGCACTGCCGAGAACAAGAATTGGACCATGTGTGCTGCACTTGCCTGGTGTGCAAATCAGGAATGGGGTACACAGAAGATCACTATCAGATACCTTGAAAGGGGGCATACTTTTAGGCGGGAAGATAGTGTGCATGGTTGCATAGGGACCAAAATAGAAAAAACCCATCAGGAAATCCACACTTTTGATGATTTTGTCGAGGTGTATAAGAAGGCGGGCCACACCATCAAGCCTGTAGTAATGTACCATACAGATTTTTTTAATCTTTTTGAAGATGGGCACAGGACGAGGCAGTCCAGAAAGGCCAAACTACCACTACCGGCGACCCTTTGTGAAGTTGAATTCAGGAATGGTTCAAGGTCAATGTGGTACAAGGCTTCCTCCAGTGAAGATCCCAGTGAGGTTGGCTTTTGAAACCAATGTTTAGCCTACACACCATCCCAATAACAATGGGACAACCACGTGGAAAAACCACAATAAAGAAACAGAATATTTTGAAATTGATCTCATTATTTCCCACAGGAAAGAGGAAGCATTGGCTGGATGTGTCTGTGGATGATGAAGGCAATGACCGTGTTCAAATATCCCAATACTTTTAACCAAGATAAAGAAGAAACACTTTGTGATTTGATCCCATAACCCTGTAGAGGTCCTCCATTGATGGTATCAGTCTTTGGTAGGAGCTCTACATGGTTAGGAGATCAATATATCACAATGTTCTGTTTCCGAGCATGGTATTACGCACGACTCTTGGCGTTACATTTGTGATTTACTTCTTAATTAAATGCGACGCTTTCATTATTTTCTCACGTTTATGATGATCTCTATCTCCTGTTCATATATCCCTTATGCAAGACCGACAGCGTTACAGGATTGTGCTCTACTGGGGTGTACTGATAACTCAATGGTATACACACTACAAAGGTGTGTCAGTAAAGGTGTTTTCGTTTTGGTTTGTAATTGCATACTGTCATCGTGTTTGACAATAATAAGTCAGATCTGATGTATAATAAATTACACTCACACAGCATCTGAATTAGTCTACTGTACGTTTCATAAGCATATACCGATGACAAGTTAAAGTTTTCATTTAAAAAGCAATTTGGCAAGATTTCTAAGTAATTAAATTGGTTTAAAAACTTGCTAGGTTTTTGTGGATACCACTTTACTGACTGAGTGGAAGGTTTGATCAGGGAAAACATATTAAGTCCTTCTGTAAATAAACAAACAGTGGGGCATTATTTCAAACAAATGCTACATAGTCTGTGTCCCATATAGTTATTAATCAATCACTAGCATCCATAGTTTAGTTTTATGGAACTTAATCCCAAGGTAAAATTTTTTTTCAATGTTTCGCAAAATATTAAAAAGACGACTTACTAGGTTTCTCCGGATCAGGGCAGACTGTGTTTGCGATCAATAAAGACAAACCTATTTTTCAATTCGCTTAATTTCTTTGGGAATAAACCAAAATAATACAGGTATTGACAGCGTCGTTCCTATATGTACATGAACGAAACATGTCACTGTCATCACCAATATGTTAACGAATATTTTTAAATTCATAATTTGATCCGGGTTTGTTATAGTTTGATATTTTAAATTGTCACAAATCCATCTGCAAATTTAATATATGTGGCACGTTAAGTAAGGCTTGGTATGTCTTAATAATTACCTATCTGACAGTGCGGAAATTATGGGTTAATCTGAGTTTGGACGTGGTAGAAAATGCTCTAAAGAAATTTCAAATGGTTAAGAGGCTCCTATCTCCATGGTCCCAAAAGTCAGGATTTAACCCTACGCCATGGAAGATATATGTAGCAACTATACAGTTATTCATAAACACACAATGGTTAGTCGTAAGCTCCACACCTGAAGTTGTATATTTAGAATAAAGTGAAAAACACGTATAGCACGGGTTGTTTGGATACTAATTAAATACAACGTCAGACCGCTCTGCTTCCCAAGTACACATTTATTTGGGAACTTAACCCTATCAGCGTTTGCGAATTCAGAGGTACCTCTGACAATATCTAAACTTATTCCTCAAATTCGAAATCTCCAGCCAGTACATTGCAATCGCAACATGGAATGTGCGTGGTATAGGGACTCACCAACGTAGAAAAGGGCATACGTTAGCACGCGGGTGAGGTTCTATATTATGGACAAATACAAGTACAATGCACCTTTCCATTTTTAGCTATGCCCCGCCCATCTCTTGCTAAGCTCCACCCACACCTCGCTCGTGTTGGGATCGATCGATCGATGAACACCCTGACTATCAATTTCCAAAAAACTACACAGGTAAGCTGTTGAATATTTTGAAACCAATTTGACTGGGTGCTGTTGCTGCCTAAGGCAGCAACAGCGCCCAGTCAAATTAGTTTCAAAATATTCAACAGCAGGTTTATTAAATAGCAAAGAATTACAAAGATATACAATTCATACAACGTGTCGAACCATTTGAGATTTGGTGACGGTTTATATGGAACACTTTGTGACGTAATAATTATGACGTCATCATACACGCGCTGAACTGATTATGACGTTATACGAGGTCTGATGATGAATGGATACTCTGGAAAGGTGAATTAAGAATGGAGATGAACGGTGTGGTGCATCAGTCATCACGACCACGTGACAACAAAAACAGCCTTCAAATGCGCACAACTTCACGCAACAACATAGATAGGATACGCAATACACGTTTATAAACTATAGAGCAGAAACGTGTTCCAGTCCCAGAGTAGCTGACTTTAATCACATGGAGTATGTGAGTAGTCGTCCATTTGATTGCACAGACCACAGCTCTGACCAAACGTCAGTGAAATGAAGAACATTTGACTGCTAAATAGCAGAAATGCCAACTAACTTGGCAAAGTTAACTATGACCTAGAGAGCTGGTAGGCAAAGCAAAGAAAAAATACGCTAAACTACGTTGGGAATACGTCATACATCGCCAGATCATTGAACTTGTCACCCTACAACCACAAGTATAATATTTGACAAATGACATCACAGGCACAGATGATTTTCGCAAAATTATTAGCGAAAAGCGAAAATTATCAGCCTTGTCTCTAAGAATTGCTGGTCCACCACCACCGATTACTGTGCATACCACTGAATGCAATTTCACCCGACTCGCCAGTGAATGGCGGATAGGATTAGAGAATGGTTTAACTACCAATTCACGAATCTAGACAATCAGACATTCAACCCTTTGGAGGTTATCCCAGGCCATAACAAACCCCAATCGAAAGAACCTAGGGTTTGAAAGCATATATGACTAAAAAAGATAGACGAGCATCTAGAGCCGGCAGTTTCAGCAAAGAACTATCTATATATGAAGATGATAGCACTTCCAAACTCATCACACACATGATCGATGTTGTTGACCAAAGTAACTATATCGCGCTCTACAGCGCAAGAAGCCACCTACACACATGCAGGCCATCAATCTTCTCAGCATCATTTGAAACATCATGTCCAATGCAACTGTGTTTTGCATCCCGGCGCCTGCCACAACCACTTTAAACGAGGACGTATGTGGATTTTCTCAAAATTGGCATTTAGGTGTCACTGACCTTCGACAGCATTGAACGATCTAAGATCATAGACCTACTACACCCAGCGGAATGTAATGATGAATAGCTATTATTAATAAGACTACTGTTGGCAAATACCAAGCTGGGAACTCAATAATGATGTCTGTATCGTTTCTTCACACGGAGAGATTCTCGTCGTCGTCGTCGTCGTCGTCGTCGTCGTCACCACATTTTAAACTTTAAAACAATTTAATGACACATACAAAAATCTGAGAAGTAGGATTTAACCGACATGCTGTCGATTTCAGAATGTTGAATCGTTCATACATTCTCCATCAAACTAGTCACCTTTAAAATCACTATTAATCCAGGCTATTGACGCTGATATTCAGGAATTTACAGAATTGAATAACATCCGCGACATAAGAGATTAGTGTATTAGTAAGGGGACGTTATTGCTTAAACTAGCGGTTGTAAATTTGCACCCCCTTTTCCTCCTCCAGGAAGTCTGGTCATTTCTAAGTTGAGAATCGGTATTAAAATTGACGGACTCCGAGTCTGCTCTGACCCCCGACCCTGTGACAGATATTTGGCCAGACAGCCGGTCCGGGTAGACCATTGAGTCTATCCGAGTATCTGGTGCACGGCAGGTTGAGTGTCAGAGCAAAGTCGGAATAGGATTTAACCTACGGGAAGGCAATAAATAGAATATTTACTCTCTCGGTAGAATGACATACGTACCGACACTGGTGTGCTATTTTAGCTTTATTAAGGAAATTTAAGCAGATTGCATAATATAATAAATTTCCCCTAAAATCTGCAAATATTCAATTATTCATCTATCTTCATTAATCTTTCAGTAGACTGGCCGGGACATGTTTGGTCTACGTGTTTAGGCGAAGTGTGGGTAATAATAATAATAATAATAATAATAATAATAATCTTTATTTAAGGATGGCATACATCGTCAGTAATCTGATCTTCGGCAAGCCCTCACACACGCATGCACGCACGCACGCAAACACATACATACACACATACATGATGTATACGTGCATGGTCGTACACGTTCATTCACACATACGCACACACATCTATAGCGCTATTTACAAATAAACAAAATATACAACATTATAACACAAGTATAATGGTTATTAAATTAGATAATTAACATATTTGTTCATATTTGATAGATATTACTAAAACTTAGTGCCAGTATTGCAGGACAATTACCTGCATGTCGAATGTCTATATTCGAATCACCGTTCACACATACACACATATATAGCTATTTACACATATACAATATTATAATACGAATAAAGTGATTATTAAATTAGATAATTAACACATTTGTTCATATTCGATAGATGTTACTAAAACTTAGTGCCAGTATTGCAGAACAACTACCTGGTCGAATATCTATGTTTGAATCACCGTTAAACTTTCCATGATACAAATCAAGTAAGATGAATTCAACTACGACATAGCAAATATCATGTTTACTATTACGAGATTAATTCGCCGCTGCTTAGCCCATTCACAGGCATTCACTTGAAAAGCAAATTCTTTGTGATATATCTACTCTGTTGAATATTCCGATCCCGACCTGATTGGAGGACATTGTGTCCTAATCCAACAACGACTTCCAGACAAACTAAATTCAAAACATTCAACACTTTTTTCAATACATTCCATGTATGCTTGCCTTTAAAATGAGATAATGATAAGAGTTGGTGAACTAGGAATGAACCAGCAAGAGGCTCATGACATGTTGTTTTACCATTGGCCTCAGGCAGAAATGATCCTATCTGACACCAATAGTGATCAATATCCTGTATTCTGATTTGATTTATGTAAGCTTAATTCACCTTTCCAGGGTATCGATGTATCAAGCTGACGTCATATGACGTCATAATCAGCTAAGCGGCGTGTAGGATGACGTCATAATCATTACATCATAAATTATTCTATTTGGCTTGTTTTTAACTATTAATAGTCCGACACGTTGTACGAATTGTATGTCTCTACTCTTTAATAAGCATGTTATTTAATATTTTGAACTAATTAGACTGGACCATAGGCAGCAACAGCGCTCAGTCAAATTAGTCTCAAAATATTCAACAGCTTACCTGCAGAGTTTTCTAGAAATTGATAGTCACGGAGTTCAGAGATTGATCGATCTAAACACGAGCGAGGTGTGGGTGGAGCTTAGCTAGAGACGGGCGAAGCACCATTATGTCCGGTCAAGCAGATGCTATTCCTGTCAAAAATAAGACCGGCTAATTAAAAGAAATATGTCGGTCCCGATCCCAGGATAATTCATGAAACAGAAAATTAGTTACCTCACTGAGATGTCGAAATTGTTTGAGTGTTGCTTCGTGATGATCTCGGTCACTTCTACAGCACTAACTGACGGTCGCTGTCTACAACAAAGCTACACTCAAACAATTTCTACATTCTGGAGAGGTAACAAATTATCAAGACCAGTTTCACATTAAAAAACACTTTGCGTTTTTAACACTTTTCTACTTCTTGCAGTTTTTCTTAAGTTGACGTCATTAGCGTCACTCAGAAAGGGATTAGTTGTGCTTAGGCTACACAGAGTCTCTGTAGAATTTTCTAGTGCCTGCAAACATAGTAAGTCTTGTAGGACATCGGCCGTTGTCAAATGTGCGTCGTCGCGGAGGGTCAAATCTCTGATATCGACATTGAACCAGTTGTTATATGATCTCTGATATGGTTACGTTCGGTATGTAGCTTGAATATCATCACTTAGTCCATTCTGACCAGATGATCTCCACCTTCATCATATGTCGTTAGTGGTATGTAGCCGCCCACCTTTCTCGCTTGCCCCACATGAACCCACAACTATGTAATATCGTAATACATCGAGAAGATGAATAAATAACACAGTTAGCACTTATGCAATAAATATGAAACACGTTAGCTCAATGGTGTATGATTGGTACTATTTTCGCCACAGTTTGATAGTCCGGTGATGACGTGTGTTTAACCCCACTTGTGTCAACGGCGCCTCAAAGCGCTCAAAATAATACTTATATCAATTAAGCGATTTAATGGTCAACATTTTTCAAGTAATTTTAATTTTAGAAGACTATTTTTGTAAATTTACCACTGGAATTTCGGCCGGCTTGACCATCAAAAGTGTAACATTAAATAAAATTTAAGTTTTTGGTTAGCCAGTTGCCATTTGATGATCAAGAGAAGAGTATTTAAAAAAATGTGTCATAGGAGTGACTGGCTCAGTTACCGATCCAGCAATTCCAGTGGTAAATATTCAAAAATACTCTTCTCTTGGCCTGCAAATAGGCATGCCTCAAGACAACTACATAGATGATTTTAATTCGTTTGAACTAGTAGGTTTTAAGGGTTAAGTTGACACAAGAGGGGTTAAGGTTACCATGTTTGTACTAAATGAGTCTGGGAGAAAACGCTTGTTCAAAAGTAGAGATATCATGAGCTATGCGCATAGTTCCTTGATGGGATGACTGTACATTTGGCATCAGTGGAGCAGCGTGATATTGTTCCAGGTGGGGCGAATTGGTTGTTGATTTCTGACTTTTGGGAGGGATAGGGAGAGGTGTACCCCCCCCCCCCGGAAAAGTTTTGATCTGTATTTACTCAGAGAGCATCTCCTGCGGTTCTAGATGAAAATATGGGCCTTCAAGTTGCTCATAAACGTTATCTGTTTTATTATCTTGAAACTGTCTACATTAAAGTCTAGGAACCTTTGGACTAGCGGCACTTGGCTACCTCTTCAGCAGGCGGGTGATGACAAGTCAGTTGCGTCCATAGGTTTGGCCCTACTTGCCAACGGTCAGTGAAGAACTAATGTATTTACATACACCACAGCATGACCGCCATCGCCGGCACCACGATCATCACCACCACCACCACCACCACCACCACCATGCACGCCAATTCTTTATAGATATATACTAGTTCCTCACAGGCAACTTCCAAAACATATTCGATTTATTTGTGAATTTGTCATAGAACTACAGGGCAGCCAAAAAGGCAAGCAACAGCACCCAGTCAGATTGGTTTCAAAATATTCAACAGCTTGCCTGTATAGTTTTCTGGAAATTGATAGTCATGGAGTTCAGAGATCTGTCGATCCCAACACGTTCTAGGTGTGGGCGGAACTTAGATAGAGATGGCATGGCTAAAATCGAATGGTCCATTGCTGACGTTACTTTGCTGAAGGGTCATCAGGCTCTATGTGGTAAACAATAGAGGGCCCTTTAATGGCTATAAGTGCCTACTTTAAGCATAGACTTGAATCGATTTAAAACATTTAATACTCAAATTTGTTAAGTATTCAATTTTCTTATATCATATGTCAGAATGCAGGGGAAGAGAAAATTATTTTTTAGGATTAATCACTTGTGTGACTGGCTCGCTTCTGGAGCCAGTCATTCCAGTGATACATTTTCAAAAATGGTTTTCTATTGGTCGGCAGATAGACATCTCTCAAGACACCTTCAAAAACTCTTTTGGCCTGCTTGGGTATTAAAGGGTTAGACAATGATAGCTGACATTACTAGAACTATTCCCATACATAGAAGAAGAAAGCAAACACACTTACTGAAGTAGCCGCAAATATGTGTGTTATGTTAAGCGAAGACCTAGCTCTCACGTTGGCAGCAAAGCACTCACTAGACACCAAGTGGAACCATACAGTATCTTCTAACAGGTCTATTAGTTCACCTTTCCAGTTTACCCATCCATCAAATGACATCATAATCAACTGCATTGTATTGTACTGTATTTATTTTACACCCAGATCGCTATGCGGCGATATATGGGGAGGTTACAGTGTTTCCAGTTTTTGACAGAGTGCGATACATGTTAATATTAATAGTAATAGTCAGTATACATTATTGTTAACATAATTAATTAATCTATATATAATCACCATTTTATTTATTCTTATTATCATTATTGTATAGTGTTGTTGTTATCTTTGTTGTGGTTGTTATCATCATCATCATCGTCGTCGTCGTCGTCGCTGTTGTTGTTGTTGTTGTTGTTGTTGTTGCTTCTATTGTTGTTGGTGTTGTTGTTGTTGTTGTTGTTGTTGTAATAGTCAGTAAACATTTTTGTTGACATAATTAATTTATTTAAATATAATCATCATTTTTCATCAGTCCTATTGAATTATTGCACTGTGTTGTTGTTATCGTTGTTGTAGGTTTTTTGCTGTTGATGTTGTTGTGGTGATGGTGGTGTTGGTCATCGTCGTCGTCGTCGTCGTTGTTAGTGATTTGGCTTTATTTTCCGTGTTGTTGTTGCTGTTGTCCTTGCCATTGTTGTTGTTGTTGTTGTTGTTGTTGTTGTTGTTGTTGTTCTCGTCGTCCTGGTCGTCGTCGTCGTCGTCGTCGTCGTCGTTGCTGTTGTTGTTGTTGTTGTTGTTGATTTGTTATTTTTGCTGGTCGTCGTCCTCTTTGTCGTTGTCGTCATCTACGACGTCGTGATCACCTTCATATTTCATGTTTGCATCTTTCCATATACATAGTTATCATTATCGACGTCGTTTCTCCTCCATTGTCCTATTATTGTAGAGTCGTTGTCATTGTAGCAGTCGTCCTCTTCCTCAGTAGCGTCGTTATCGTCGTTTTTTCTCCATTGTCCTATTATTGTAGGGTCGTTGTCATTGTAGCAGTCGTCCTCTTCCTCAGTAGCGTCGTTATCGTCGTTTTTCCTCCCTTGTCCTATTATTGTAGGGTCGTTGTCATTGTAGCAGTCGTCCTCTTCCTCAGTAGCGTCGTTATCGTCGTTTTTCCTCCATTGTCCTATTATTGTAGAGTCGTTGTCATTGTAGCAGTCGTCCTCTTCCTCAGTAGCGTTATTATCGTCGTTTTTCCTCCATTGTCCTATTATTGTAGGGTCGTTGTCATTGTAGCAGTCGTCCTCTTCCTCAGTAGCGTCGTTATCGTCGTTTTTCCTCCATTGTCCTATTATTGTAGGGTCGTTGTCATTGTAGCAGTCGTCCTCTTCCTCAGTAGCGTCGTTATCGTCGTTTTTCCTCCATTGTCCTATTATTGTAGGGTCGTTGTCATTGTAGCAGTCGTCCTCTTCCTCAGTAGCGTTATTATCGTCGTTTTTCCTCCATTGTCCTATTATTGTAGGGTCGTTGTCATTGTAGCAGTCGTCCTCTTCCTCAGTAGCGTCGTTATCGTCGTTTTTCCTCCATTGTCCTATTATTGTAGGGTCGTTGTCATTGTAGCAGTCGTCCTCTTCCTCAGTAGCGTCGTTATCGTCATGCATATTGGAGAATCTATGCATGGGGCTACCTTGCCGGAAAATGGTCAGTTATGATTAGAATGAAATTGCATATCTTTGTCGAGAACATTGTATTTCTTGTGGAGAGTGAGTTGTGGAATTTGTAATAATTCGGTCGACTGCAAAATAATTTGGCCAAATATTTTAGTCTTTCATTTTTGAAAAAAGTACAAACTAGCATGAAATGGAATTCATCGTTAATGCCATTTTTCTCACATAATTGGCTGATACGTTGCTCTTTTGGGGTTCCCTCCCAACGGCCTTTCTCAATGGGTATGTGATGATTACTCGTTCCGAATTTAGTGAGTATGATTCTGTATGTATCTCCGACCGTGAATAGATATGGTTCTAATTCAAGGTTTGTCTTAAATGATTTATATGTTTTTCCCTTTCAAGATTCCGCCATCTGTTCCTCCCAGTTCTGCTTAAATTGGTCTTCAAGATTTTGTTTTAGATAACATTTTACTTCGTTCACGCTAGCCATTAACTCCGTTTCCCATATATAGCCCATTCCAGTCTCTTTACTTCTAATCTGTACTTAATACGATTTAACCATTTATACTGGGTGTTACCTTAGGAGTAATCAGTTAAAGCATATTTGTTTATTTATGTACTTAATTTAGATTGTTTTCCCGATATTAGCTTTAACCTTAAGTTTACCATACGCTGTTTGATTTGTGGTTCTAGTGGCATTTCGCCTATCTCTATGTAAAGCATGTATTTATGTGTGCTTCGTTTTACTTTCAACACGTATCTTAAGAACCCTAGCTTAACTTTCTCTAAAATATCAATCTTCTATATACCGATAATTTCGCTACCATATAATAAAATTGGTTCGATTGTCTTCTGAAATAGCTTCAGATGGCAGTCAACCGGCAGGTCGAATTTACGTGCGCGACGGTTTAGCGCCAAATGTGGCTTTACCCGCTTGTTCAGCCACATGTTTTGGCCAGTTATGAAACGACCGTTGTGGTCGTAGATTATACCTAATATAAGTATTTCTAGCTGTCTACAATTTCTATAGGTTTTCCATTTAAATTGAACTTTACTCTAGCATAGTACCGCTCAGTGCTTCCGAAGACCATAATTTTAGTTTTTTCAGTGTTAATTTTGAGGTTTTCATTGGTCTACATTTATATGGAAGGAATCAAGAGACTGTTGTAGACCATTTACACTCTCGGCCATTATAACTGTGTCATCAGCATATAATAAAATAAAAAATTTAAGAAAATTAATTAATTCAGCTCCTCGTGCTTTCAGTTCTACATGATTACAGTTACACTCGTCTAAGTATTTTTGCAGATAATTTAGATATATTGAAAACAGGACTGGAGACAGGTTTTCGCCTTGTCTAACTCCTAGCTGAGAATTTATATATAGTATCGGTTATTTCGTCATTTAGTTTAATCCTTGATTTGTCGTTATTGTACATACTTTGGATGACCTTACGGACTTTACCGACAATCTTATGGGATACAAATTTTCCCCAGAAGCCCGTTGTCCAAACTGTGCCGTATCAAAATCTATGAAGGCGCAGTATAATTTTTTCTTACGTTTTGGCAGTATTTCTATTCGCTGAAATAATTTGTAGATGGGATCAGTGGTAGAATACTAATGTCTAAATCCTGCTGGATTTTCGAGAAGTAGGTTAGCGTTATTTAGTGATTTGTTTATTCGGGTACAGATAATTGATGTAAATAATTTTCCGAGACAGCTGACTAATGTGATAGGTCTATAGCCGTTTGGCTCTTTAGGGTCACCTATTCTTTTATAACTTGGTATTAAGTTACCCTCTCTCTAAGACTCGGGTATCTCTGGGGTATCCAAAGCTTTATTGAGAGCCTTTCTGTAAATATTTAACATGATACATTCTGTTGACTTAATATACTCATTTATTATATTATCTAGTCCAGGCGCTTTATTATTTTTTAATGATTTAATAGCCTGTGATATTTCAGCTGTAGTATTTGGTTTATTCAGCTCATAATTAACGCCTGTTATTTCAAGTGTCATATCTATTGGGCATACATCTTGGCTATTTTTGCTCTTTGATACTTTTTTAGTAAACCTTTAGTTTATTGAAACTGAGTTTCTTCCGATTGTTATGTTTGTACTGCATGATGGAATAATTCATTATTCGCCTATAGGCTTTGCTGGCTTTGAGCATATCCTCTTTTTCTGAGTTGTCCGATTCTGTTGGAATGTCTTTATTAGTATATTTTCCTCAGTTTCAGTTTTCAGTTTCTATTTTTACATTCGGGCCATCCTTGCGATGGCATATGAGGGGACTTTTTTTCCTAGTTTGATGACATTCTTTGCTAAACCATGGATTTGCGTACTTTAGTTCAGAAAATATCAACTGCCGCGTTATCGAAAATGGTGGCGATTGTCGACGTAGTATCCTTAAGTGACGTATAGGCTGACGTCATAAACGTAATAAACATGACACCATGAATGATTCCAAATAGTCCGTCCTTAACGCTTAATAGTCTGACACGTTGTACGAATCACATGTTTTGCTATTTAATAAACATGCTTTTGAATACTTTTTGAAACTAATTTGACTGCGCGATGTTGCTGCAATAGGCAACAACAGCACACAGTCGAAATAGTTTCAAAATATTCAACAGCCTACCTGCATATATTTCTGGAAATTGATAGTCAGGGAGTTCAGCGATCGATCGATCCGAACACGAGAGAGGTGTGGGTGGAGTTTAGTTAGAGATGGGTGGGGCATAGCTAAAAATGGAAAGGTCCATTATGTCCGGTCAAGCAGATGCTGTTCCTGTCAAAAATAAGAGCGGCTAATTAAAAGAAAAATGTGGGTCCCGATCCCAGGATAATTCATGATACAGAAAATTAGTTACCTCTCTGAGATGTCGAAATTGTTTGAGTGTTGCCTTCGTGACGATCTCGGTCACTTCTACAGCACTAACTGACGGTCGCTGGCTACATCAAAGCTACACTCAAACAATTTCTACATTCCGGAGAGGTAACAAATTATCAAGACCAGCTTCACATTGAAAAACACTGCTTTTTTAGTTTTCTAACGATTTCTGCCGCAAATCAAGTCTGGTCTTTTCATACGCCAATGCGTGATCTTGACTTTGACACAATTTGTGAGTTTTCCAAATTTTCTAAACATTTTTTCCAAAATGGAAAACGGACAATTTTAGCCCATAACACGTGACCTTAAATGTTGACCCTATTTCGAAACTTTATTGTGACGTTTCAACTTCTCTGACGATTTCTACTAAACAAAGACGTAATTTTGACGAAAATGTGTTACCATGACAGTAAGATATGTCATACAGGCATCTTCACGTATGGCCATTTGACTCGCGTGATTAAGAGGAATTCATTTCTGCCAAGGTCACAAACTGGTAACTTTGGTTCCTAAGGGGTAGGTTTTTACTTTTGACCCCAACCTCAACAGATACCAAAATCAAGAGACAGCTTCGGGACGTCATAACATCATAGCAAAGTGTGTTGTTGATCGGAAAAATCTCTATGCGTAGCCGCAAGGAGAAATGCACCTCACCCCTTCGAGAATAGTGGAAAAAGAATATAGCCTCATGCCACCGTAGCAATTACACACGGGCGATCCAGCGCCGGATTCGGTCGGCAAATAGCCAAAATATGTTCGCCACGCACAGACGAATATCCCCGTTGACACGAGGTCTCTTTTTGCTTCCAGTGGCATATATTAACATGATGATGTAGTAGTAGTAGTCGAAGTCGAAGTGAACGCACGCGTTTATTTAGCTCTGCAATTGCTGCCCGAATTTGCTAGTTTCTAGCGCGATTTTGTAGATAAATTTTATACATATATTTCGTGTTAGTATTTCCTTTCAAACTATATGTTTAATTTGTAAATTCTTGTCTTGGTTGGAGCGCATTTTGTGTCTCCATTTTCTAAAGGCATTCCTCTTAGCTGGCGGTTTCCGCCATTTAATAGGGCTCCTCTTACTGTGGTCAATGCAATACATTTCTCCCCGCGCCAGTCTGCTATTTCTATAGTTCGTAGGCTAGCGCATTATATTTGGCAAGATCGCTTGAGTGAGTGGATTTAATTCCTTTGTCATCTGTAAGCACAATCCTAGTTCTTTAACTATATAAATCCTTATAGTCAGTTGGCTGTCCCCAGTCAACTCGAACAGACTAACAAATATATGACTGTACTATCTATTCATATATTTGTTAGTATACTTTAATCGGCTAGGTGTTAGTGAACCACTTAGAAAGTGGTTCAAACTAACAAATATACGACTGTACTCTCTATTTGTATATTTGTTGGTAGACGTCAGGGTTTCAAAAGGGGACACTATTTATTTAGTGTTTAGCTCTTTCCCTGACGTCCTGGTGTTATATAAGTATATATTTATTATATATTGTAGTAGTATGGGGTTCCTCCTTTGATAAACCACCATGGCAACCTATAAGCGTACCCTAAGCCTTAAAATAACAACTAAGGGGTGGGGTTTCACGGCTATCGACGTGTATCATGGGTTAAAATACGTCGTTGGCGCGGGACCTGCTACTTTGCAGGGGCTTATCAATGTTACTAAAACTGTATGGAATGTAACAGTGTCAAATGAGGGGGTCAAGGAAAAGCTTCTGGAAGATGTTCTTATTGTAAAAGGTGAAGTTTGTAACATGGAGGAAATCGAGTCAGATAGGTTGCTAGTGAAGATGAAAGTTCCACTAGAAATTCCAGATGACAGAATCATGAGTGAACTCAAGAAGTATGGCAAAGTGCAAAAGATTGAACGGGAAACGTATCCCTTTGACAGAACGCTAGAAAACTGTGTAAGACGTATTTGGTTTGATAAAGTGGATAGCCCTTTACCAAGCAGATTGACGCTTGATGGCAGCTTTGTCCTGCCCTTATGGTATAGAGGGCAAATTAAAGAATGCCGGATCTGCCTAAGTACTGACCATTTGGCAACAGATTGTCCCAATCGAAACAAATGTTTGCTCTGTGGTTCAGTTGACCATTTTAAATGGCGCTGTCCAAAAAATCAAAACAAGCCCTCAGTATCAGGAGATAATCGCCCATTAAAGGATGCAACTGAGTCAAATGCTTCTGAAGCAACCGCTACGGAAGCTGTTGTTTTGGTTCATGCCACTGTAAATGACACAAACAAATCATCAAATCCTGTTAAAGTAACTACAGTTGATGAAATTCATGTATTAGAGGAGGGTATAACCTTAAGTCAAGAAAATACTCAAAATGCAGTGGAGCCAAACGTTGCTGTAAAAGACACGCAGGAAAATGATGATCTTACAGAAGAGCCAGTTTACAATTCCTTAGAAGATGAATTAAAATTAGGACAGGATAAGTTTAGGACTCAGAAGACAGAAAGTTCAGTCGATTTTCCGCTAAGCCCACTTGATTTAAGTCAGCTTGAAGATATGGTAAATGACGCTCCTGCCAAATGTAACTTAAGTAGCAATAAGCGTCATAAAGAAGACAATAGCTCAGAATCTGAGATTGAAGTAAATGATATGGATGATGATACAATGTCAGTTGCAGAATCAGATGTGTCCATTCAAACACAGAGTTCACAGATGAAAGATGAAATGGTAATGTACCGATCAGAAGGGGTGAAGTGTTAGTGCCATATGTAACGGCGAGAGGCGTGAAATATCGTATACTGCGCCATGATTCTGATATTTCCAAATATTACGGGCTAAAAACCCCAAATCTAGTTAATCTAATGTTGGCGGTTGTAAACATCATTTTACAAATTATGATTAACCATCAATTACAGAGGATTAAATACCGAATTCAAGCAGCGCCACTTGCTTGAAGAATTAGCAAATGAGAGAGTTGATATTGCTTTTCTACAAGAGACCAAAATTCAAAAAGCTGAAGTGTATGAATCTCTCAAAGATATTTCAAAAGGGCAGATTTCTTTTTCTTTATCACAAGATAATAGTGCGGGAGTGGCCATTCTTATCCTGCCCCGCTGTCTCAACTATGTTGACGTTATATCGTCGTCATCAGATCCAAATGGACGATGGATTTGTGTATCAATTGATGTACTAAACACAAGTTTAAATTTGATGTGCCTTTATGCACCTACCTCTCATCAATTGCGCCGTGAATTTCTAAATTATGTTTCCACAATAATTCAAGACAGAACGCCTGAAAACGTAATTATGGGCGGTGACTTTAATTGCATATTAGACGAGGCTAAAGACAGAAACTCTAGGTCTAATTTTAATGACACATCGCATAATATTTTGAAACACATTTGTGAAAATAAAAGCTTGCTAGACACTTATCGGATTGAAAATCCAGAAGGCCAGGAATTTACTTGGTTTTCAACCGATGGAAGGTTAGCTTCAAGGTTAGACAGGATCTATGTAGAACGTCCATTGAAAGGTTACATGTGTAAAACTAACATAAAGCCAGTAACTTTCTCTGATCACAATATGTTTCCATCACATTAGACAATGCTGACTGGGTCAAACGAGGAGATGGATTTTGGAAACTTAATGTAGCATTGCTACGAGATAGTTGCTACCGCAAATGTGTGGAAAATTGTTGGAGGCATTGGGATGAAAGAAGAGGTTCGTATGAATGTATAACAGACTGGTGGGAAGATGCTAAATCAGACCTGAAATGTATTTCAAGGCAGTATTCCATTAGGAAAGCACGTGAAATACGAAAGCGTAAAAAGGCGCTTCAGAGGTCGTTGTGTAAAATTAATAAGAAAATTAATGATGGGGAATATAATTATTACGAACTATTAGTTAAATTAAAAGGTAGACTAAATGAAATAGAGCAATATCAGTTTGATGGCGCCAAAATAAGGTCAAGAGCACAAATGCACACCGAGGGCGAAAAGCCTACACGTTACTTTTGTAACTTGGAAAAAGCAAGAGGTATAGTGAAATTAATGCGCTCACTGAAGACTAATGATAGAGTATCAGTGTGCTCAAATGCAGAAATGATTGAAACAGTATCCGAATTTTACAAATCATTGTAAAAATCTGAGGGAAGCGAGGAAACTGCAACTAGAGATGTTTTAGCTAATATAACGAAAAGACTTCCAGTTTCATGTCGCGAAAGCTGTGACCAATCAATAACAATTGATGATTTGACAAAATCCCTCAAAGGTATGAAGTTAGAAAGGTCTCTTGGATGTGACGGACTTCCAGTTGAATTTTATCAAACATTCTGGCACATATTTGGGCCAGTATTAGAAGAAATAGCAACCAACATTTTTAAGCAAGGGCATCTCCCTACATCGATGGCCCAAGCATATGTTGGGCGTATATACAAGAGGGGTGACAGAAATAAAATACAGAATTATAGACCAATCTCTCTACTCTGTGCAGGTTATAAGATTATTACACGGGCACTAACATTAAAACTTGGCGCAGTCCTAGGCGAAGTCATTCATGATGATCAAACCGGCTCTGTGCCAGGAAGACCAATATTAAACAACACTTTGCTTAAACGGGACCTTATTCAATTAGTTGAAAAGGATTGTATCCCAGCAGCAATAATATCACTTGATAACGAGAAGGCGTTTGACAGACTAGAATGGGATTTCTTGTTTAAGTCTTTAGACCATATTGGCTTTGGTTCAAGATTTATTAAATGGGTCAATATTTTATATACTGATATAACAAGTTGCTATTTAGTTAACAATCAGCTATCCAAACCTGTAGTGTTGGAACAAGGTGTCAGACAGGGTTGCTCACTGTCCCCGCTTCTATTCGTCATAGCTATGGAATCGTTGGGGGCCACATTGAGGCAACGCAATGACTTTCAAGGAATATGTATACGTGGCGTAGAAAGGCCACTAAAGGTTTCTCAATATGCAGATCATACGACTGTGTTTGCGGGTAAAAATACGGATTTTAGAATTTTAAATGGAGTATTAACAGATTTTCAAAAGGCATCAGGACTTAAAGTCAATAAAGATAAATCTAAGGGATTGTTTTTGGGCGATTGGAAGGGCAGACCTGATAATGTGATGGATATTAACTGTTCAAATGATGTCATAAAAATTTTTGGTATTTACTTTAGTAGAGAACAAAATGTATTACTAAACTGGGAAGAAAGGATATCCAACCCAAAGTGTGCATTACTAAATTGGAAAGGACATCGCCTAACTGTCTTTGGCAGGACATTTGTCCTTAAAAATTTAATTTTATCGGGACTGTGGCATACCGCTTCTGTAGTTCATATGCCCAAATCAGTAGAGTCAAAGATCAACACGTTACTTTTGTCCTTCTTATGGGAGGACAAAGCCCATTTAGTATCACAGTCAATCCTCACCAATGAAAAGCATGCCGGAGGCCTGGATTTGGTTAATGTTTCAGCAAAGTGTGCTTCTTTAAAATTGAAATTCCAGAATAAGTTACTTACTTCAAACTCATCTTGGTCAAGTGTTTCAAGGGCACTTCTCCATAGGTACGTTGACCCATTTCCAGTAGAATGTTTATTTATGTGCAATAAACTGTCACATAATCATCAAAAGATTCCAAATGTATATAAAGAACAGCTCGAAGCCTTAAAATATTTACACGATCAATGCCACAACCCAATTGTTGGGAAGATGCCTTAGAGCAACGTCTTTGGGGCAACGAGTTGATTCGTGATAATGATGATGTATTATATTTGCCCTCTATGGCCAAAAATGGTATTCAATATTTACGTGACTGGGTAAATCCGAAATCTCGTAAATGGATTGCGATGCAAGATGTAGCAAGAATAACATCAATGAGACATATTGATGCTCAGCGCTTATTTGTTAGAATAAATAATGCAATACCTGCTGTGTGGTTCAAATTGCCGAAAGCACGTGGCAGCATTGATATGTTGCAACCAACATTAGTATTTATGTCAGAACATATAAAATACAACATGGCATCTGGAGACTGGTATAGAATTCTAATGCAAAGTCGGAGACAGACTCGTATTGTGGCTAGGCATTGGAACAATTTAGGATGCACGCCAAAGAACTGGAAAAATGCCTGGAAAGCAATACATCTACCTTGTCTACCAGGAAATGCACGGGACCTGGCATGGCGATTACTCCATCGAAGGCTATGGGTCGGCCATCTTACTTATATGTGTAAAATAGCAAGTACAGACCGGTGCTTATTATGTAATACTGAGGAGGAAGCGATAGACCATCTATTTACTCAGTGTCGCATAACTACAGGCTTTTGGGTATATATCAATATGCTCCTTGCTAAACTTGAAACCAAATATGTGAATTTAGTGGCTGAAACAATTTTGTTCAAAGATTGCTCAACTATCGGACGAATCATTAATAGCAAGGAGAAAGAATTGGTAATAACCCTGTTATCTGTAGGAGTGTGGGTCATCTGGAAGCATCGGTGTTCAGAGGCCAGAGATAAAACCGGCAACAGCCATCAGAGAGCCATACAAGCTATATTTCGATCATTGTTGATAAACTGCATTCATTGGGAATTTTACAGGCTAGTAGAACATGGGAGAGAAAGTAGATTTAAAGACGTATGGTGCAAAACTGGCCTAGTATCAATTGAATACGGATATCTAAAAATATCAGAAGCGGAACTTGTATAAGCTAGCACACTCGCTGCTTGCTGTGTATTGATAAATGCTATTTTAATTTAATTTAATTGCCTTTATTTTAAAATTGTAATGCCTTAGGAGACTCTAATCTTGACGAATATCCTAACCTTGGGATCAGAATATTTAAATATCAAATGAGCATTATGTCAATATTCTAGAGGTGATCCGATTTTCAAGTTAACAGAGTGTGATATCTTACAATTAGCTTCCTGTTGTAAATATTTACTGTAGGTGTATTTGTTGCAAGGTAATTTGCAAAAACTTACACTGAAGTAAATTTAGAATGTGAACCCAAAGCGCCATCTAAGTAGTCATAATTTGTATACGTTTGCTTTGTGCATTAAATTAAATAAAGGCTACTACGTCCGTTGGGTATTTAATAATCGGCTAACTGACATTTTGTTACTTATTGACGAGTCACCTCGCCACTTGTTGGCGAGCTGCACTCGCCATTTGGCCCTACTACTATACGATGTGCTACGTTAAACTATATATGATCTACTTAGCCTGCCGGTCATCAATCGGCTCAATGGCATCAATGATTAGCATAGTTTACTGCTAATTATTGATGAGTGGCTTTACCACTTTTTGGTTAGCTATGCTCGCCATTTGGGCCTACTACTACACGGTGTGCAAATAGCAATGTCTTTGTTGAATTATGTTATGTTATCAGCTCTTTATTAATTATGTTTTATATGTAGTTATGCCACGGTTGTGGTATATGATAATAGAGTATTTTAGCTTGCACTGTTTTGACATGTTAGGTTTATATTGTTATTCTATTAATAAAGCCTGCTATTTCAACCGATTGTTTATAGGGGTTTGCAAGCCTTTTTAAAGGAGTTCCTCCGGGAAGTGTATCCGACTGCGTCAGCATCGGATTTTCAAAAAAAAGAAAAAAAAAGTAGTAGTAGTGGTAGTAGTAGTAGTAGTAGTAGTAGTAGTAGTAGTAGTAGTAGTAGTAGTAGTAGTAGTAGTAGTAGTAGTAGTAGTAGTAGTAGTACTAGTAGTAGTAGTAGTAGTAGTAGTACCATTACTTTCTGTAGCAGCAGTAGGCAGCAGCATTGGAAGTAGCACCAGCAACAGCAGCAGCAGCAGCAACAGCAGCAGCCGTAGCAGTAGTAGTAGTAGTAGTAGTAGTAGTAGTAGTGGTAGTAGTAGTAGTAGTAGTAGTAGTAGTAGTAGTAGTAGTAGTAGTAGTAGTAGTAGTAG